>CM075671.1:200114970-200512470 GCA_037962975.1 Clitoria ternatea | reverse complement strand
GCGAATTCATGATAAGGAACATTCTGTGAAAAATTCATCTGAGCGAGATTCACTCGCTTAATTAATTAAATCAGTGATGAATTAGGGGTAGAATAGATTTCAAATTCGCTTAAGCGAACTTAAACTCGCTTAAGCGAAATATTGGCAATTTGATTCTGTGAGAAATTCGCCCAAGCGAAACAAGCATGCTTAAGAGAATTAATTTCCATTTTATTTTGTCCAAACTTTACCCAAGCGAATTTTTGTACGCCCAAGCGAGAGTTTTGAGAGCGAATAGGGGCTGATCTTTGGGGTTCCTCACTCAAGCGAATTTAAGTTCGCTCAAGCAAGTACCCCACTTGTTGGCATTCTTAACAGTTACATGAATTTCGCTCAAGCGAAACTCCATTCACTCAAGTGAAATTGCACGATTTCAGTTTTTAAAAAGCTTATTACTTAAAATAAAAGATCAGTTACTCAAATTTCAAACTCCATTTTTCTTCCCTTAGTCTTTTCTCTGATCACCATTGTGCCTTAGATGTTTGCCAAGCATCTTTCTATATGTTTTTCTTGATCATCCTTGCGTTCTTCACTCAAGTAAGGTTTTTACTTGCATTTTTTTCTCCGTTTTGTTACTTTATCTTCTCCATGTATGTGCTCTATTTTTGCCATTTTCTTTTAGTCTCTACTTTCCTTTACTTTGCATGCTTGAGTTTGATCCCTCTACTTTTCACTAGCATGTTTAGACTGATTTCTACATATAGAAGCAATGGCATTGTTAATGGGTCATGATTATGTTTTTTATGCTCTATTTTTTGTTTTATGTTTGATAGTTTGAATTTTTGTACCCAACTTGCAATATGTTTTCTCATTTTCTTTCTTGATGGGATATATGGATCTTGTGCTTTAGCTACTCGATAAATGCAATGTGAAATGTTTTTTGGAATGTGGGATATTTATAGACTCATGCTTCGGGGTATTTTGTTTTTTGAATTTTTCAGAATGACTCGCACAAAGAACACTGCTCCACCTTAGTCAACTGCTCGTAACAAAGGCAAAAGGCAAATGACTTCAGATTCTCCACCACCTTCCAAACTAACTGATAATGCATATTTTATCCTCAATTCTTCACTTTAAATGTGTATAATTTGCCACTACTTATTATGTAATATATTGTATTTTAACATATTTTCATAATTTGAGCTTTATTTAATATTTAATTTTAAAATGAATTAAGGATTAATTTTTAATGGAAATAACTTGTTTCTCTTATTTTGTAGTGAATGATTGAGCTTGTAAACTGAAAAATTATGACCAAAGATCAAGAGGAAGAAGACACAAGTGATTACATGTTCAAAAAGGGTCAATAAAGCACAAAATAAGTGAAGAACAGGGCCAGGAATCAACTCCCAGCATCCATCAATCGATTCCTACATAAAAAGGCCTAGGAGGTGAAAATGAAGGTTAAGAATCGATTCATGCGTGAAATTCATGCTATTTTGGCCTAAATGAATCGATTCACATGCTTTTATTAATCAATTCATTTAGTGGAAACAACATTACAGGATTTAAGAAAGTAGAAACAACATTACAGGTTTTCTGAATCCACTACGTCAAAAGGGATCCACTTTTTCCATGATTTACGCTTGTTGTTTCCTTTCCCTCACCTATAAAAGGAAGAAGAATTGAAGCCTTTCACACACCTTACACCTTCACATATTCACTTCTTCCTTCTCAGCTTCAATTTAGAGCAACAGAGGCACAATGCCCCTCGAGGAAATTCTCTTCCGGGTTCGATCTTTCTTGTTTTTAGTTTGTTTTAATTATGGAGGGCTAAAATCCCTAGATTCATTTTCTTAGAGATTATTATAATATGATTTTGAGATTTTTGTTTTTAATATAGTACTCTTTTATTATCACTAATTTCTTCATAATCTTACTTTGCTTGTTTGAATTCCATTGTTTAATTAAATTTGTATGCTTAATCAATTTAATTATACAAATAGAATAGAATAAGATTTTCATTAAAATGATTAAGGAAGTATGCATGCTTAATGAACATTTTCATAATCACTTTTAATTATTATGGTTTGCTTAATTCCATAATATGAGAATAGATTATGTATGTAGACAATGTTCTTATGTATGCTCAATGATTCCTAGATTTTACGATCTTGACTCCTTTTGCTTAATTAGGATGCTTGATTAAAATGTTCATTCAAGTTGAATGTAAGTAAAGGAATTGTGAATTGAAAAAAACGCGAGTTGATTGATTCAAATTGAGCTAAGAAATCAATAGTAATGAAAGTGTACAAATCATCTTTTATGAACCAAGGATAAATCTAATTACAATACTCCAAGAAAATCAATCGCTTGTTATCTCTTTGTTCTACGTCTTATATTTATTCTATTTTAAATTTTACTGTGAGAACCAAACCAAACCCCCCCAAATACATTTATATGTTTATTAAATTTTTGTTGTTTAAAATTATTTTAAAACTTGATTTTCCTAAATTTTTGTGTTGATCTTTGAGAGAACGACCTAGGTTCACACCCTAGTACTACATTATTTTTAATGTTTCAATGTGACCGACCGTGACAGTCCACATCAAATTATGGCGCCGCAGCCGGGGATCAATGATCTTTAGGAAAATTCTTGTTTTAAATTAATTTTTTTAAAATAAAAAAAATAAAAAAATTTATTTGTTTGTTTTATTTTATTTCTTTGCATAGTTTGGGATTCTTTTGATGCATTGTTCTTGATTTAATTGTTACACAATATGTATGACTAGAACAACATCTAGGCATTTGCATTCAATTGATCCTAAAATTAATAGATCTTTTCATAGATTAGTTAGAGAAGCTAGATTTAATAATAACTTTGTTGATAGTGATAGTGATAGTATCTCATCTAAATCTGTTGAAAGTACTACTGCTAGTTTTTCTAATATGGCTAGACAAGTATCTCGTGAAAGAACTCATAGGGAATTAACTACACCCGAATTCACTTACAAAAGTTTGTGTATTCAATATCATGAAGAGGATGTCCCTTTTGTGCTTAAAACCGGACTTATACACGTGTTACCCAAATTTCATGGCCTTGAGGGTGAAGATCCGCATAAACATCTCAAAGAGTTCCACATTGTGTTTTCCACAATGAAGCCTCAAAATGTTTCAGAGGATCATGTGTATCTTAAAGTGTTTCCTCATTCTCTAGAAGGTGTTGCTAAGGATTGGCTCTACTACCTTAATCTGAGATCAATCACAAGTTGGGATGACTTGAAGAAAAAGTTCTTGGAAAAATTCTTTCCTGCCTCTAGAACTACTACAATCTGGAAAGACATATCTGGAATTAGGTAACTCTCTGGAAAAAGCCTCTATGAGTATTGGGAGAGATTCAAGAAACTCTATGCAAGTTTCCCTTACCATCAAATTTCTAAGCAAATTCTGCTTCAATACTTTTATGAAGGTCTACACCACGTTGATCGTAACATGTTAGATGTGGCAAGTGGAGGAGCTTTGGGAGACATGACTGCTGCAACAGCAAGGAACTTGATTGAGAAGATGGCATCAAATTCCCAATAATTTAGTGTAAGAAATGATACTTTTAAAAACGTGAATGATTCAAATTCTAGTGCATCTGAAATTAAATTGGAGAGCAAACTTGACGCTCTCACCACTTTGGTCACACAATTAATAGTTAATCAAAAATCCATGATTGCCAAAGTGTGTGGCATTTGCACTTTACAAGAGCATCCCACTGATTGTTATCCTTCTCTATAAGAGAAGGGTGATGATAATCCCCAAGCCTATGTAGCCAACATATACCATAATAGACCTCCACAACAGCAATAACAAAACCCCGACCTGTCCTCTAATAGATACAACCTAAATTAGAGGAACCATCCAAACCTGAGATGGGAAAACCAACAACAAAATCCTCAACCCCCATTTCAAAACCATGTACCAACCTTCCAAAAGCCAATACCTCAACCATCCACAACTGGCCCTTCTTTGGAAGAACTGGTGAAACAAATGGCTGCATAGAACTTAGAGTATCAACAGAGAGAATTGATGCTACCATCCAAAGCTTGAGCAATCAAATTGGGCAATTGGCATCATCATTGAACCAGTTACAGTCTCAGAATTTTGACAAATTACCATCTCAACCTACTGCTAATCCAAGGAATATGAGCGCAATTAAGTTAAGATCAGGTAAGAATCTTGAGGCACCCATACCCAAGGAACTTGGGAAATAAACCACTAAGCCTGCAATGGTTGAGAATGATGTACCCTCTTCAAGCACAAGGAAGTCTGAGATGCAACCACCTCAAATCCCTCTTCCATTCCCACCAAAAGCAATTCTAAGTAAGAAGATGGAAGAGGTAGACAAACAAATTTTAGACACTTTTAGGATAGTGGAAGTGAATATACCTCTTCTTGATGCAATCAAACAAGTCCCTAAGTACGCCAAATTTCTAAAGGAGTTGTGTACTTACAAAAGAAGACTCAAAGGCAATGAAAGGATAAGCATGGGAAGAAATGTATCAGCACAGCTTGGTAAGGAAATTCCAAACATTCCTGAAAAATGTAAAGATCCAGGTATGTTCACTATACCTTGCATCATAGAAAATAGCAAATTTGAAAATGTCATGTTAGATTTAGGAGCTTCAATAAATATTATGCCTATGTCTATTTTCAAATCTCTATCCCTTAGAACTTTACAACCAACTGGTGTAATGATTCAGTTAGCAAATAGAAGTACTGCTCACCCTGTTGGAGTCATAGAGGATGTTTTGGTTCAGGTAGATCAACTTGTTTTTCCATCTGACTTTTTCATACTTGATATGGAAGAAGGTGTGTCTGACATTCATGTTCCTATAATTTTGGGAAGACCATTTTTAAAAGTAGCCCGAACCAAAATAGATGTCCATTCTAGAACTCTTTCTATGGAATTTGGTGATACTAGAGTTCAATTCAATATTCTTGATGCTATGAAACACCCATCTGAAAATCATTCTGTTTTTCATATTGACATTATGGATGAATTGATTTATGAATACCTTTCTGATATCTCTCAAAATGTTGATTTGGAATGCATGGATGATTCATACAATTGTTTTGCATGCAATGATTCTGAAAGTTGTGCTATTTGTGTCGAAATTGATAAATACATACATGCTAATTCAGAATCTTTTGATATGCCTATTAACCATAAGGAGCTAGAATGCACTAACCCGAGTGCAGGATTTTAAGAAGACCTTAACAAAATTGTTGAGGTGCAAGCAGCAGAATCTAAATCTATTTCGTTAGTTCCATCTGTTTTGTAGGCACCCAAATTAGAGTTAAAGCCCTTACCTGAGAACCTCAAGTATGTATACTTAGGGGATGATGAACAGCTCCCGATGATAATTTCCATTTCTCTTGATGAAAATCAAGAAGAAAAATTACTACAGGTTCTAAAAAGGCATAAGAAGGCTATAGGCTGGACATTGGCAGACATCCCTGGAATTAGCCCATCCATGTGTATGCATAGGATATTTCTGGAGGAAAATGCTAAATCAGTAAGACAGCCTCAAAGGAGACTCAACCCAATAATCCTTGATGTTATTAAAAAAGAGATTACCAAGCTTCTATAAGCAGGAATCATTTACCTTATCTTTGACAGCCAATGGGTGAGTCCGATACAAGTGGTTCCTAAGAAAACAGGGATCACAGTTGTGAAAAATGAGAAGGATAAATTGATCCCCACCAGAGTACAAAAAAGTTAGAGAGTCTGTATTGATTACAGAAGACTGAACCAAGCAACAAAAAAGGACCATTTTCCTTTACTCTTCATTGATCAAATGCTTGAATGTCTCACAGGTATATCTCACTACTGTTTTCTTGATGGATTCTCTGGATATTTTCAGATTCATATTGTACCTGAGGATCAAGAAAAGACCACATTCACCTGTCCTTTTGGCACATTTGCTTATAGGAGAATGCCTTTTGGCCTATGCAATGCTCTTGGAACTTTTCAAAGATGCATGATAAATATTTTTCATGATTTCATTGAACATTGCATAGAGGTGTTCATGGATGATTTTACTGTTTATGGATCTTTTTTTGATGCATGCCTTGATAGTTTGGATAAAGTTTTAAACAGATGTATTGAAACCAACCTTGTCTTGAACTATGAAAAATGTGATTTTATGGTAGAACAAGGAATAGTTTTAGGGCATGTAATCTCTGAGAAAGGAATAGAGGTAGATCCTGCCAAGATAGAAGTTATATCACATTTACCTTACCCCTCTTGCGTGGGAGAGGTTCACTCTTTTCTTGGTCATGCAGGTTTCTATAGAAGATTCATAAAAGATTTCAGCAAAAAGGCCCGACCACTATCCAATCTGCTATAAAAGGATATGGTATTTGAGTTTGATGAAAAGTGTAAAGAGGCCTTTAATTGTCTCAAGCAAGCCTGGACTACTACCCCTATAATCCAAGCACCTAATTGGCTAGCCCCATTTGAGTTGATGTGTGATGCCTCTAATTATGCATTGGGAGCTGCCCTTGGTCAAAAGATTGACAACAGCCTAGGGTCATCTACTATGCATCTAGAACTTTAGATGTTTCTCAAGTAAATTACACCACCACTGAAAAAGAACTCTTAGCTATTGTTTTTGCATTAGATAAGTTTAGATCTTACCTACTCGGTTCTCGGGTAGTTGTCTTTACTGACCATACAGCTTTGAAGTACTTGTTGAAGAAAGGTGAATCCAAGCCAAGGTTAATTCATTGGATGCTCTTGCTCCAAGAGTTTGACTTGAAAATTCATGACAGAAGTGGAACACAAAACTTGGTGGCAGACCATTTAAGCAGAATTGAGAAAACTCCTGATTCCTCGCTTATTCGAGATCATTTTTTTGATGAGTAACTCATGAGTATTTCTAACTCTTTTGTTACACCCTGATTTGCTAACATTGTTAATTATCTTGTTGCTTCTGTTCTTCCACCATACAAATCCAGAAATCAAATTTCAAAATTAAAAAGTGATGCAAAATATTATATATGGGATGACCCCTATTTGTGGAAGATGTGCAGTGATCAGGTTATTTGAAGATGCATTCCAGATTATGAGATAGAATCAGTGCTTCGATTCTGCCATTCTTCACCAGTTGATGGACATTTTGGTCCACAAAGAACAACAAAGAAGGCGTTAGATTCTGGTTTGTACTAGCCCATCATTTTTAAGGATGCATGGAAGACTTGTAACACCTGTGAGGAATGCCAAAGAGCTGGTTATGCAATCACATGGCGTCAACAAATGCCTCAACAACCTATGTTCTTTTGTGAAGTATTTAATGTTTGGGACATTGATTTTATGGGTCCATTTCCTCCATCTTTTGGTTTTACTTACATTTTATTGGTTGTGGATTATGTTTCTAAATAGGTGGAAGCTAAAGCCACCAAAACTAATGATGCTCAAGTTGTTGTGGATTTTGTTAGATCTCAATTTTTTTCCAGGTTTGGCATCCCAAGAGCAATCATTAGTGATCAGGGAATACACTTCTACAACAGGATCATGCAAGCTATGCTCTAGAAGTATGAGGTTATTCATAGAGTCTCTACTACATATCAATCCCAAACCAATGGACAAGCAGAAGTCTCTAACAGAGAAATCAAAAGGATCCTGGAGAAGATAGTGTAGCCTAACAGAAAAGATTGGAGTAAGAAACTGGATGATGCTCTTTGGGCACATAAAACAACTTTCAAGGCACTTATAGGAATGTCTCCCTATAGAGTTGTTTTTGGTGAGGAAAGGAAATTACAATTTAATGAACTTGATGAGATCCGTTTGGTAGCTTATGAGAATTTAAAGTTCTATAAGAAGAAAACAAGGAAATTCCATGATAGCTCAATAGCTAGAAAAGAGTTTGCTGCTGGACAGAAAGTGCTGCTGTTTAATTCCCGGTTGAAGGTCATGGCCAGAAAATTACACTCCAAATGGGAAGGACCGTTCATAGTCACTAATGTATTTCCCCATGGAGCTGTTGAGATAAAAAGTGAAAAATACAACAAGAGCTTCAAAGTTAATGGACAACACTTGAAGCCATTTCATGAAAATCCTTCACTTGTAGATGTCACAATGGAGGAGCTTGCTTTGGAGGAACCACTTCTTCACCCCCCTTGACGAGGGAGTTTTCTTACCCATCTCTTTACTTGTTCATTCTCTTGTCTATTTTTGTATGCTCTGTTTTACATTGAGAACAATGTATGATTTAAGTGTGGGGGTGGGATTTGTCTGTATGATTTTAGACCATTTTTATGTGTGATTGTTTTTATGTGTAATTATTTTTATGTGTGATTGTTTTTTTGCCTAACAAAAAAAATTAAATAAAAGTTTTTGTGTGTGTTTTTGTTTAAAATGGCATGTTTTATTAGAATTTTTAGGATATGCATGAGTAATAAGTAATTTCTTTCATGTTTGATATTAGCTTCATGATATGTTATGATTTGAACTCAGACATTTTTGGTATATTGAGAATAACATGATAATTAAGAGATGATCATATATGATAGAATTATGCCTTGTGAGATTTTTGAGCCTTAAAAATTTGATGGATCACTTTACACCGTTTTAATTCTTTCATGTGTGATTTATTCCTGAATGCTTACATCCTTATCTTTGTCTTGTTTTTTAATGATACTTGGAACTCATATACATGTATTTGAAATGACACAGGCATTTTGTTCAATCGAGCCACTAGCCACATAAGCCTACCATAAATAAATCATCCTTTGCTAGCCCCTTTGAGCCTATTTAACCATTTCTTTGTTGTAGATCAAAACAAGCCTTGGATGAAAAACCAAAAATGTTCACGCCTTAAGGAATATCTTGGAACTTTGACATCGATTCAGAAATGGACAATTCAAATAAGTGTGGGGGTGTGCTAACAAGCATTGTAACTCTTGGTTTTACTTATTAAAAAACAAGAATCACTGAGAATGTTTGCAACCAAATGTGATTGAACAAATGTTTTACTTCATTGTTTTCCTGTTAAATTAATTCCTCCATCATTCTTTTTGGCATATGAAACTAATTTCCAAATTTTCATCACACTATTTTACCCTGGCCACATTACAACCCTAAAAAGCCCTGTCGATCTATACATGCATTTGTGTTGATTATGGAATTGAGAAATTTGCCAAATTTATGGGATTGTCTATTTTTCAGGAAATGTTTTGAGTGTATACACAAACCTAAGACACTTGAGAGTTAAGAGTATGTCTTGTGAGGTTCTGTCACTTATGATTTTCTTTTCAGTTTGATTTAATTCTAACATGCCTAAGTGTTTGGATGATTTTCATACATGTCTTGATGCTCTGTATTCTACATGTTAGATAACTCCTGTTTTTCTGTATATTCTTAAGATTTCATGATGAGCATGTTAGTTCTGTGTGTTTATTGTTTTTCAACCTAATGTTTTCAATAAATTGAAAGATTAGTTTTTATTTTGATTTTTCCCGGGAGTGCAAAAGAGTAAGTGTGGGGGTATTTGATAATGCATATTTTATCCTTAATTCCTCACTTTAAATGTGTATAATTTGCCACTACTTATTGTGTAATATATTGCATTTTAACACATTTTCATAATTTGAGCTTTATTTAATATTTAATTTTAAAATGAATTAAGGATTGATTTTTAATGGAAATAATGAAATCCTTAATTCTCTTATTTTGTAGTGAATGATTGAGCTTGTAAATTGAAAAATTATGACCAAAGATCAAGAGGAAGAAGACACAAGTGATTACATGTTCAAAAAGGGTCAATAAAGCACAAAATAAGTGAAGAACAGGGCCAGGAATCAATTCCCAACATCCATGAATCGATTCCTACATAAAAAGGCCCTAGGAAGTTAAAATGAAGGCCATGAATCGATTCCCCACTGACATGAATTGATTCCCCACTAACATGAATCGATTCATGAATTAAAAATGGCCTGGGAATCGATTCATAGCCCTTGGGAATCAATTCATACCCTTAGGAATCGATTCCTATGCCTTAGGAATCGATTCATGCATGAAATTCATGATATTTTGGCCTAAATGAATCGATTCATATGCTTTTATTAAACAATTCATTTAGTGGAAATAACATTATAGGGTTTAAGAAAGCAGAAACCATATTACGAGTTTTCTAAATCCACTATACCGAAATGGATCCACTTTTTCCATGATTTACATTTGCTGTTTCCTTTCTCTTACCTATAAAAGGAAGAAGAATTAAAGCCTTTAACACACCTTACACCTTCACATATTCACTTCTTCCTTCTCAGCTTCAATTTGGAGCAACAGAGGCACAAGGCCCCTCCAGGAAATTCTCTTCTGGGTTCGATCTTTCTTGTTTTTAGTTTTTTTAATTATGAAGGGCTAAAACCCCTAGATTCATTTTCTTAGAGATTATTGTAATATGATTTTGAGATTTCTGTTTTTAATATAATACTCTTTTATTATTGTTGATTTCTTCATAATCTTACTCTGCTTGTTTGAATTCCATTGTTTAATTAAATTTGTATGCTTAATCAGTTTAATTATACAAATAGAATAGAGTAAGATTTTCATTAAAATGATTAAGGAAGTATGCATGCTTAATAAACATTTTCATAATCACTTTTAATTATTATGGTTTGCTTAATTCCATAATATGAGAATAGATTATGTATGTAGGCGATGTTCTTATGTATGCTCAATGATTCCTTGATTTTCCTAAATTTTTATGTTGATTTTCGAGAGAACGACCTAGGTTCACATCCTAGTACTACATTATTTTTAATGTTTCAATTTGACCAACCGCGACAGTCCACCTCACCAACTCAGAAATTCCAGGATAAGGACCAAGCCAAACGTTTTGAGGACATTTCTACTTGGACCTTCATTGCTGAGCACCGAGTCGACTTGAGACAAGGTGAATATGATGCTTTCCTAGAGGTTCTTTAGAAAAAAAAGTGGTTACGATTGGCAAACCCTAGACCCAAATTTAACCCCTACATTGTTTGTGAGTTCTATGCTAATGCATGGAACAAGAATGATTCTAGGGAGCGAAAGACCTATGTCCGAGGCACTTGGATATCTTACTCTTGAGATACTATTAATGATCATCTGGGAAGTATTTTGGAGCTTAAAGAAGGGAAGCTATGTACTTATGGCGAGTTTAAAGAGGAAGAATCATGTTTTTGTACAATTCGCCTTAGAGAAGACCTTGTGTTTTCTTAGTTATCAGTTCTAGAGAAACCAGAGTGACTCTCTTGTCAGGTTGTTATGTAAGGATATAAATGTTCTTACGCGGGTATGCACTTCTTTTATGTTGGCCAACATCATCCCTACTGGCCATGTTTCAGACTTACTGATACCTCATTGTAACTTGCTTTATTGTATCCTTCAACGGTTCATGGTTAATATTGCAGCCATTATATCTGATGAGATTTTCCGCTTTCCACAGTCAGATTTGAAGACTACCATTGCTGGTACAAAGGGGAAAGGCATCCTAGGATTTCCAACATTCATTACTGGGCTATGTGCAGTCCATGTCGTTGATGTCACACCCACCGTACTCATCAGGCCTCTGATTCACTAGAAGTTCATTGAGAAGAACTAGGCAGCACCCCTACTACCACCTTCAACACCATCAACAGGACCATCCACTTCCATTCCATCACCATCACTACCACTTGCCACATCAGATGTTAGCATCTAGGCACAACTTACCCATATCCAGCTGCAGCAGGTAGCTAACCATCCTTTTCATGGATCCCGCTCAGTTTGCATCTTACTTATCTTGGCCTGGGGACATGCCTATTCTAGAGGAGGAGGGTGGAGCAGCTACAGCTGACACTGAAGGAGCAACCACTACAGTTGAGATACCAGTAGAGACATTAGACATACCAACTGAGCCACCAGTGGAGCCTGCAGTGGCAGAGGAGCCAGCAGAAGGAGAGGAGCAGGATCTAGAGATCGAAGCCCACCTTGAAGGGGTTATCAACACAGTTGTGGGAGATGATTGACAAACTCTAGATTGGTTTATATGTTTTGATTATGCTTTTTAGTTTTAATTTTAGTATTTTACTTCCAGTTATTTATAGTTTTAGTATTTACAGTTAGTTGTTATCGTTTTGACTATTGTTGCATGAATTTGATATTTTGAATGATTATACATTATGCATATCATTTTTTATTGACATGCTTGTAAATATATTTTGATACGTAGTTGGTTATGATTATACACTATGTTTTGTGTCTAAGGTGAAATAGGTTATGAATAAAATCAATCAGTGGATAAGTTAGAAGCAGCTAATCATTTTGTTAATAAAATGAAACATTGTGGTTGAATTTGATGAAAATGAAGTTTGAATGGCAATTCTTTAAAGGAATTTAGCATCTGATTGAACCCTTTTGTGTTTGAATAAAGAAATCAAACCTATAAGCCAGGGAAGATGAGTGAATCAATAAACACCGAGAGTCTCACTGATTTTTGTTTAGTTGATATTGCCCAATTTTCTATCAAATTGTATCATTTAGATAAGCATGGAAATGATTAAGGTAGTTTTGTATAGTTATAGAATGAGCCAAGAGCCAAAAAGCCAACCCTTATGTAATTTAATTCCTTTTGTTCATAGCCCATTTGAGCTAAACATTTTCTTTCTTTTAAGTACCTTAACCTAAACATGATATAAATAATTTTATCCTACCCTAAATACATGTTTAAGGTAAAGAGCATAGGTACAATGCATAAGTAAAGGGTTATGCTATGTTGGTTAATTGGTAAAAAATAAAGAATAAATTGAAAATTTAGTGAAGATGAATAGAAAAAGAAAGAAACTCCTCAATATGAAAGTAGAAAAATGATAATAAGAGGAGGAATACAATAACAAAAGAAAGAGGGTTTGGGAAAAGAAAAACTCTTTGGATTGAAATTGAATTGATCAAAGAAAGTATTACAGCTATAAAGGATCATTTAATGTATAGTAGTTATGTTTCCTTATAGTGCACTTTGATTATCCAGAAAAACCAAGAATTTCCTATAAAGCCCAGCCCCATTACAACCTTTTGAAGACCTCATGATCCATGTTGTCTTTTTGATTGCTTTTTGAATGGAAATGAAAGGCAATTTCAATTTGAGCATAATCTGCGATGAGGAGAGTTAAACACTCACCTGTGAGAATATGAGAGGACTTCTTGTTCTTACAATGACTGGTTACTTTCAGTTTGTTTAATGACTTGCAAGTATTGGCATGAAGCTTAATGGACATTGAAGGCACCATGTGTTAAACGTCTTTGTATATATAAAGTTGTTCTCTTTCTTGTTTGTTGTATTGGTTTTCTTTCCAGCAACCATATGCCACTTAGACTGTTTTGATCATTTTGAATTTTCTTGCTTGAGGGCAAGCAAGATGCTAAGTCGGGGAAAGTCATCACAGAGTCGTCCATCCACTAGGCCCGCTACATAGGATGCCTCGATATCAAACGATGGACAGCTTTGTGATTCCATTGAATTCCTAAGGAATAACAATAATTTACCTGTGCACACGGCTGCCTCCCACTGGGCCGCCTGTTGGAACCCCTTACATTCCAAAACAGACATCGAAATGATATGCTATGGATGCAAATACAGATCATTGCATTCTCATACTATGCATCCTACAATGTCACTTCATAATCACTAACTCACCACCATCACTTAGTGGATTTCAATATGATCATCATTTCTCAATTACCACAAATTGTCATTAGACTTCACTCACACAATGGTTAGTGGCAAACAATATCCATCCATTTCACCAATTCACATATCATGGGATGTTTAACACATTCATATTCAACTCAACCATAATCATAGCATCAATTTGCAAGCTATTCATAAGCCATATATCAAAATCAACATCACAATCATCATCCTAATCATCATTCACAATATAACACAAATCTTTTAAATGGATTTCAAATCACATATTCCATCAAGACATACATCCAAGCCAAATCATGGAACACATCCATACATATACATTATTAATGGATGAAATCATTCATTTAGAAATATTACCCCCTCCTACCTCATGAGAAGTAGTATTAATTGCAGTTCGAAGGTCCCGCTTCGTCAATAGGGTCATTTCCTACACCACACAATATACTATATTATTATTTGCATCTAAATCACTAAGATTTAAATGTTTTAAGTTAACTACTTGGTTTTAATGCCATTATTAATTTTAACTACCTTCTATTTCATTTAACTCACCATAACCACCATGGGTTTGGTGTCCATATCTATTATTAAGCATTTAAAGTTATACCCATCAAAGGGTTTCCACATTAATGGCCATCAACCTTCATTAAAGACACCTACCATTATTAATATTATCTCCCAACATTAATGATAATACCCAAAATCTAAATATCATATATTCATACTTAATATCAACTCTTCTAAACACAATATACATTTTCCCCAATTCTTAAGGTTAGGTTTCATTAAAACCTAACAACCACCATTTATACATTTCATCTTGCACCATATTAATTGCTATTTTTCATGTGCCATAATACACCCTTATGATACCACATATTTATTACACCCACCTTAGGGTTTTGCATAATAATGGTTCTTATTATATAACCCATACACATAACACTCTCTCTTACTATAATAACTCATATTTTAGGGCTTTAGATCATGAAAATGGTGAGGAAAACTTACCTCAAGCCAAGAGTAAAGTGAACCTCTAGAGAGAGAGGGAAGGAAACAGAAATGTTGAGGAGAAAGGTGAAGCTTCCAACCACCACCAATCATTCTTGTTTGTAAAAGGGGGATGGAAATGGAAGAAGAAGCAAAGCACACACACATCTTGTGGGTTTTAGAGTGAAAGAAGAAGAAGAATAAGAAGAAGAAGAAGAAAAAGAAAAAGAAAAAGAAGAAAAAAAAGAAGAGAAATGAGGAAAAGGCTTTTTACCTTTAGGAGAGGAAAATCAACGTGAATGGAGAAGAAAAGAGGGAATATTGAGTTATAACTTGGTCCCTATTAAAATTTTCTGTGTTTTTCAACAAACAGGATCACCGTATGGGTTCAATACTTATCTAAAATTTATTCTAAACATATGTTCGTATTCATGTTAATATCCTCAGTAGCTCTGACTAATGGTACCTCAATCAGAGATACTTGGTCTGACACTCGTATTTTAATTGGGTATTAAATTCAACTCTTTAAGTCTTGATAAATTATAAGTAATCATAATAAATCTCAATTTAATTATTTCTAATTTTTGGGACATTAGGTAATTCATATTTAATTATTTTATTAATTATTTCCCCAAAGTAAGTATTTATTTAAATTTTAGGGATGTTACAACTACCTTCAGCCTTGCCTATAAAATGGGGCTCATTTGCATGTTGAGAGTACCTTGCCTTTAATCTTGAAACTTTGCATGTTGAGAGTACCTTGCCTTTAATCTTGAAACTTTGTTCCGATCTTGACCCTGTATAGCGATGTTTCCTCTATGGAGCTCTTGACTCGTATAAAAAGAACTGCTCTCCTTGCCACACCAAGTAGCCACCTTGTCCTTACTTTCTTTTAGTGTTTCTTTTGCGTAACTTGGAGGAAAAAATAAGAGAAAACACAAGTGATGAGTCTGTGAGGGAAATAACACCTCTACTAATGTGGTCAACAATGTTATCCCAGTGCAATTCGCGGGTGGTGAAACCTATATTCATCTGACATAGGGAGGTAAGGCTATAAGGTCCAACTCAAGGGGGGAGATTTAATCATCCACCTTAGGGGGAAGGTCAAATTGTATAGTAAGGATGGTGTTCAGGCAAGGGCAAAAGTAGATATTAGAACAATATAATACTCTATTTGGTTTAAGTACGGATCAGGAGATAGCTGCCTTATTCGGGTCTGCTAATAGTGTTGATGTACCTTATTTATGATGTACCCTTTTATAGTTGTATCCTCTTTCTTTAACACACCATGAAAATAATGGCATACAATTCTGGAACTAGCCCACTACAATAGCTTGCTGGCAAAGCGAAGAGCCCATGCTGTTGGGGTCAGGAAGCCTTCTCTAGTAAAGTTGGTTGGGCATCATCTCCCACTATACCTGGAGGAGACGATGCTGTGGTGATAGTGGTTGTTATCGCTAACATGGACGTCAAGAGGATTTTGGTAGACCAGGGAAGTTCTTGTGATGTCTTCTTCTATGATTGTTTCAAGATGATAGGTCTGACATATACAGATTTACAACTATATGCGCAAGATCTTATAACTTTTAACAAAGCTAAACAACCCACTAAGGGTTATCTTGATACTTGTTTCACATTTGATGGTGAACCTGGGTCCAAGATAGTCAAGTCGAGGAACCTAGTCATCGATGTACAGTTTCCATACAACGACATCATAGGCCAGCCCACATTGAATGTCACAGAGGCTATCATGTCAACTTCACACCTCTTTATCAAGTTCATTGATAAAGATAATTGAATATCTTCAGTCTAGGGTGACCAGGAGATGGCCAGATACTGCTATAACCTCAGCTTGAACATGGTGAAGCTAGAGACTGTTAATAAGAAGCACAAGTTAAATGATGGAGGAACTGCTTCTGGCTCTGTTAATCTTGTTTACCTAGACCCACGCACGGAAGTTTGACCCACTCAACCCATCTCCGGATAAGGGGTCTAAAGAAATTGTTTTGGGAGATACCCCGAAGAGAGTAACTCATATTAATGAGAAGCTTGAACCCGGGATATAGCAGCAATTACTGGCGTTGCTCAAAGAATATAAAGACTTGTTCGCCTGGACAGCCACTGACATGCCAAACATGGATCCAGATTTTTGTTGCCACAGGTTATCTGTGTACCTGGAGACCAGACTAGTGGCCCATAAGAAGAGGCGTTTGGGTCTAAAAAAATAAAAAGCTGCATGTGAACAGACGGGGGGGCTCTTCAAAGCTGGATTCATCAAGGAAATCTAGTACTCTTGATGGCTTTCGAATATTGTCATGGTCTAGAAGTTGAATGGGAAGTGGCATATGTGCATGGATTATGTTGATCTAAATAAGTGTTGCCTTAAGGACCCCTACCCCTTGCCCAACATCGACGGGATGATTGATGATTCTTCTAGTTATTAGTTTCTGTCATTCATGGATGCTTACTCTGGTTACAACCAAATTTCAATGTGGGAAAGAGATCAGGAAAAGACGATGTTTGTAAATGATAAAGTGGTGTTTTGCTACACTGTTATGACATCTGGTCTAAAAAATGCTAGAGCCAAATACCAGCAAATGATCAACAAGGTGTTCGAAGATGTGACATCCCAATTTTTATATAAATGTCCAATTAAGGGAAATAAAAGACAAATAATTATGTGTAGAAAGACTAATGTCCCAAATGTATGAAAATAAATTAATTTGGATTTATTATGATTTTTCATAATTTACTAAGCTCAATGTGTTAAAATAAATACCCAGTTAAAATATGGGTGTCGGACCAAGTATCTCCGATTGAGATGCCAATGGTCGGGGTTGTAGAGAATATTATTGGGAATCCGACCATATACTCGGAATAATTTTTAGATAAAGTATTGATCCCAAATAGAGATCCTGTTTGTTATAAAACGAAGAAATCTTAATAAAGGGTAAAATGTTAAAACAAAAATCCCTACTCTTCTTCTCACTCACGTCGCATTCCCTCTTCTTTGGAAAATACTCTTATTCTTTTCTCCTTCTATTTCCTATTTCTCTTCATCCTTTTTCTTCCTAAAACCTAAACAAGATTGGTGCATTTCCCCCTCTAAATTTCGTTTTCACCATTGAGCAAGAAGAGGAAACTTGTGGCTTGAAGCTCCTCCATCCCTTCCTTCAAATTTCATGTTCTCTCTCACTCCCTTGGTGCCCACTCTCTTTTCTTGGTTTGAGGTAAGTCTCTCACCAATTTTTATGAGCTAAAGCCCTAGGTTATGGATTGTAGTGGTTGGGAAAGTGTTTAAATGCATATGGATATTGAATGGAACCATTAAATGTGTAAACACTAACATAGGGTAAAATAAATATGAACTTTTATGGGCATTAAAAGTGGTACATAAAATTGCCATAGAGGAAGGTGATGAATCATATGCATTAATGATGTTTGTTGGGTTTTTATAAAACCCTAACCTTTGGTTTTTGGGGAAAGATGGAATATGGATGGAATAGGCATTTAATGGTGTTGGGAATGTTATTAATGAAGATAGATAGCCATTGGTGATGGTTAGTGATGGTGGTTAGAAACTATAAATGAGAAAACTCACTTGAGGAGTTGGGTGAGAGATTTATATATGTGGGTAACCTAATTAGTTGGGTTGTTGCCTTTAATCATAATGAATTTTGATTTAAGGGAAGGAATTCCCGAAACCTAAGAGAAAGAGAAAATGAAAACCTATTACAAGTTATGATAGAATAAGACTCATATGTATGTATTCATTAGTTATATGCAAGAAATTTGAAAATGATGTTGTATGAGTGGTTGATGTGGTCTTATATGTATTCAATGTAGGATTTGACAACTCTTGTGAAGCGGGATCATCAAACCCGAAAGAGTACTTCTCTTGAGGTAGGAGAGGAATGTATTTTCTAAATGTATAATACATTGTGTAATGATAATGTATGTATTGATGCATATTTGCATGTTATTCCTTGAATGGATGTAGTACCTCATGTGTGTGATATGAAATTGAGATTGACTCTTATGATGATTGATTGTGGAATGATACCTTGATGAGGTTATGAATTATAGAGTGTGTTGATGACATATTATTTGCTTCCATGTATGGATAGACAATTATATAAAATCCTTGGCTAGAGTAATTCAAGAGTATTGTAAATGGTATGCCTTGGAGAATGATATATATATATATATATATATGATTATGTGTCACTAACTATGATGTTGAATGTGAATTATGCCCCTAATTGAAAGGGTGAGATATTCCTTGAGAGGTTGAGGCTAGCATGAGCATTATTGCATTTACAGCATGCATAGCATATCATTTAAATGTGGTTGCAATCACACACCAAGTCTTGCGGGACTAATGTTTGTTTGATTATAGTGGTTACGATCACTTGGTATATTGAATTAAAATTGGTCTTGTGGGACTAGAATATGGATAATTATAGTGGTTGTGATCACTTGGTACCTTGAAATGAAATTGGTCTTGCGGGACTATGAAGGGAGTACCCCATGCGTGGTGGGAAACCAATATGAAATGAATGAAACATGGTTACGATCACGAAGAAAGCCTTACGGGGTTATGAAAAGGGAGTACCCCATGCGTGGTAGGAAACCAATATGAGAACGATTAAAATGTGGTTGCGATCACAATGAGAGATCCTGCAGGATTATATGAAAATGGACCCTTGCATGGGGGACATATCTTGAATGAATATCAGTGGTTGTGATCACTTGATGAGATGAAAATTGGATCTGTTACATATGCATTTTAAAACACGACATATGCAATAGCCATAGGAATATGGCATTTGAGTGAAGTAAATCGAGAAAGGGATACCTTATTGAGATTGTTATGAGATAGATATGGAATCCACTTTTGGTCACTAACTATACCTATGTTGTTAATTGGTGTGACCCCTTATGAATTTCATGAATAGTGACAATGGATGTGATGAAATCATGAATTAATGATATAGTCTTATTGGATATGTCCTTGATGATGGACTTGCTATATATATATATGTATGAACATGTGTATTCAATGGATTTTATAAATTGGTTGGTTTCATTGTTATTTGAACTCCTTGATAGGAGAAGATATTGGTTTACATTCATATTTATATTATCATAATTATTGGATTTTCATCATTGAGAAAGTATGCTCACTCTCCATGTTGTCTACATTTTAGCCTTTGTGTTGTAGGGCTTGACCATGGAGTAGGACCCCCCCTTTCTCAAGATATGAGGTATGGTGTGGAGAAGTGATTGGTAAATGTGCCTTGGCCGCCATTTGTTTGGATTTTGATAGTTTTGTACATCTCTTGGAAATGTGTGTATATATGGCCCTATTTTGTATAGCCATACCATGACGATACTTTATATGTATGTTGATGATTTGATGCTTTAGTATGATGTTGATACATTAGGATCATTGGAAATGAGCTTGTGATCATTTTGTATCATTTATGCAATTTAAGATGATTGTTGACAATAAAACTTGTTGGCCATTGATGGCATTGACACCTATATATGTAGTTGAATTAGAATATGCATGATGATTGAGCTATATCATCTGTTAGAATGTTGGTTGAATGTGGAGACATAAATATGATAAATTATATGTGACTTTTATGCATAATTGAGGAACCAATAGGGTCAAATAGAGTTTTAGGAGAATTGGATAGGGTGGGATAGTTTTGATAGCCTCTATGTATGGTTTATTACTTGTAGAAATTGGAATGGGTCAATTCTTAGAATTGACCCTTGAGTTGCACCAAAATGCTTAAAAATGGGCTAAACGCAGTTTTGCGCATAAGTCTCTTATTTTTGGGAATTTTTAAGTGTGGCTGGCCAGTTGCCACACATCATAAATGATGTATTTTAGTTGGTGTTACAGTTTGGTGGTCATTGGATTTGATATCAAAAAGTTAAGGTGTTTAGAAGTTGGAAAATATGAAAATTCTACATTATGTAGCAGGGATGCTGTCATGAATCGATTCACAAGATCTATATGAATCGATTCAGAGGCCCCTGGATTGGCTCGAATCGATTCGAATGACTCTTTGAATCAATTCAGAGGCTCCTAGAAGGGCTTGAATTGATTCATGCGAATCCCTGAATCGATTCAAGAGTTCTTGGATTCATTGTTCATTAATTCCACATTGCTTGAATCGATTCACACGAGCTTGAATCGATTCATGGCCCTGTTTTCACATATTTTCATGAGTTTTGATGGGTGGTTGACATCATTGAGTCATGGTACCCTTATATAACTAAATGTACATCTTCTCCATATGTTTTAATCATGAATTCATGCATCCTTAATCCTTTTTCCCGACCCCTTCATAGTTATGAACTAATATACGTGTTCCGTTATTCATTGAACAATAACTATGCAATCATTAATCAGGATGGACTCTTGATTTAGATTACTCACCTTCTCATATCTTCATATATGAAATAGATTTTCATATAGATCCAGGTTAGTTGTTGAATGTCTAATATTTGTTCTTCTTCCCTCGTTCATTTTCAAAACCATGAAAAATTTACTCTCGTTTCCATTATCCAAATAATTAATATTAATAACTTATTTACCAGATTAAGGGCGCCACAGAAGGCGTGTACACAAAGCTGATAGAGGTTTATATCGATGACATTATAGCAAAGACCCCGGTAGGAAAAGATCACATCAAAGATTTTCACAAGATTTTCCAACCAACTTCAGTAATACAATATGCGCCTTAACCCTCTAAAGTATACCTTCACAGTCCCTAACGGAATGTTTCTGGGTTTCATGTTGATGCAAAGAGGTATTGAGGCCAACCCAAATAAATGTCAGGTCATCCAGGAGCTCCAAAATCCCAAAAACCTGTAGGAAGTGCAATCTTCTAATGGCAAGATTACGGCCCTGGAATGCTTATTGCCAAAGATGGGGTACCACTCCCTCCTCCTCTATAAGATTTTGAAGAAGAGCAAGAAGTACGAGTGAGGACCAGAGCAGGAAGTTGCTTTCTAAAGTTTACAAAAAGTGCTATCCAAAGACCTAACCCTCATGAACATTTGATCATTTACTTGTTTGTTTTAGATGAAGCTTTGGGAGTTGCTCTGGTAAAGGAAACTCTAGAGGGTTAGAGGCTGGTGTATTTCACTGGCAAGACGTTGCAGGGGTAGAATACTGGTATCAAAAGATTGAGAAGGCAGCTTTGGCAGTCATTTAGGCATCTCGTCGTTTAAGGCCTTACTTCCATGTTTATCTAATAGTGGTTTGAACTAATCTCTCACCCTGAAATGTTTTGCTCAAACCTGACCTCGCAGGAAGAATGATCAAATGGGTTGTGGAGCTATTTGAGTTTGACATCATGTATGAACCCTGAAGTGCCATCAAAGCCCAAGTGCTAGTAAACTTTATTGTAGAGCTCATTGGTTCAGACACTGAGAAATCCCACTCCTGTTGGACGACGTATGTTGATGGATCTTCTAATAACAAAGGGTGCAGAGCTAGAGTCATAGTCGAAAAAGATGATGGAGTCCACCTCAAAATATCATTACATTTCAACTTTATAACCTCAAACAACCAAGCTGAATACGAGGCTTGCCTCATAAGATTCAAAGCGACTTCGAGTATCAGAGCAAAGACAATGACATTGTATAGTAATTCTCAACTGGTAATTTCCCAGATTCTTAGAGAATATTAGGTGAATGAGCCTTTATTACAGCAATGTTTTTTTGTGTCAATGACTTGAAGGAAAGGTTTCAAACCATTACTTACAAGCATGTTTCAAGAGAAGAAAACACCTGAGGTGATATTCTCTCAAGGTTAGCTAGCACAAAGAAAGTTTGGGGCACAACCACGATGATTCAGAATACCTTGATGGAGCCAAGCTCTCCTAGGCCCCCTCCCTTTATGTTATCCATTCCCGTGCCTTCAATGAAGAATCTTGGGTGGTACCATTTGTCTGGTATCTAGTAAATGGCCAACTCCCTATTAATGATTCTAGAAAGAAAAAAGTAAAAAGGGAGCTTCACTTCTTTACCATGGTTGATGGGATCTTATTTTGACGAGGTCTCTCGGTTCTATATCTCAAGTGCCTTAATAAGAATGAGGTCTAGGAGGTCATGGAAGAGGTCCATGAAAGGCAGTATGGGCATCACTCCAGATCAAGGAGTTTAATGTGAAAGATACTCTAGGCTGGATACTGGCGGCCCACGATGAAGAAGGATACTATAGAATATGTCCAAAAGTGTGACTCGTGCTAAATATTTACCAACCTGTACCACACATCAGTGAAAGAATTGTCCATTTCTATAAAGCCTGGCCATTCTACCAGTGGGGATTGGACATCCTGGGCCCTTTCCTTATCTTTTTAAGAGGCATCAAATACTTGATCGTTGGAGTTGAATACTTCACCAAGTGGATCAAGGCTAAGCCTGTAGTGTATATGACTTTTGCTAGGACCAAGCGTTTTGTTTATGAAAATATCATCACAAGGTTTGGTGTCCCAAGATGGATCATTAAAGACAATGGCACCCAATTCACTTATCAGAAATTCATCGAGCTGCATGAAGGGATGAAAATTGTGCAAGTCTTTTCTTCCTTCGAGCACCCTCAAATAAATGGCTAAGCCGAGGTGGCCAATCGCGAGATTCTAAAGGGCATGAAGAAGTGTCTGGATGAGGCAAAAGAGCATTGGACTAACTAGCTTTGTTATGTCTTATGGGTATACAGGACCACTCCTTACTCATCGACCAATGAATCCCTCTTTCGACTAAAGTACGGGGTCAAAGCTTTAATCCCAATTAAGCTCCAAACATCCTCTGCCAGGGTACAATGTTTCTCAACTTTGAATAACGATGAGTACCTCCAAAATGAGTTAGTTATAGTTAAAGAACTTAGAGAGGAAGCTTTCATCCGTGATCAGGCTATTAAGGCTAAGGCTACACTACAGTACAATAAGTGGGTCACTAAGGTTTGAGAGCTGGTGTTGCACTAAGCCAGCATCAAAAACAAATTTTCCCGTCAAGGTAAGCTTACGCCAACGTGGGAAGGACTATACCGTGTATCTGAGGTGATTGGGAAAGGTACTTATCGCCTTGAGTTGTTGGAGGACACTCCCACAGAAACAAATGAAATGTATAAAACCTTAAGGTTTATTACAACTAGCTGGATACCCAGCATGTACCCTTTTTCCTAACATGAGGTTTTTTCTTATTGGGTTTTCCTCAAGAAGGTTTTAACAAGGCATGTCCCATCGTAGCCCCCATGTACAATCAATATTTAATAAAATTACTTTTTGTCAACAAAATTATTTAACTTTTGATATATCTTTTGCATGCATGGAAAAATTTCCTCGATGAGTGGCAAGGATTGGACCTTTTTTAAGGCCATACCAAACCCCAATGAGTGGCACCCCAATCCATTAAAATAAGATTGGCTACTTGGCCCCAATCAATGTTGAGGAATAGATCTCTTTGAGACCATACTGAACCCCGACGAGAGGAGCAAGTAGAACCTAATAAGTGGAAAGGATTGGACCTTTTTTAAAGGCTATGCCAGACCCCAACGAGTGGCACCCCAATCTCTTGAAAAGAGACTGGCTACTTGGCACCAACAAGTGGCAAGGATTGGTTCTCCTTCGAGACCATACCATACCTTAACCAGCGGTGCAAGTAGATTTTTACAATCAAGAATGGTTAAGCCATTACCTCTATGACAGATTTATTGACCCTAATGAGTAGTAAGGATCAGATACTGGATTTATTCACCTATCAACTAGATTATCTCCTCCTAGACAACTTCACAGCCCTTCTTTACCTTTTTATTTTCCTCTTTTAATCGGTTGTTCTCCTTCTTCAGCTTCTCCAAGTCCTGCTTCTCAGCTTGTAGCTTTTCCATCTTTCTTTTTCCATTTTATGATCTCCAGGTCCCTATCACTCCGGAGTTTAAGCTCCGCCTTAGACAGCTCCTTTAGATGCTTAATTTCTCGTCGAGCTTCCCATAAATGTATTTCACCCTTATGGGCCATATCATAATACAATGTTGCTTCATCAACACTCTCAGCTACTTTGACTAGAGAATGAAGCACCCCACTGACCTCACCCAATAGCCAACGAGCAGCTGTACACGCCTCTTTCAGTTTAGAGACCTCAAGGCCGCATTGAAGACTATAGGTTAAAGGTTCCAGCTTTGTTTGGTCTTGGCCTTTGTAAAGGATATAAGGATTGAGATGGGATCCTGGTGCTGGAGACGATACTTCGATCGGAGTGGAGTCAACCGGCCTCTCCACCTCTACATTTAGATTAGGGTGGGCTTATTCCGAGATAAGATTGATTGGGCTGATGCGTCAAGGTTGATTGGGCTCAAATCTGTCTCTTCTGGTATCTTTTACTTTTTGGTATCTTCTATTTTTCATTAGAGGGGGTCTTCTCCTTTTCAAGAACCCTTTCTCTTCTTCTTCTCAGGGATGGGCTGTTCGGATGATTGCCCCATCAAAAAAAGGATCTCCCTAGCTTTTTGTTTGGGGAAGTTAATGGATTTGACCATAGCCTTTGAGGCATTCTTCTTAGGCTGGATAAGATTCTTTACACCTGTGACCACCATCTCTGCCTATAATTGCTTCAATCTCTCCATGGCTTCACAGGTTTCAATTTGTTTTGTCAAGGAATGAAAGAAGGTTAGAGGTTAGAGGCAATAAATTAACAAATACGCAGAATAAAATCAGATGCTTTTTAAGAGCTAGTACATAAATAAGCCTTCCTTGAGCCTTAGGTCCCAGAAGGCACTTGCAAGAGATTTTTTTGGTTAAAGAATATTTGTGCATGGCATTAATAACTTCAATTGAAGCTGGAGATAATTCATTTTCATCTGTGTAATAGGCTGCTTCGATTAAGAGAAAGTGCTCATGCGTTCAGGACACCGAGAATTTGGTGATCCCATCTTCGCTCTCCCAAAATATCGATTTATTAAGGTTGATGCGATTTTAAAAAAGGATTTCTTAAAGCTATCACCATCCGTCTTAGTAGACTCAGTGAAAGCTTCAAAATTAACAACCTTTGAGTTACACCTCAGTGTGACAAATTTTTAAGTCATCGTCCTTATTGCTCCAGCGCAGGACTCTTAGTAATAGAAGAACATCACCACTGTAGGCGTGAAGTTAAAGTGTTCTCCTAGCACCTCCAGAGTGTGTAGCAAACATCATCTATGTTGGTACAGTTAGGTGGGGGTACAGTCTAAAAATTATAGTACTCCCATCTTAAACTCCATCAAGGGAAACCAGACTCCAAGGTGAGAGAAGAGGATGTCGTACATATAGATGGTTCTGTCATCCTCTAGTATGTGACAGATACAATCAGTGGGACGAGGTGCCAGGACAATGTACCATTTCTTGTATTTCTCCTTGAAATATATAGGGAACTTAGGGTCCATTCCTCCCCCGTTCTTCCGTGCATGGCATGAAGAAGTGTTCAAGATCTCTTTCTACACCCAGATGTATGGCTTTTAAGCCTTCAACTTCATCTAGTCGATTTAGTGTGTAATCATGTTTGGCCAACCAGAGACAGTCTTCATAGTTTTTTATTCTTTTTCTTTAGTGGTCATGGTGGAAATTACGCGTTTCAGCCTGCCTACACTATTGTAAAAGGCCACATCATCAGAAAGGTACCTTTCAGAGCTATCCTCTCCCTCTGAAACCTCAGTGACCTAAGAGTCATTGTAAGAATCTAAAGAGATCCCTCATCTCTGTCACCTCATCCCAGGGCCACTCCCCTCTCTAGAAGATGTAACCCAGGCCTAGGAGGCCTAACAGTAATGCGCCTGTGATGAATACCTCTTCGTCCTCCCTGGATTCTCATTTTCTCTCATAAACAAACAAAAGCAAAGACTAAAAATGCAAGAGAAGGTTTAGGGATGACTACCTGAGTTAGGTGGAAAAGGATTGTGGAATGCTTTAGGTCATGAATAAGATAAGCCGTCAATGGTAGTACTTCAAATACAAGAGGATTGGGGAATGCTCTAGGTTGTGGGAATGCCCTAAGTTTCTAAAGGTCTCTTTCAAATTTTCAACAGAGTTTCAGTATGTAAGAAAAGGGTAAGTGCTTTAAGAGCTTTCCAGAACCACTTTTTATAGGTGCGGTTGGGGACAAGCATAACAACGATAAATGACAATTCAATTCGAAGTTAATGGGTTGTGTTGTTGCAAATTTTTAAGGCCCGTGTTTAAAAAGTAACCACCATATGATAATTAAAATGTAACCGCTGCATGATGATTGAGAGGTAATTGTCAGATGATGATTGACATGACTCACATTACTCGTAACGTTATGTTTTAGTTAAAAAAAGAAATAAATGTACGTCAGCTACGAAGAGGAATCAGAGTGGCAAAATGGCACGAATAAAAAAATTTCTAAGTTAAGAATTTCTTTTTTTACCCATGCCTACAACAGGTGACTAGAGTAAATGGTGTAGCTTATTTGAGCAATTGGTATGGTCTCTTAAACAAACTAGAAAGCAAATGATCCAGTTTCAATACCATCCTATGGGTAAAAAGGTAATTTGACCTAAAGTTGTTATGTATGACCAGCATTCCGTATAATATTATGATCTAATACCATCTTCCAGCATCGCGCATGAGACTCATGGTCCAATACCGGTACGAGTCATTCTCTCGATACTGGTAGACCAGAGTTGACTTATGCAACAGCATACTAAGAAGCAACTTGTAAAGTGACTGATAGTAGATTATGTAGATTATGTATGTAGGCGATGTTCTTACATATGCTTAATTCCATAATTTGAGAGTAGATTATGTATGTAGGCGATGTTCTTACATATGCTCAATGATTCCTAGATTTTACAATCTTGACTCCTTTTGCTTAATTAGGATGCTTGATTAAAATGTTCATTTTAAATAAAAGTAAAGGAATTATGAATTGAAAAAGACGCTTAGTTGATTAATTCAAATTGAGCTAAGAAATCAATAGTAATGAAAGTATACCAACCATCTTTTATGAACCGAGGATATACTCCAAGAAAATCAATCGCTTGTTATTTATTGTTCTAAGTTTTACATTTATGTTGTTTTAAATTTCTGTGACAATCAAACAACCCCTCCAATGTATTTATATGTTTGCTGAATTTATGTTTGTTAAAATTATTTTAAAACTTGATTTTCCTAAATTTTTGTGTTGATCTTCGAGAAAATGACCTAGGTTCACACCCTAGTACCATATTATTTTTAATGTTCAATTTGACCAACCATGACAGTCCATGTCACCGTCCCATTTTTATGGTCCCCACCACCTCACAGCTGGAGAGAGAGGCCAGGCGGTCTTTTAAAAGGCAACGCTCCGAGGAGTTTGCACAGGCGAGCGCGACGAGGTCAGAGGCCCTCGAAGCAGGTGTTCCCAAGTCTTCTCAGTACTCTGAGGGTCAGGCTGGGATTTCACGTATCGTGATCTTTTACTGTCCTGAGAGGAAGGCTAGATTCCCTGAGCTTTAGAGTCGGATGAGCCGAAGGTTGGTGGAGGCTAGCTCTGAGGAGGAGGTTTCTACTGATCGGATTGTCGTATCCCTCCCGAGTGAGACGGATATTGAGAATAGGCGGTGGGAGAGCTTCCCCAATGGGACATTGTGCAGCACCCACAACCCTGCTCGTTCTCTATGGGACGTCCGTTTCCCCGTTCTGAGTTTTGTGGACCGGACGGTGGTCTTCAAGAAGGATAGGGGAAGTTTGAAGGTTCAAACGCGATGTCGATGTGCCGAGCAGTAGAGATGTTCAACCTTCGAGCCACCTCGATGACTCGGTTCTTGGAGAAAAGATTTGCTCAGCAAGAGAAGGAGATGGCAACCCTGAAGGTAGAGAGGGCCACCCTTCTACAGGAGAAAGATCAGCTATAGTACTCCAGTGATTTTTCCACCGTGCAGCTGAGTAATGCCTTGAAGGAGATCGAGGGAATGTCTGACGAGTTGAAGTAGGCCAAGGTAGAGCTTACAAAGGCCCGGAAGGAGCAGGAGCTTGCTGAGGCAAAACTAAGCACTGCGCGGAGCAGTGTGCTAATCTCGGGAGGTAACTGGGTTCTTCCAAGGAGGCTTACAATCTTGTTTGTGTAGGCAAGGGGGAAGTTGAGAAAAAATTGAAAGAGGCAGAGTTTGCCCTGGAGAAAGAGAGGGAGGAAAAGAAGGCTTACAAGCTTTTTATTGTGAAGGAGGTGTTAAAAAAATATGTGGCTGCATTCAAACTTTGCTAGTAGCAGATACAGATACTGAATCCTTCTTTGGAGCTGAATCTAGAAGGTGTTGATCCGTTCCGCGTCATCGTGGATGGTAAGATTGTGGATCTCTTGGATTCTAAAGAGGAGGAAGGGGTAGCTGTCGACGCTACTGTCGGGGTCGAATCGGAGGGTTACACGGGTCCAGCTGTGGATGCCCCTCCCCCTGATGCCACTGAAATTTAGACTTCTGTTGTTGATGCCTCAATTGCTGATCCCCCGGTTGCCAATGTCTGACTGTGCCCTTTGTTTGTTTTTATTTTGCTCTTACCTAGTGTAATTTAACTTTTATGAATGAATGAAATACTTTCAGAACCTACATTTTTAGCTGTTCTTTTACTTGGTTGGTCTTTTATGTTGTCGACTGCATAGCGTATTTCCTTCAAAGAGGTTTTTTGTCATTGCCGCTCGAGCCTCCGCAGTCAGATTTTTAGAACTTGAACGATTTTTAGGTTTTCAAACGTATGTGCTGAGGGGTTGATCCCGCGCTCAGACTTTTAGTACTTGAATGATTTTTTTCAAATGTATGTGCCGGGGGTTGATCCCACGCTCGGACTAGTTGAAAGATTGTCAAGTTTTAAACATATGTACCGAGGGATCGATCCCGCACTCAGACTTTTAGTACTTAAACAATTTTCAAGTTTCAAATATACATACTGAGGGGTCGATCCTGTAACATCCTAAAAATAGGATTTATTATTAAAGCATGATTAAAAGAAGGATTTAAAGGAAAATGAGAGATTACATATAACAATTGCCAAAATAACGAACACATCCCTAATAATTACCGTAATGACCAATGCATCCCTAATTCATTTAAATTGATTTTTCTTCTCCTTTTTCCTTATGTTTCATGTAGGCATCAGAGAAAGGAGAAAACTTGCTTCTACTTTATTCATTTCTTCTAATTGGCAATTGCAACTTGGTTCTTCTTCAATTTCTTCTCTAATTCATTAAATTGAAGTGGAAACCAACACTTTCTCCTTCCTTTTTCATGTAGGCAGCTTGGGATTAAAGGGGAAAGGCTCCAATTTATCCAATTAAAGGTAATTTGATGAATTCTTACCATGGGTTTTGATTAAACCTTGCTTTCATCATTTATTCTTATAATTTAATGGATTTTTGAGCAATTAGAAGCCATTAGCATAAAGGGGCAGCTTTGGGGTTTTCTAAAACCTTAGATTTTCATGGAAAAATGAAATAAATTACTTCTAGATTACTAATTCCATAAGATTGCAACTTATTAAGTGTTGTTTCAATGAATTAAGGTGGTTTTGGAGAGTTTCGAAAGGTTTCAGAATGATTCGGAGTTCGGAGCTTGATTCGGGGGGCGAGGTTCGAAGTTGGCGTCTTGGTTCGGTGAGTTATATCTTACCAAAATGGTTCTAATTCAATGATTTTTAACTTGGCAAGTGATATTTGTATCAAATAGGAAATTAAAACCAAGTATTATGAATTTTAGGAAGTCTTTGAACTTGAGAAATAGAGATCGGAGCTTGCGATTATTGGTTGCTAGTGTTCGATCGGTCAAAGTGTTTCTAGGATTCTCCATTTTGAGGTAGGGGAGCTTTACATTTTAAATGTATAGTTTATAAATGGATTCGGGGTGATATTTTTATGCCATATGTTATATATCGTGAATTATTAGTGTGATACCCCGATTATATGATATATGTGATGTTTTCTGTTCATATTTGATATTGAGTTGGCATGAAATATGAATTGTGTTTATGAAACCATTATGATATATGCATGCATGAAATGCAAGAAGAATGAATGATTTATTGTCAATGATGGCGTGGGAAGCTATATGTTACACATGTATATAAAATGTAAAATCTAAATGATTGTGGTTTCGAGGATTCCACAAAAAACCTTGGGTGGGACTCAAGGCAAAACCTCTTGAGCGGGGATCGGGGTTTAGCCCGTGACACTATCGTTGTCACTGAGAGTGATTGTGTCACATGAGAGGGTAAACGGTTTGGTACCAGTAAAACGGCCGGATCAGCTGAGAGCTGAGTATATGGCTGAGAGCCAGTGTTGCAACACAAAATAAAACTTAATAATGAATGTTTAGATCCAATTGAATGAGCATGTATATGTATTGATGGATGTTGTTGAGAACAACATGGATTGTATGTATATTTGAAAATATGTAAATGTATGAAATGTGATGAGATTATATGATATTGTTAAGAATATTATTTTTTATATGCAAGAGAATTGGATAAGTAGTCTGATTTAATAACTGTCATTTGACATGTATATACTCACCCCTATTTGTGGTTATTTTTACAATGGATATAGGACGCAGCGATGGTATATGAGGTCACTCAGCATGCATAGAGCATTATGTATATATATATATATGTATGGTACATAATGCACATAGTTGTTTTGTAGTAGCCTTGGCCGGCTCCTATGTATACCTTTTAGATTATGTATGTACATGTATGCATATATGAAATTGCTAGGTGGACTAAATAGTTTACAACTTCAATTAGAAGCTTAGAATCCATTTTTATTCATATGGTTTGGTTTATGATGAAACTTTAAGCTTATTTAATGATATGGAAGAGTGGAGATCATGGATGATCACACCATATACATATGAGTTTATGACCAGGAATTGTGGATTCATATGTGATGCTTTGTATATGCAAGAATGTCCAGGAATTGTCTTTGAATGAAATATGACAGTGGTTGTGTTTTATGTCCATGAATTTGCGACTGTCATGTAGCTTTTTATTCATAACTAAGCAATTGATATAGTCAAATTGCAACTTATGAGGAATGAATGGTTTAGAATAGTTTGAATAGCATCTAGGCATGATTTGTGACTTGTAGAAACTGGAATGGGTCAATTCCATTAGGAATTGAGCTCTCAGTTGCCAAAAATACCTCAAAATGGGCATAATGCATTTTTAAGCATAACTTCCTCATTTTTGGGAATTTTTGAGTGCATTCAGTGGCTACACGTCACAAATTATATATTATAGCTTGTGTCAAAATTTGGTAGCCATCGGATTTAAAACGAAGAAGATAGGGTGTCTAAAAGTTGGCTAAAATGCATTTTCTGTAGGTGGGGAATCGATTCCCCAAATGTATGAATCGATTCCCACCCCTATTTCACATGTTTTTGGGAAAAATTTAAGGTATGAATCAATTCCCAAGGGGTAGGAATCGACTCTTGGCCCTGTCATGGCCCTGTTATGCTGTTTTTTTCCAACTGTTGCATTTTTCTTGCTGTTTTTGGTGCATTTGGGTATTTTAATGACATTTTTGGCCTCCAACTTCCGCATAAAAGTTATAGATAATTATGTTATGGAGGTGTGAAAATTTGTCTTACCTCAATTGGAGTTTTCTAACTCTCATGAGGCGTAAAATACCAGACCCACTGAGCAGTAAAATTCAAATTTAAGAGGGTTTTAAACCCAACTTTTTATGATTGTCAAATTGGGACTAATAGATGATATTTGTGACATGTACCACTATTTTTAAGACTAAAAATTAACTTTTCTTATATATTTTAGAGTTGAAATTTTTTATGAGTCTATTATTACTCAAATCAAGTTGTTTGAACTACAATTAAATTGCAAAAAAAATTTCTTGACTTTTTAGGCTTGTTTTATTAATTAAGGTTGTTTTAGATCCCGCGCTCGGACTACTTGAATGATTTTCAAGTTTTAAATGTATGTGCCAAGGGGTCGATCCTGTGTACGGACTTTTGGTACTTGAATAATTTTCAAGTTTCAAACATATGTGCCGAGGGGTCAATCTCGCGCTTGGACTTTTACTACTTGAACGATTTTCAAGTTTCAAACACATGTGCCGAGGGGTCGATCCCGCGTTCGGACTTTTAGTACTTAAACGATTTTCAAGTTTCAAACGTATGTGACGATGGGTCGATCTCGCGCTCGGACTTTCAGCACTTGAATGATTTTCACATGTTTTGTTTCTTGACTGAGTAACATGGAAAACTTTTATTGAGAGAGGTGGGGGCCTCGTTAAAACCTCCTGAAAGAAAAATCCTATGGGAGAAATCTTTTAGGTAGGAAAAAGAGTGCCCTGGTACATAATAATTAACTGAAATAGAGCTTTAAATGAGTCGCGTTCCATGTTCAGGGCAGTTCCTTTCCTGATAACTCTTCTAGGCGGTATGCACCCTTTCCTAGTGCCTAATTGACTCAGTATGGGCCTTCCCAAGAGGGACTGAGTTTATCCTCCTCTCTTGGTCTTCTATTATTATCTGCGATCCTCAGAACAAGATTGCCCCTTTGAAAAGGTCGGGGTCGGAGTATGGAGTTCCATCACTGGGCTGACCTTTGTTTGGCTGCTTGTATCATCACATATGCCATATCTCGTTCCTCCATACTGAGATCTAAGTCTTTTCGTCTTCCATCACTCTTTGTATCTTCATTATAAGCGAGGTGCCGAGGGTGGGTTCTCCCAGCTCAACAGGAATCATGGCATCGGCTCTATATATGAGCCAAAAAGGGGTCTCATGAGTCGATGAATATAGGGTAGTATGATAAGCTATGAATGCTCTGTGTAACTCCTCTTCCCATCGGCCTTTGGCTTTCCGGAGACGCTTTTTTAGTTATTAGGGGATTACTTTGTTTGTCATTTCCGCCTGACCATTGGCTTGTGGGTGCTCGACGGAAGAGAATTTTCGCTTTATGCCTAGATTCTCACAAAATTCCATAAAGATTTTGTCTACAAATTGCCTTCCATTATCCGAGATGATGGTATGGGGGAGTCTGTGTCGATAGATAATGTGTTTCCAAGTGAACGTTTGTACCTTAGCTGCAGTGATGGTTGCTAGGGCTTCGGCCTCGATCCATTTAGTGAAGAAGTCTATTGCTACCAGAAGAAATTTAACTTATCTTTTCCCTGTGGGAAAAGGACCAAGGATATTTATTCCCCAGATGTTGAAGGGCCAAGGAGATAGGATCCCGTGTAATGGCTCGGGGTGGCTGTGAATCCGGTTAGCATTACGTTGGCACGAGTCATATTTCTTCACCAATTTGGAGCAGTCATCTCGTAGAGTCAGCCAGAAGTAACCCGCTCAGAGAATCCGATCGGCTAGGGGGTCGGCTAGGGGGCGGACCCCCCATAGAGGCCACAAATTCCCAAGTATAGCTCTTGTATGACATAAACGGCCTGTTCTTCATCTAGGCATTTTAGGAGAGGCATTGTGAATCCTATCTTATTGAGCTGTCTGTCTAAGAGGGTGTAATTAGCTGCTTGTACTTGAAACATTTTAGCCTGTTGACGATTTTCTAGGAAAGTTCCCTGCTTAAGGAAATCAACGATAGGGGTGAGCCAAGAATTTTTAATTGGGGCTTCACTTACCTGGTAGATGTGTTGGGTCTCCTGGATCGTAGGCTCTTCCAGGAAAACTTGAACGATCGTCTTTAGATTCCCTGCTTTTACCATGTTGGCAAGTTTGAAGAGAATGTCTGCGCGCTCGTTCATGGCCCTTGGAACATGGACAACTCAAAAATGCTTTAGGTCTCTGACTAGATCATTTACCCGGGTTAGGTATTTTGCTAGGGTCGGATCTTTGACTTGGTGTATCCCCTTGATTTGCCGGGCCACCAACTGGGAGTCGATCTGCGCCTGGATACACCGGGTGCCTAGGTCAAGGGCTGTTCATAACCCTACGAGAAGGGCTTCATATTCAGCCTAGTTTTTGCTAGCTTTAAACTGAAACCTCAGTGATTCTTCTACCACCAAGTCGGTCGGAGACTCCAACACTACGCCTGCCTCACTTCCTTTTGTGTTAAAGGATCCATCCACTGAAAGCGTCCATAAACCATGTTCTACATCATACCCCTCATTGTCTTCTCCCAGTTCTACCAAAAAGTCTACAAGCACTCGGGCTTTAATAGGCCCTCGGGGCTCATATCGAATACCATACTCGGATAACTCCATAGCCCAGGTGACCATCTACCCTATAAGTTCCGGTTTTTGCAGAATTTCCTCGAGTGGTTGGTCAGTTCGCACTATCACCTGGTGGTTATGGAAATAGGGTTGGAGCCGTCTAGCGGCCATGACAAGGCTATATGCAAACTTCTCGACTCTTTGATATCAAGTTTTTGCTCCTTGTAACGTTTTGCTGGTGAAATAAACTAGCTTCTGGACTGGGCCATCTTCTTGGACTAGTACCGAGTTAAACGCCTCAATGCTCGTAGAAAGGTAAAGGATCAGTTCTGACCCCGCTTCGGGTCGTGTCAGGATTGGTGGAGATGCAAGGTAGGATTTCAAATCTTGGAACGCTTCTTCACACTCTGAAGTCCATTCAAATGAATCTGTTTTCTTCAATACTTTGTAAAATGGCATTGATTTCTCCGCGAATTTTGACAAAAATTGGGAAAGGGCTGCAATCCAACCGGTAAGGCGTTGGACTTCTTTAATGTTCTAGGGGCTGTGTATCTCTAGTATGGCCTGGCATTAATCTGGATTGGCTTTAATACCCTTGTGGGTGAGCATATAACCCAGGAACTTTCCCCCTTGAATACCGAAGGAGTATTTTTCAGGGTTCAAACGCATGTTGTGCTTACGTAACTGAGCAAAAGTTTCTTCCAAATCTTGTATGTGCTAATTCGCCTGCTTGGTCTTTACCACCATGTCGTCGACATATACCTCCATATTTCATCCTATCTGCTTGGTGAAGATTTTGTCCACCAACCTCTAATAGGTTGCCCCTGTGTTTTTTAGGCTAAAAGGCATCACCCGATAGTAATAATTTACCCTGCCTATGATAAATATTGTATTTTCTTCATCCTTAGGGTCTATTCGGATCTGGTTGTACCCCGAGTAACCGTGCATGAAGCTTAGAATCCTGTACCCTAACGTTCCATCCACCAAATGATCAATGCTAGGTAAAAGATAAGGGTCTTTGGGATATACCTTATTTAGGTCAGTGAAATCCATGCACATCCGCCACTTTTCGCTTAACTTCCTGACCATGACAACATTTGACAACCAGGTCGGGTATTTGACCCCTCTGATAAAATTAGTAGACACTAGCTTGTCCGTTTCTTCCTTCACTACATGTTTCTTATCTGGGCCCATCTTTCATGGTTTTTGGGACACGGGTTTAGCATCCAACTCGATGTTGAAGGAGTGACAGATTATAGCAGGATCAATTTCAGGCATATCGGCAGGGCTCCAAGCAAATAGGTCCGTGTTTGCCCTCAATAAGCTAACCAGGACTTCTTCCAAGTCTGGGTCAAGGATAGCACTAACTCGCGTGAATTGGCCGGGAGAAGATCCCACTTGGATAAGTTTGAGTGATTCGACCGCTTAAGGTCTCTCATACTTTCGGTCATCGCGAGGTTCGAAACTGGTCTCTACATCTTCTTCGATTATGAATGTTGATTTGGGGCGGAGGCTCTCGTAGTAACACTCTTATGCTACCTCTGGATCTGCCCTGACAACCCTTACTCTACCATCTCTGAGTGGGAATTTCATGGTCAGGTGCATGATGGAGACAACCGCGCCTAAGGCGTTGAGTGAGGGTCGCCCAATAATGCGTTATAGGAACTAGGGAAGTCCACCACTAGGAACTTGACCATGATTGCGCGACTGTCCATTTCGACTCTGAAATTGGTCCTCAAATCTATGCACCCTAATACCTGCACAGAATCATCAAAAAAACTAAGAAGAGCTCTGTCATACCTTTTCAAACAGCGGGTCGAGAGACCCATTTTTTGATATGCCTTCCAATGTAGGACGTCCGCTGAACTCCCCTAGTCTATAAGCACTCGTTCTATCATAAAATCTTCGACCCCATTGTGACCACCATTGGCTTGTCTTGATTTGGCCCTCCTTCAGGAAGGTCTGACCTGTCAAATGTGATGATCGTCGAGTCTGAGTACTCATGCAATAAATTTACTTGTCTTGATCAACGTGCGCGGACTCCCGGAAAACCACCTGAGATGGTATGTATGAATCTCCGTGTGCCGCCTTTTTCCTCTGCAGGTCTCGGGGATCGGGAACGGGGGGCCTATGATTGGTTCCAGGTCTGGAGCTCCACTTAGTCGGGGCGCTCCCTGTCTCTCCTTGGGAATCCTTCTCGGGGTCCTTCATCTTTCCAGGTGACAAAGCTCACCAGGTATCCTTGTCAGATCAGGTACTCTATCTGATTGCGAAAGGATTGACAATTTTCAGTCCCATGGCCATAGGCCCTATGAAATTCACAGAACTTGGACATGTCTGACCCCTTAGGGCCCTCTTCCAAGGGTGGGAGTTCCAGTAACCTTGTGTTATAAACTTCGTATAGAATCCGATCTCGACGATCTTTCAACAGTGTAAAACTCATATCAATGGAAGTAGCATAGGCCTCGGTAGGTCTGTTTCGGTTCCTTCTGGGACTCCTTCTTCTTGGCTCAGGGCGACGATTGGCTCAGTTGGTGGGATTAGTTCGATCGGCTTCGCGCTCGTCGACTACGATGTATCGAGAGGCTCTTGATCGGAAGTCATCCATATCCTTCAAAGTCTTCTTAGTCAGGGAGTTAGTAAACTTCCCTGGACGTAAACCAATTTGGATGGTGTGTAACGCTATGTCTAGGTTGAGGTCCCAGATTTAGATGGCTTGTTTAAAGAAATAGGCCATGTATTACTTTAGGGTTTCCTCGGGGAGCTAACGTGGATTTACCAGGTTGTGGAATGTTTGTTGTACGGCCTTGCTTATGGAAAACTGAATAAGGAACTTCTTACTTAGGTTGAAAAAGTTAGCAATGCTCTTTGGGGGAAGGTGAGAGAACCAACGGAGTGCTGATTTGGTCAGCGTTGTGGGAAAGGTTCGACAAAAGAGGGAGTCGGACGTCCCCGTTACCAACATGGTGTTGGTGTATATAGTGAGATGGTCTTCAGGGTCACCTCTCCCGTCATACTTTTTGATCGATGGGGTTTGTAATTGAGGGGGTAGAAGCCTCTATAATCAAGTCAGTCTAAGGATGTACAGCGAATGGTAGGTCAGGCTCATGTTTGGTTGTCTCTGTTTGGTACAAGGTCTGACCAGTGAATTTCTGACGAGTAGGTTGCCCCGTATTGCAAACTGAGGCTTCACACTCACCTCCCCTCTGGCCTCTGAGTTCTGCGTTCTCCTGTTGTAGGTTGGTGACTATCTTCTGTAGGGTTTCCACAAGGTTGGTGAGATGCTGCACCCGATCATCGTGACCGGGTGAATATTGATGTCTGATACCTTCTTCACATCGGGTGTTCCGTGTATTCACTATCATTAGAATAAGGATTAGGATTGAAGAAAAGGTGGTGTAGGATCTGTTTTACTGGGCCCCACGGTAGGCGCCAAAATGTTCACATAAAGAGTAGGAGGCATAAAACCCTAGAGAATTCCCCTAGGGATTAGGTATATTAATTTTCAATAATGTGTCACTTGGTTTACAACGTGTGTCGTAGGTACTTTTATATCTAGGTTACCATGTGGGCTTGGCCCATTAGGGTGTGACTTATACTAACTAATCTTCTAGTAACGTGGAGATGTTCCAGGAGCAGGTGGGGACCACCTCCGAGACTTGGGGGAACAATAACCTTCAATTTGTTATAGTCTTTTGTAGATGGATGCAATGCTATAAATGTGTTATCATTTTATAAATATGATATTCCATTTTCATCTTTGATGAAAAAATATATTGATTTTATTAAAGTATCTTGGTAAGATTTATGAAAATTAATATTTTAGTATCGCACTCAAATTCCTAAAGAGATAATTTTGATTAAATAACATTTTTCAAGTATTTCAATATAACAAATCTTTATATTTTACCAATCTTAATCTTAATCTTAATTGTAACTTAAAAAATGGATCATTTTTCTATATTTTACTTGTGTAATAGTTCTAGTGATTGTGGGTGTTACCTACGTCCACCGTCGTAACTACTAGCAATCCAAAAGGATTTAAGAGCAATAGTTTGTCTCTTATTTTTTGTAGTTTTTTTGCAATGTTTGTATGTTCACTTATATCTGGAATCCCTGTATGTATTTCATCAATGTGTAAGTTGTTTATTTGCATTAAAATATACTTGATCTCTATAACTTGAAGGTTATAAACTATTTCAAATGTATTTGTGTTGTGTTTTTTTTTGTTTTCTTCCAAACTTTATTATGATTCCTCCATCACTTAATGTTATTCATCTGTCAATTACACCTTTCATACTTCACTTCTTATTATATTTTAATTTTCATTTCTACTTGAAACATTATTAATCCTATCAATTTAAGAACCCGAAAAAGAATCAAATTAACATCCCAGATTAAACATGTGATCATTAAAGGTTGGATAAAATCTCATTGTAAAACAAAACATATTTAATGGTTTATAGAATGCCTAGATTAATTAATTGGGGTAAATGCGAAAAACTTAATAAATGTTGTATGGACAACGTAACACTACCATATAAAAGGACCATTCTTTTCAAAACTCCAGCATATAGATAAGACCAAAGGGAGTATTTTATAACAGATGAAGTAAAACTTGTTCTCTAACAAGATAAGGACAATAACAATCCTATATAATTTAGAAGAATAAAAGCCTTAAGTAACATGTTTTCATTTACCAAACTACCTTAACATACTAGCATAATTCAATATAACATAGGATTATGCATAATTTAACATACTAGCATGATAAAACCAACCCAAAAATCTATGACTTAATTTCCTTTACTTGATATGTGGTAAGCTTTCAAATAGAATAACTTGTTTCAATTGGTCTTCAAACATGCTTCATTATAACTTCATATATTATGCCAAAATCAAACATTGACCAACCATTTTAATTATTCTCAACCACAGTTAGATAGAAACCTACACCACTAACAAATTGTCCTTACACCTACAGCCACACCACCAGTAATATTGTCCATGCATAATTAGACAGAAACCTACGCTAACAAACACCTTACCTATCCCATACATATGTTTTATATGCAATTGGAACCTTGAATAAACCTTTGGATCATGTTTTAATCTGGAAGACCATGAAAAAAATTTAATTATGACCATTGAATGCACTTATTGTTGGGTTCATCCAAGATGAAAAATGCAACCATGTTTGTTGGTTGTTGGTTGGTGTTGAAAATTACACCAAAATTAAAAGCATGGCATGGAAATTATTAAAGCACTCATATTGCTGTTAAGCATTATAAATAGATGCATTAAGGTGGAGCAAATTACAAAGAGTAGAAGCAAAAACAAGCTTTTTAGATAGGAGATTTCTTGAGAGAGTAAGAGAAAAATATAGTCTTGAGTAAATCCTGAAAGTGTTAGATAAATACATTGGGTTTGTGTATCATATCTATAACTCCTTTGTATAAAATAAGTTGTACTAAATAGAAGTGGGTTTTATTAGGAAACATTACATTTTGTATCATTGGTATAAAAGAGTGCAAGGAGGATATTGTAATTATCCTAGTTATAGTAGTATATTTTTTGGAGCTTGTCTTGTGTTTTTTTTTCGATTTTGGATTTGTCCATGTTAAATTCTTATGTGTTAATTATGAATTTTCATATTTTATGTCTTTGGTTTAGGAGAATTTTCTAGAGAAAATGGGTTTAACTTTGAAGGACTTTGAAACCTTCCTTACACTAAGCCTACATGAATAACATTAACAACTTAGACCGAAATAAGACCACTAGAGGAACTTACACCCACAAACACAAGATTCCTACCCCAAATCTAAAACAATTCAATTGAATAAGAAATAGTAGGAACTGAAGGTCTAGGTTTCCCCTCATTTACTTAACCTAACTTCCAAAACCTTAGACCCAACTTTGTAACCAATTTAAACATTCAACTTTCCTTCACATTGAGGGCTAAATCAACGATGAGAAACATTTTCAATAGCTACAAACATGAAGTTGCCAACATCAATGTCGATGTGGTTGACGTTTACATCATTGACAAATTATCATCTTGACGTGTCAAACTCCACACAAACAACTAGAAAATAATTATAGCATATTATACCAGATGAGGTTTTTAGTGTCGCTAAGGTTTTGACATAGTTAACATATAACTTCTTCCTCCTCATCGTCATCTTCAAACTTCTTTGGTAGCTGCAACATGGTGATGATGGTGGATACAATGGCTTCAATCTTTTTCCTTTTAGAAGTACGAGGGGATAAGGTAGGAGAAGAGGATGACGAAAAGGGAAAGGAAGAAAACAGAGGAACTTGGGAGGGTCTCATAGTATTTTAGTATTTTTATCCTTAATTTCTCTTTTAATTTCAATTAAATTTCTTCAAAATTATCACTTATAGATATTTACCAAAACATATGCGTTTTGGCTCTATCATGGCATTCAAATGACTTCACACTTGTCAAATGACATGACACATATGTAGATGTTAATATCTTCATCATGGACTTGATGTTCAAAGACCTAATAACCTAACATAATAAATAAATGAGGGATGATCAGTTGAATTTTTAAAGTTCTAGGGACCTAATGACAGAAGGTAACAAAGTAAGAGACTAACTAATGTATTTACTCTTTTATTTTAAATAAAATTGATTAACTTTAAAATAATAAATATATTAATCTAAGTTATGAATTACACAACTAAATTTGCACAAATATTGATTAAGGACTAATAATATTATCGTGATAAAATTGGAGGATCAAATTCAAATCATGTTACAAAAATCAATAATTAAAAAGCTAGTACTCTAAACTCACACTATGAATACCATTATTTGGACTCAAGACTTTAAGTCATCCTTCAACATTGATGTTATTTTCTTCGACCTTGTATAGGTACCAAAAGCTAAGAATCATACATTTTCTATGTTAACATTGAAAGATAGAAATTTAAAAAAGGTAAGTGTCAAGTTTACATCGACTTATAGCAAACACATGTCATCGTGTATTTGCATCGACAATCGTTGATAGAAACATGTACATGTAGTGAGCTTCATGCTAGAGTGCTAGTTTGCACTGGCTACAAGTGAGTTTTGCATCACAAACTACTTATTTGAACTTGCAGGCAACCCTCTCCCTTGCATTATGATTTAATTTTCTGTTGTTAGATTTGTTCTCTCATTGTTTGTCTTAAAGTTGTGTCATGTTCTTTACCAACTTAACAATGGGAGATTATTTCTACACATAAAAAAATTAAGGACTAAAATCAGACAAAATTTAACATGAGGTATAAATCCAAAAACCAAAAGAATATAGGAAATAAATACTTAATTAAAAAAATATTATAGTAGTAGTATTATTGTTGTTATTTAAGGTTATTTCACACAATTAAAAAATAATAATTATGTAATTATTTGATCAAATATAGACTAAGATACTTTATTTAATTTTTATTGTTTCATTATCTCCACTTTTCAAGTCTCATTTATTGGTTAATATGAGGTGATAGAGAGAAATACATTTATTATAGAATGATAAAATTAAAAAATAATAATTTCATCTTAAATTTCTATAGTGATATTTGTTTTGGGATAAAAACTTAAAAGTTTAAATGACTATAAAGACAGGGTGGATAATGTATTTTATATCACTCCATTTTTCTTTTTTATGTTATTGGGTCTACCCATTATAATCTATGCACCCCACCCAACTTAAAAAAAAGGTTATCTAACTATCAATATTCAAAAAGAGCAACATATAAGTTGACGTTAAACTCATCCATATATGTGGAGCATTCTCTTCTTCCTAAAACCCTAGCCAGGCACTCCATTTAAAGCCTTTATCTAGAGGGGCTTCTTCCCTCCCTAGGTCAGTTTTATGACTTACTTTAGTTAAGTGTTATTTTATTTTGTTGAGTTTTTTGTTTTTATTGTCATATATTTAGTTTGTCCGACGATCACCACCTTCATCTTCTCCGCTTGACACCACACTATTCACTACAACAAAATTAGTATTTAGCGGCGGTTATTTTGGAAATTTGCGGCAGTTCAAACCGCCCCTAAATTATGTTCACGGCGGTTTGGAATCTGCCGCTACATGCTCCGCCATTGGGAAATTAGCGGCGGTTATTTTGAACGACTGGAATAATCGCTGTTATATATTATGACCGAAGGGAAAACCGATGTGATGTAATTACCTACGGTTACAACCGCCACAAAAACACTATAATGTTAAGAGTATTTCTCATTGGTTTTTTATATTTCCCAACATTTAAAACGGCCACAAAAGCTCCTATAGTTTTTTTTATAATTACCAATTGGTTCTTTTAATTGTAACATTATATTTTTATCTTTATTAATTTTTTTAACGCTTTAATTATATTTCATATTTTGTGGACTAATTAACTAGATTTAATTTTACTCTGTATGATTAAGTTTTCATATACTAAATTATTTTATTATTAATATATATATATAACTAGTATAATGAAGTAAAGATATAAAAATATATTTACAAGAATCAATAGCTCAATATTTACAAGAATCAATCACACTAATGCCATATTTTTAGTAGTAGATTTTTTTTAGAATTAATAAATGTTATCTCAACTTTAAATATTACAAAGCAAATTATACAAGAGGGAAAAAATGTATCTAACAATGGTGCCATATGGCTAGGCTCAAATTTTCCAATAATGCCTTTCATATTGTGTTAGTAAGACATAATCTAGTTGCACACTTAATGCACATGCTTCTTTCTCTCACTATCAGAAGCAAAAGAAAATCTGAAATAACTTCCTACATTTTCTCTAATTGATATTCAAAAGAATCTTTAATTTGTTAATATATGGAGAGAAACCAAAAAGATGATCATCATTGTTGTCCAACAAGCTACAATAAGAAGAAATTAAGTACAGAGTAGAGAAAAGAAGTTAAAAAAAATGAAAATAAATCTGTTCGAAAAGTTATCATATAAGAAATTGGGTCTTATAAAAAATGATAAATTATTTCAAATTAACAAAAAATGATTGACCTGTAGGAGCTCTTCAATGACATCTTCCATGGTAATTATTCCAATAGCTTCTTCTTTTTCTGGAGTACATTAAATGATAAAGTAAAAATAATTAAAAAATTATATATCATGTATCATACTATATTAATATTTTAAATATATTAATAGTTATGTTCACAAATTGAACTACTAAAGATTTTGTCATTCAAAAACCATTTACCTTGTAAATGTAAAAGGGGTCAGAGGAAAAGCATAAAAATAAAATTTAAAAAATGAGATATTGCTATAAATATTAAAAGTATAAATGAGATACGTAATAGGCTTAGTGCTTAGTGCTTAATAAACTTTAATTTGAGAGAGAAGTATCAAAATGAACAAAATTTAATAATATTATTATACCTTGGATAATTTTATAAAAAAACGTTATATTATATTTGAAGACTAATTTTCATTTTTAAAGATTTTATTCATTTTTTCACTAGGATTATAATCTATTATTAGTATAAATAGAATCAATTAATATTTTATATTTTATTTATCATAATACATCAAATACATCTCATACCATATCAATTCTATAGTATATTGATTTCAAGATATTTAGTTTCTATTACCTCTTTTTCCTCTACTTAAATATATATATTTTCAAACAATAACTAGCTTAATGAAAAGTATGAGTTGTTACTCTGCTTCATATAAAAACAATAACTAGCTTAATGAAACACTAACTCATTATCTTAGTTGTACCCCATAGCTGCAACATTGCAAATTAGTAGGGTGCAAAGCAATAGATGTTGATTTATAATAACAGGCAATATCCTTGTTGTAAATGAAAGAAATAAAAACACAAGTTCAAATAGCCTATGATTCAATAACTCTAATGTATAACACTTGTAGTTCAGAACTACAACTAATTCATGACAGGATAATATAACATGTAAAACGTCTCAGTTACCAAAAACCCTTCTTTGACTAATCTTCTATGATGAAGCTAAAAATCAATATCCTAAAAATTTGAGTTAGATGTAGTTTACTAATTCCATCTATTACTCAAACCACATGCTTTGTAACATCCTGAATTTTAAAATAGAGAATTGATTACCAGAATAAATATTAGAAATTGGTATATGGAATATTTAATGTCCCAAACTATTGAGAATAATTAAATTGATAATTTTGGGGACTTTTAGAAAATTATGGGGACCAGTTGAGCTGAAATTAAGCCCGGTCGAGATATGGGTGTCGGACCAAGTATCTCGGAATGAGATGATATTGGTCAGGGCTGTAGAGAATAATATTGGAAATCCGAATATGTATTCGGAATAATTTTCAGACGATGTATTGAGCCCGAACTGAGAACCTGTTAGTTATAAAACGATGAAGTTTTAATGAATGGGAATTTAAATAAATCAAAAACCCCATTTTCTTTTCTCTATTCACGTGGGATTGCTAAAGGTGGAACATTTACACTTCACTTTCTTCTTCTTCTCTTCACCATCTTCCTCATTTCTCTCTTCTTCTTCCTCCAAACCCTAGCAACTTGAGCTCACCTTCCACTCCTTCTTAATTTCGTTTGAAGTGGAGCTTGTAGGAGGTTGTGGAGCTGCTGTTTTTCCTTCTCCTCTTCCTCATTTTCGCAGCTTACTCTCCCTCTAGGGAACCCATTTTCGTTTTTGGGTTTTGAGGTAAGTATACCCATTTTTAACAAGATTTTGGTTATGGGTATATGGCATTTATGTGTTTTGAAACCATGCATATGTATGGATATTCTTGAGAAGAGTGTTTAATGCAAGGGTTTAATGTGGATTTTATGAAAGTAAGGTTTCTTTGTGAAGTAATGAAGTGGACGTATTTATTGTTGGAAGGAGAAGAGTATTGATGATGGTTGTTGGAATTTTTATGAAACCCTAACCTCATAAATTTAGGGGAAATGTATAATGGAGGTTGATGAGCATTTATTGTTGGTAATAAATGTGTGGTCATGATGAATAAGAGTCATTGGTGATGGTATTTTGTTGGTGGAAGTCATTAATAGAGAAACCCATGAAAGGGTTTGGTTGTTAAGTACATAATAATAAATGGTAGCACCTAACCCATGGTGGTTATGGTGGATAAAATGAAATAAAAGAGTTTTGAGAGTTATAATAATAAAAACAGCAAGTATTTATTAATATATAAGTATTTGAATCTTAATGAGTAAGTAGAAAATTGATTGTATAATGTATTGTGATGTAGGAAGTGACCCCATTGACGAAGCGGGACCATCGAACCGCGTTGATCACTACTTCACTTGAGGTAGGAGGGGGTAACTTTTCTAAATGCATGATTTCATCCATTGGGGATGTGAAAATATATATATGTGATTATGTTAATGGTTATTTGAATGGATGATATGATAGGTGTGATTTGAATGCATTTAGAATGATGATTGTTATGTGGCATTGTGTTTGGGATAAAATTAATGATGTGGTAATATTATATTAATGAAGTATGATGATGGTTTGAAACCATATGTGAATTGAGATTGTGATGTGAATATCCCAAATATGTGTGTATGAGTTGTGGAATGTGTGTGCCACTAACTATTGATGAGAATAAGTTCAAAAGAGAATTGGGATTGGATAAGAATGATGAGAATATTGAAATCCACCAAGTGGTGGTGGTGAATGATTGAATGTGGAGTGACATCTAGGATGCATAGTGTGAGGATGCACTTGATTTGCATTTGCATTGCATCCATGGCATATCATAGTTGTCCATGTGGAATATTATGGGGTTCCACTAGGCAGGCCCAGTGGGAGGGCGGCTCAGTGCACGAGCGTATTGTGACTTTCCCCTGTGACTCGGTGTATGAGTCACGAAGCTGTCCATAGCTTGGTGACGAGGCACCCTATGTGGCAGGCCCAGTGGGCGGGCAGCTCTATTGGTGAGCGAGTTTACCTCGGTGTCCGACGGGACACGACTCTCTCGATGTGTGTTCGGGAGGGGCCCGTAGCACTTGTGGTAGTTGAGGCCACGATGTTGATCCGCAAGTCACAGGGTGACTAGTGCTACAGATGGGCGATAGCAGTTTGGTACCAGTAAAATAATGAGTATGTAAGCATGCTTAAAATTGAGATATATGTGTACACAATTTTTCTACTGCAGTAGGGGCATAGTAGCACACCTATGCTTGTCCCACAATTAAATTAATATGGTATTTTTCCCACAGTCGGATCCGCATTGTTTTGATGAGAAATTCTTGTGCATATGCATTAGCTTTAAGAGCATTTGCATATAGCCGGAGATATGCCTAGTTGAAAGCCGTGGTGGCAACGGATGAATGATAATCAAAAAGGGAAAGAGTTGAATACTAACCCTATATGTATGTTTGGCAATCCAAATGATTGAAATTGTGAATGTATACTTGAGATTATGAAATGTACTGTGTATGATGTATAATGTGGTGTAATGATTGATAATTGAGCAAGCATACATGTATTTCATCATAATGTATGACTTTAATTCATTTGGATTATGTTACTCACCTCCCCGTTGCCATTTTTAAGGTTGATGTAGGTGTGGCTTAAATCCTACAGCTTTTGGAGGCTTGAGTTTGGAAGGAGGTAAATATGGATAGGAATATGTAAGCCTTGGCCGGCATGAAATCTGTTTTGGTAGAGTATATGAGGTTTATATACTCAATTTTGTAATGTTGATAATTTTGGAGGTCATGGGAAAAAATTGGACATGTTTGTGTAATGACAATTTTCATTCATGACCTAAAAGTTGTAAAGAATGAATCTTGATACTTGTCCTTGACTAATGAATGTATGCTGTGATTTTATGTCATGCTTTGGAGTTGTGAAATGATGTTGGATCCAAATGTATGTAGGGAGTGTATGTGGCATAATGTTGAATTTGGATCATATGCATGAATTAATCTTAGTATGATGATGTTGTTGGTGTTTAATTACATGAAAGGATCATGTAGTCTTGTATTGTAACATTACATGAATTTGGTGCATGCATAATGTGGTGAAATATGGTCCTAGGTTAGGCCAAAATAGAAGGAGTTAATTTTTATAAGCTAAATCCAAGAGAATCCTCGTTTTTGCTAAGTTTCTGTAGAACTCGCTCAAGCGAGTGACAATCTCGCTCGAGCGAGATTGGTGTGGACTGTGGAATTCGTTTCTGCCCCAAAGTCACTCAAGCAGACGTGCATTTCGCCCAAGCAAGATTGCCACAGAATCAGTGTTTTGATTCTGGACAATTTTTGCCCAGGCGTGAAGGGCAGCGCTCAAGCGAGGGAGAAGGAGAATGGATTCTGGACGATTTTCGCCCAGGCGAGTGGTGCCTCGCCCAAGCGAAAATCGGCCAGAGAGTCCTCAACGTTTCTGGACCAATCTCGCTCAAGCGAGCCTTGGGCCGCTCAAGCGAGATTGGGGCCTGATGCTCCTTTCCTTCTTCGCTCAAGCGTCCCGCTGCTTCGCTCAACGTATTCTTTTGTACCTCGCTCAAGCGAGACAGGGCTCGCTCAAGCGAGTTGGGCCCTGAGGTTCATTTAATTCCCTCGCTCAGCTCGCTCAGCGTTCGCCCAAGCTTAGGCACGCTGGCTCGCTCAAGCGAATGGATTCTCGCTTGAGCGAGTATGCCCCTGATTCTCATTTTGTTATTTTAAATTAAATTTTAAAATGTTATGCATTATTTCTTCCTTAAATATTACTTTAAAGGTATTGAGGAATATGTACTGGACCTCTAGGCTATATAAATTACCTTCCACATTTTCATGAAATTCCTCCTCTTGAAAATCGATCAGCCAATGATTAAACCAAATTAAATAATTCTTCCGCTGATTCTGATTGAAAAAAATCTATCTGTTAATTTCACCCTCTCATATCTTCATATATGGGAGTGGTTTATTTTAGATCAAGGGGTTTGGTGAAAAATACTTCCCCACTTCAATTATTGGATTTTCTAATATTTTCAAAGACGCGAAAAATTTTCCCCTATTTAATTTGGGGGTTTGGGGCGTCTCAACCTGGTATCAAAGCATTCATTGCTCTTGATATGATTATAAATGATGTTGTCCATGTATATATTGCTTATGGCTGATTGATTTGTGAATTATATGGATGAGTTATGAAGGTAGTTATTGAAATGAGATTATTAAATGATTGTTGTTAAGCCCGGCCAGGCAATTCCTTTCTCATATTTACCTTCAAATTGTGAAATACATTATGATGATACTTGTGTCAATGAAGTTAATGATGAATGATATGTATGCACACTGGGTGAAGGAACTTTAAGTTTCTAATTATATCTATATTGTTGCATATAGATTGAGTGATGGTGTATAGGCGCAATCCTGATACAGCCGCTATGGTTGAAGCTTTTAATCGTTTTGCCGACATACTTGAGCGGCAACAACAACCTATTGGTCAGCTGAATCAAGGTCTTGACCAATTTCTTAAGTGGAAGCCTTCTAAATTTCATGGAGGCTATAAGCCAGAAGATGCTTATTTCTGGATCCGTGACTTGGAACGGATATTTGCTAGTATGGAATGTACCGAAACACAGAAAGTGGAATATGCGGTGTTCATGGTTCGGAATGAGGCCGAATCTTGGTGGATCCTTACCCGTGGGCGTATGATTACTTCCCACACTCCTTTAAATTGGGAGAATTTCAAGGCTGAATTTCTTAAGAAATACTTCCCTGCGAGTTACAAAAACAAGAAAGAGCTTGAATTCATGGAACTCAAGTAAGGTGGCATGTCAGTTGAGGAGTATGCTCTGAAATTCGAGGAGCTATGTGTGTTTTATCCTCCCTTTCAGCAAGAGGGCACGGAAGTTTCAAAGTGTGTTAAATTTGAGAATGGACTGCGCCAAGAGATTAAGAAGGCGATTTGTCACCAAGAGATTAGGAGTTTTCCTACTCTTGTGGATAAATGTAGAATTTTTGAAGAAAATGATATTGCTCCAAGGAACTACTCGGGGCATGATTACAAGTTAAAGGGCCAATCTTCTAGCTTCAAGAAGAAAGGCAACTTTAAGAATAATAAACGATTTGTACGTGGGTCCTCTTCTTTTAGAGGTGGACGAGGTGGCGGAAGGCATGGTGCCGTTGGTGGCCGAGGTGATGGCCAAGGACTTCGTTGTTTCAGATGTGGTGGAAATCATTTAGCTAGACATTGCAATCAAGAAGAAACAGTGGTGTGCTATAGATGCAACCAACCGAGGCATATCCGCCCTAATTGTCCTTTGAATGCTACGGATGTTGTGCCACGTGATAATGCAAACCGTGGAGGCTATGGTGCTTTTAGAGGCCGTGGTCGTGGAAACGGTAATGGTGGAAGACATGGAAACCGAAATGGTGGTAATGGTCGTGGTAATGGAAACGGCCGAGGTAATGCTAATGGTGGTCGAAATGGCCCGAACCGTGGTGCTAATCAACAAATGGCTGGAAGAGTTTTTGCCGTGACCGGTGAAGAAGCTGCACAAGCTGAGGATCTTGTCCAAAGTAAGTGCCAGATACATGGTAATGTTGTTAATGTGATATTTGATTCGGGTGCTAAGCACTCTTTTATTTCTGAAGAATGTATGAGGCACCTGCGAGTGCCTGTGAGTATGATGAAAGGTTCAATATTGGTGACTACACCGACCGGTGCTTGCTTAAGATCGGTGACTCGATGTGAGAATGTCGAGATGGACTTGGAGGGTAGAAAATTTGTTGTATCCCTCATGCGTTTACCTATGAAAGACCTGGATGTTATCCTAGGCATGGATTGGTTGTCCGCCAACAAGGTTTTGGTGGATTGTCATAGCAAGACGGTGATTTTTCCAACCTCTAACACTGGAGGCTTTGATGTTCAAAGTATCTCTCAACTTCTGATGATGTTTTGCTTGGTTGATGGGAATAGTGTAACCCAGCCTGGTGGAATTCCTATTGTTTCGAAATTTCCCGATGTGTTTCCGGAAGAGATTCCCGGATTACCTCCTCCACGAGAAGTGGAATTTTCTATCGATCTTATTCTGGGTGCGGAACCTGTTTCTCGAGCTCCTTATAGGATGTCTCCTATGGAGTTAATTGAGTTGAAAAAGCAAGTAGAAGAATTACTTGAACGGGAGTTCATTCGCCCAAGTGTGTCTCCTTGGGGTGCTCCTGTGTTGTTGGTGAAGAAGAAGGATGGTAGTATGAGATTGTGCGTTGACTATCGCCAACTCAACAAACTAACCATTAAGAATAAATATCCTCTTCCGCGTATTGACGATCTTTTGGATCAATTGAAGGGCGCTGTTGTGTTTTCGAAGATTGATTTACGTTCCGGATATCATCAAATTTGGGTGAAGGCCGATGATATTCCCAAAACTGCTTTCTGAACGCGGTATGGACATTATGAGTACGTGGTGATGCCATTTGGGGTGACGAATGCCCCTATGATTTTCATGAGCTACACGAATCGTATTTTTCATGAATATCTTGATCAATTCGTCGTGGTATTTATTGATGACATTTTGGTGTACTTCAAAAGTCATGAAGAGCATGAAAGACATCTTCGTCTGGTGTTGACCATCCTTCGCGAGAAAGAATTGTATGCGAAGCTCTCTAAGTGTGAATTTTGGCTGTCTGAGGTCCAATTTCTTGGACATGTTATTTCAAATGATGGAGTTGCTATGGATAAATCTAAAGTTGAAGCTGTGATGGCTTGGGAAAGACCCACGTCGGTGACGGAGATAAGAAGTTTTCTTGGTCTTGCCGGTTACTACCGAAGATTTATTGAAGGGTTTTCCCGTTTGGCTTTGCCACTAACAAAGTTGACTCGGAAGAATCAATCATTTGTGTAGACCCGTGAATGTGAGGAAAGTTTCCAAGAGTTGAAGCTGAGGCTTATTACCGCACCGGTGTTAGCATTGCCAGATTTGACGGATGAATTTGTGGTATATTGCGATGCATCTAAGCTTGGTCTTGGGTGTGTATTGATGCAAAAGGAGCGTGTGATAGCCTATGCGTCGAGGCAGTTGCGACCGCACGAGGTTAACTACCCCACACATGACCTAGAATTGGCGGCGGTGGTGTTTGCATTGAAGTTGTGGCGACACTATTTGTATGGCTCCAAGTTTGTGGTCTTTAGTGATCATAAGAGCCTTAAGTACTTGTTTGACCAGAAGGAATTGAATATGCGCCAAAGACGGTGGATGGAGTTTCTAAAAGACTATGAATTTGAATTGAAGTATCACCCCGGTAAGGCAAATGTAGTTGCCGATGCATTGAGCCGGAAGTCATTGCATGTTTCCATGATGATGGCAAAGGAAATGGAGTTGATAGAACAATTTAGAGATTTGAATGTGGGCGTAGAGACTTACACTTCCAAGAAAATAGTGTTGGAGATGTTGAAGGTTGTAAATGAATTTCTTGAATATGTGAAGACGCAACAACCCAATGATGAGTATTTGATTGAGATGAAAAAGACCCAAGAAAAAGGGAAGAATATGTTCATAGAAGAAGGTCGAGATGGCATTTGGCGTGTTAGAGGCCGAATTTATGTTCCCTCAAGCGATGATGTGAGGAAACGTGTACTTGAGGAAGCTCACAAAAGCGTATTGAGTATTCATCCTGGTTCCACTAAAATGTATCAAGATTTGAAAAAGAATTTCTGGTGGCCTGGTATGAAGCGTGATGTGGCGAATTTTGTAGCATCTTGCCTTGTTTGTCAAAAGGCGAAGGTCGAACATCAGAGACCATCTGGTTATTTGAGACATTGGAGATCCCTGTTTGGAAATGGGATAGCATAGCTATGGATTTTGTTTCGGGACTACCCAGAACTCGTGCTGGAAACTGATGCTATATGGGTGATTGTTGACCGATTGATAAAATGTGCTCACTTTTTGCCCATTAATATGAAGAGTCCTTTGGAGAAATTGGCACAAATATACATCAAGGAGATTGTTAGGCTGCATGGTGTTCTGTCCAGTATTATATCCGACCGTGATCCTCGTTTTACTTCTCAGTTTTGGGGACGTTTGCATAATGAGTTGGGTTCTAAGTTGAAACTTAGTTCTGCTTATCACCCTCAAACCGATGGGCAATCGGAGAGAACTATACAAAGCTTAGAGGATCTATTGAGAGCTTGTGTTCTTGAACACGGTGGATATTGGGAGAGATTTTTACCATTGATTGAATTTACATACAATAACAGCTTCCATTCCAGTATTGGTATGGCACCTGAAGTTGCATATGTAAGTATGCAAAGTAGTTTTAATTAATGACAAAGTATTCATGATGATGATGGAATGGCAAAAGTTCAGAAACGAGGAAGTTCAAGCACAAAGACAATGGCTAAGAACAAAGAGATGAAGATGCCTCACAGAGAGTTAAAGAAACATGAGCTATGGAAAACAAGGTTAGATGTTATGATCTCAAATCATGAAGAACAAGCTCATAATTTGAAGAAGAATCAAGGAAACAAGGCATGAGGATCAAAGGAATAAGCCATGGGTCAATACATATGAAGAACATATCAAAGACCATGAAGAATTGTATCAGGTACATGTCCTAATCGATTACCACACTGGAATAATCGATTACCATAACTCTGTTTATGGTATAATCGATTACAATAAGAAGGACAATCGATTGTAAGGGTTCTGGAATATATCTAATCGATTACAAGGGAGAATTTAATTGATTACTGAGCTTTTGTTTTGTCCATAATCGATTGCACAAGTACCTAATCGATTACCATGCTGCGAGACATAAGTAAGAGCATCAGGTATCATTCATAATCGATTACAAGGAAAGGAATAATCGATTAGAAGGCTTCTGTTTCTAAGATAATCGATTACAATACAAATGCTAATCGATTACCTGCTGCATAACACTGAAGATTCCAAATTGTAATCGATTACAGCTCGAAGGCTAATCGATTACCATAGTGTCAGAACGTGGGAAAATGCTTTTAAGTGGAACTCCAGCTCATTTCTTCACTCCCACTTTATGCCCATGCTAAGGTATCCGTTGGAGACAATGTGCAACGGCTGGAAACCCTAAAAATGGCTATAAATGAAGCATGGATTCAAGCAAGAGAAGCAAGGCACCAAGGGAGAGACCAAGGCACAACACAAGGCAATCAATATTCTTCTTCTAGAGGTCTGCTAATTTAATTTCTCTTGTATATTCTGCAACTTTTGTTTCTAAACTTGCATATTGCTTAAGAGTTGTTAGATTATGAGTTTCAATTTGCATATCCTCTCTTGTTGAGAGTTAGAATTTGTGAGAGCTTTCATTTGTGTATCTACTCTATTGAGAGAGTTAATTGCTTGTAAACCAAACACCAAAACACCAAGGTTTTTCACTCTAGGTTGAGTGGTCACAAAGGTTGGGGTTCAACCTTTGGGTATTGAGAGATTGTGAGATTAGGTGGGTTGCCCTTTGCTTGTGAGAATTGAGTTCTTGAGTGTGGGACACTAGGAAGCTGCAATTGCTCAAAGCTTGTATCTCAAATCTTTAATAGTGGAATCCTTCAAGTGGGTTGCTTGAAGGCGAGACGTACACCGGGTTGGTGGAACTCGTTAAATTGGTTTGCATTTCTCTCTACCTTGAACTCTTTATACAACTGCGCATATAAACTGTTTATTGAAATGCTTAAGCTGAATGTGTGAATCAAAGTTGTTGTTCAAGTAGAAAACTAACTCTGCATGCCAAGTGTTTGATAATTTGCTTGAATCAATATTTGGTGAAGTTCTTAAAAATTGGAATTTGCTATAACTTGCCAAGTATCTAGAACATTGTTTCCTATCAACTCTTGTGTGATACTTACTTGATTGCTATTACTTTTCACATGCACACAAGGTGTTTGATAAATTGAATGAGCTGAATCTTTATAGGAAACATCACATTATTGACAAATAAATCTGTGCACTCCAACTGTTTGATAAATCGCTCTAGCCAATAACTTGCTTTTTTATCACACTCTAAGCTTTATATTACCATTACACATCAAGTGTCTTATAGTGTGATATGTGCATAAAAGTTATTGTATCTTCATTATTGCATCATTTGTATATTACTAACCATTTCCAAGGGGATTCCGCGTAAAAATTTGAAACACTCAATTCACCCCCCTCTTGAGCGTTGAGGCCTTGGCTAACAAGTGGTATCAGAGCTTGACTCTTGCCACAAGGCTTAACAGCTGCAGGAGATCAAGATGGCCTCTACCTCTTATGATGCATTTCCACAAAATGGCATAATAAGTAGACCTCCAATCTTCAATGGCAAAGACTATGCTATTTGGAAAGAAAGGATGAAAATCTTTATCCAATCCTATGACCTCAAGGTATGGAATGCTATTCAATTTGGTCCTTTCATTCCTATGCATATTGTCAATAATATAGAATGTATGAAGCCCATGAACTTGTGGACTATGGAAGAAGAAAGGAAGGTACAATTTAATCTTAGAGCTAAAATTCTTATCACATTAGCATTAGAACCTAATGATGTTTCTAGAGTTATTGCTTGTAACAATGCTAAAGAAATATGGGAAACTCTTGAAACAATATATGGAAATACTAATGATGATCAAGATGCAAGAATTAGTACTCTTTCTAGCAAACATGAAGAATTCAAAATAAGTCCGGAAGAAGAGATCAATGAATCGGAAGAAGAACTTGCATGCCTAATGACAAAGCACTCCCAAGATGATGAGGTATGCTCTTTAAATGCTTTTAATGATGATAATGATGATGAAATTGATAAGGATGAATTATTAAAAGCATTTGAAGAATTGCATGAAAAATTTGTCTTGTTATCAAAGAAATATGCATGCTCTAAACAAACCATTTTGACTCTTGAAAAAGAATTGCATGATGTTCACATAGAAAAAGAATATCTTAGAGTTCAAAATGATGAATTAGTAGCTTCAAATGTATCTCTTAGAACTTGTAATGATAATAATGATTGTGTGATTATTGATAAATGCATGCTTCTTGAAAAAGAGAATAAAGAACTAAAAGAAGCACTTAGCAAGCTTACAAGTAGTCAAAAGAATCTAAGTGCACCTATTAAAGATCAAAGGCATACACTTGATAGAAGAAAAATAGGTCATTACAAGAACCATTTTGCATCCTACAAGGAAAAATCCAAATCCTCCCTAAGATGCACAAACCATGAAAGAAAAGAGAACTCAATGTCTAATCGTTTTAAAAGGAAAGAATATAAAAGGAACCATTACTATCATACTATGACTTATTCATTGAATGCAACATGTTTTTATTGTGGAATATTTGGTCATATATCATCCAACTATTTTATAAAGAAATCCCATCAAAAGTGTACAACAAAGGTATGGATTCCAAAACAATCTTGAAATCCCAAACTAACAAGGAAGGACCCAACTCTTAAAGGGTACCTTAAATCTTTGAAATCATGTAGGCAAACTTCAAAGCAACAACTTCTCATTGATGGATGACCAAAACTCATGGCCTAAGGAGATATCAATTATCTCAATCTCCACTCCAAAAGACAAAGAAGAAGAATACAGCAAGCCAAGATTATGATGACTCATTATACATCTAAAAGGGAACCATTCAAAACAAGGAAATGGACAAGAAGCTTCAATGTGACTCACACAAGATGGATTGCACCGACAAAATCCAATGGACAACACTAAAGGTGGTACAACAAAAGGTGCAAGTAATTATCATATAATCAATGTTAACACTCATTCTTGATGAATCTTGATGTGTGAAAATCTAACTTTGATTTGATATATGATTGAGCATGAATAATATGAAATCTTGAAATGGATGAACAAATAATCTTAGGACCCCTTAAACTTATGAAATCCTTAGAATCAATTATGTGTATAGTAATTGATGATTAGTAATGATTGATGATGAGTTTGATGAATGATTGCTTGAATAACATGGTACATGAAAATCTTGAGATTAAAGATGATTATGCACAAACATACATGAATCTTTGATAATGTTTAAACCCTTGATGATACATGAACTCTTGATGATATATCATGAATTCTTGGTTATTGTTTTGATTCTTAATGATGCATGAATTTTTGATTGAATATGAATTCTTGATGATGTATCACTTATATGTTGTTTAACTAGTGGTATCTAAATAACAAACATCTTTCTTTAACAATGGTATGAATTGAATTAGTAAGAGGAAGAGATCATGAGGACATAATCTTGATTATGTGCTTATCACTATGCCTTGATAATAAATACATATATTGTGTGTACAAGTGGTATCTATGCTTTGACAATCTATGCAATTATATTCCTAGAGATAAAGCATGTATGTTACAATAAGTGATTGCCTAGACTTTAACTTCATGATTGTAACATAATAGGCATGAACATGATGATGTGTTAAGAAACAATGCATGATATGATAAGTGATAATGCATGCCATGATCATATACCATGCTTGTGCAAGTGATATCCATCTTGATTGACACCATATGTTTGATAATGCACAATCTTGATTGTGAAAAGAAATTTGAAAGTATTGCATCATTGAGATTGAAAAGAATTTTTGAACTACTTTATGAAGAATAATGTATGCTTGAATAATAACAATCTTATGGTAAATGCTTAACTATTATTAATTGATATCAAGAGCTTAAATTAGCAAATCCATCAAGTGGTATCATACATGACATCAAGACAACAAGTGGTATGACATATATGAGTACATGACTTGCATTACACATTTACAGCCATATGATGACCATGGTATGCTTCTGTGACTTGTCTATATGTGTTACTAATTATCTATGCAAAATGCTTTCTCTTACATATTTGATAAATGCCATATGTGAATGCTTGACTAGACCTATATGTAACATCATAGGCACAAGATAAGAAGAGATTACTTAAGATACAAAAGTCATATGGAAAGGAGTGAATATATTGGGGACATGTTCTAGCACAAATGCATGAGTAGTACAACAAAGCTGTATTAATCACTCCATCTTTGCTCTGATATCTAGACATAAATGAAATTGCATCAACTAGTGGTATCCATTGAAAGGGAAAGATTGTTACACTTGATTATTTGCCTATGTTTGAAGTTAATGCTCACTCTACCACTATGCTCTGAATCATATGAATTTTGTCAATCAATAAAGTGATATCAACATCTATATTTATCCTTGTTAAATTACATGATTAAGGGGAAATTTCATAACATTTCTTTATAACAAGTGATATTTATTGATGATATGTTATCTCTTTATCAAGTGGTATGGAAGTCTGAGTAAATCATTTTTTAGAAAACTCCTTCCCAAAATAATACTGCATCAAAGACCCAAAAATTGGTACAAACTCTTGTGAACTCAATGCCACTAACAATATGCTTTACAAAGAGTTTGTTAAGGTTATATAGGATGACTCAAATGGCAAATCCAACTACCAAGCTGGGCGAACAAAGAATTGATCAAGGAATACAACATGGATGAAGCAAAATGCCGCACAAGGATGTGAAAAAGGGTATAAAACTTGCAAAATACCAAGGTATGATCGAATTCTTACTCTACCATTATGCTCTATGAATTATACAAATCATATTAACAAATGGTATGAACAACAAATTTCACGAGCTGTATATATCACTTCATCCCTACTCTGATACCTAGACATAAGTATACATTGTTGAAAAACCTTCTATATTACTGCTCTGATACCTAGAAATGCATCAAGCAACATTAATGAAATGATTAACAAGTGGATTGTTATGTGCAATGGTATCTAACCTTTGAGTGGTATTTATTCATATTATAGTATCTATTTTTTCAATAGTGGTATCTATTAACAAGAGGAGATCATATGCTTTAAAAAGTAAACAAATGGTATCAGACTTGATTGAATTGACCTACAAGTGATATCAAACTTGATCAAATTGGTATAATCGATTTCACATGTTAATAAGTGGTATATTGTTTACAAGTGGTATCAATTACAGTAGTAAGGGGGAGCATACACATGAATGATTATTCTTGATTTCACTTCTCTATGATTATATTTATGGCACTCATACTTTTACTCAACTATATGCTTACTTGGAAGAATATCACTGTGCATTTTGATAATGCCAAAATAGAGAAAAGTATGTGCTTATTTGAAGTGATTATGAGCTTATGTGCCTATCCTAATTGAGAAAATTACTTGCTTACCTATATTTGACTTATTTACAACTGTGCAAGTAATGATATGTGTGCTTAATCATGTGACGCCTCTCATACTTGAAAATGATACTCACTACATGATTAGAATAAGTTAGAAATCAATCATATGCTTACTTGATGAATAAATTATGTGATTGCTTATTGACTCTAGATGCAATAAAATGGTATATATCATTGATCATGCTTTAAGCTTTGATTTGAAATCCATATGAAATACTTGCTCTGAATCTCTCTTATTCAAATAAATGAGCTTATATGTTGATGGCATAGATTATGGCATAAGTTAATGATCTTTTTGATGATGCCAAAAGGGGAAAGATTAATGGAAGGATCAGTAAAAAGAATAGGATGCTATTTATGCTAAAAAGGGGGAGAGATATCATGTTTCCATCATTTGATATGTTTAAAACAATTGGCATAAGTTACAAGATTAAGGGGGAGGATAACTCTTAACTAACATTCATTACATCATATAGGGGGAGAATACATATAAACATTGATTGTCATTATTCTGTGAAACTAACACCCCATGAGATGAACATTGGTTGTCATCATCAAAAAGGGGAAGAATGTGTTTAAATGTTGAAACAGGTTTTGATAATGACAAACGTGAAGACTAAGGCAAAGACTCCTAAAGGAAGAAAGGATATTACCATGAAGCCAATATGATGAATTTGTAACACAAGAATACAAGCCATATGCAACATCAATTGTCATCATCAAAAAAGGGGAGAATGAAGTTGCATATGTAAGTATACAAAGTAGTTTTGATTAATGACAAAGTATTCATGATGATGATGGAATGGCAAAAGTTCAGAAACAAGGAAGTTCAAGCACAAAGACAATGGCTAAGAACAAAGAGATGAAGATGCCTCACAAAGAGTTAAAGAAACATGAGCTATGGAAAACAAGGTTAGATGTTATGATCTCAAATCATGAAGAACAAGCTCATAATTTGAAGAAGAATCAAGGAAACAAGGCATGAGGATCAAAGGAATAAGCCATGGGTCAATACATATGAAGAACATATCAAAGACCATGAAGAATTGTATCAGGTACATGTCCTAATCGATTACCACACTGGAATAATCGATTACCATAACTCTGTTTATGGTATAATCGATTACAATAAGAAGGACAATCGATTGCAAGGGTTCTGGAATATATCTAATCGATTACAAGGGAGAATTTAATCGATTACTGAGCTTTTGTTTTGTCCATAATCGATTGCACAAGAACCTAATCGATTACCATGCTGCGAGACATAAGTAAGAGCATCAGGTATCATTCATAATCGATTACAAGGAAAGGAATAATCGATTAAAAGGCTTCTGTTTCTAAGATAATCGATTACAATACAAATGCTAATCGATTACCTGCTGCATAACACTGAAGATTCCAAATTGTAATTGATTACAGCTCGAAGGCTAATCGATTACCATAGTGTCAGAACGTGGGAAAATGCTTTTAAGTGGAACTCCAGCTCATTTCTTCACTCCCACTTTATGCCCATGCTAAGGTATCCGTTGGAGACAATGTGCAACGGCTGGAAACCCTAAAAATGGCTATAAATGAAGCATGGATTCAAGCAAGAGAAGCAAGGCACCAAGGGAGAGACCAAGGCACAACATAAGGCAATCAATATTATTCTTCTAGAGGTCTGCTAATTTAATTTCTCTTGTATATTCTGCAACTTTTGTTTCTAAACTTGCATATTGCTTAAGAGTTGTTAGATTATGAGTTTCAATTTGCATATCCTCTCTTGTTGAGAGTTAGAATTTGTGAGAGCTTTCATTTGTGTATCTACTCTATTGAGAGAGTTAATTTCTTGTAAACCAAACACCAAAACACCAAGGTTTTTCACTCTAGGTTGAGTGGTCATAAAGGTTGGGGTTCAACCTTTGGGTATTGAGAGATTGTGAGATTAGGTGGGTTGCCCTTTGCTTGTGAGAATTGAGTTCTTGAGTGTGGGACACTAGGAAGCTGCAATTGCTCAAAGCTTGTATCTCAAATCTTCAATAGTGGAATCCTTCAAGTGGGTTGCTTGAAGGCGAGACGTACACCGGGTTGGTGGAACTCGTTAAATTGGTTTGCATTTCTCTCTACCTTGAACTCTTTATACAACTGCGCATATAAACTGTTTATTAAAATGCTTAAGCTGAATGTGTGAATCAAAGTTGTTGTTCAAGTAGAAAACTAACTATGCATGCCAAGTGTTTGATAATTTGCTTGAATCAATATTTGGTGAAGTTCTTAAAAATTGGAATTTGCTATAACTTGCCAAGTATCTAGAACATTGTTTCCTATCAACTCTTGTGTGATACTTACTTGATTGCTATTACTTTTCACATGCACACAAGGTGTTTGATAAATTGAATGAGCTGAATCTTTATAGGAAACATCACATTATTGACAAATAAATCTGTGCACTCCAACTGTTTGATAAATCGCTCTAGCCAATAACTTGCTTTTTTATCACACTCTAAGCTTTATATTACCATTACACATCAAGTGTCTTATAGTGTGATATGTGCATAAAAGTTATTGTATCTTCATTATTGCATCATTTGTATATTACTAACCATTTCCAAGGGGATTCCGCGTAAAAATTTGAAATACTCAATTCACCCCCCTCTTGAGCGTTGAGGCCTTGGCTAACAAGTGGTATCAGAGCTTGACTTTTGCCACAAGGCTTAACAGCTGCAGGAGATCAAGATGGCCTCTACCTCTTATGATGCATTTCCACAAAATGGCACAATAAGTAGACCTCCAATCTTCAATGGCAAAGACTATGCTATTTGGAAAGAAAGGATGAAAATCTTTATCCAATCCTATGACCTCAAGGTATGGAATGCTATTCAATTTGGTCCTTTCATTCCTATGCATATTGTCAATAATATAGAATGTATGAAGCCCATGAACTTGTGGACTATGGAAGAAGAAAGGAAGGTACAATTTAATCTTAGAGCTAAAATTCTTATCACATTAGCATTAGAACCTAATGATGTTTCTAGAGTTATTGCTTGTAACAATGCTAAAGAAATATGGGAAACTCTTAAAACAATATATGGAAATACTAATGATGATCAAGATGCAAGAATTAGTACTCTTTCTAGCAAACATGAAGAATTCAAAATAAGTCCGGAAGAAGAGATCAATGAATCGGAAGAAGAACTTGCATGCCTAATGACAAAGCACTCCCAAGATGATGAGGTATGCTCTTTAAATGCTTTTAATGATGATAATGATGATGAAATTGATAAGGATGAATTATTAAAAGCATTTGAAGAATTGCATGAAAAATTTGTCTTGTTATCAAAGAAATATGCATGCTCTAAACAAACCATTTTGACTCTTGAAAAAGAATTGCATGATGTTCACATAGAAAAAGAATATCTTAGAGTTCAAAATGATGAATTAGTAGCTTCAAATGTATCTCTTAGAACTTGTAATGATAATAATGATTGTGTGATTATTGATAAATGCATGCTTCTTGAAAAAGAGAATAAAGAACTAAAAGAAGCACTTAGCAAGCTTACAAGTAGTCAAAAGAATCTAAGTGCACCTATTAAAGATCAAAGGCATACACTTGATAGAAGAAAAATAGGTCATTACAAGAACCATTTTGCATCCTACAAGGAAAAATCCAAATCCTCCCTAAGATGCACAAACCATGAAAGAAAAGAGAACTCAATGTCTAATCGTTTTAAAAGGAAAGAATATAAAAGGAACCATTACTATCATACTATGACTTATTCATTGAATGCAACATGTTTTATTGTGGAATATTTGGTCATATATCATCCAACTATTTTATAAAGAAATCCCGTCAAAAGTGTACAACAAAGGTATGGATTCCAAAACAATCTTGAAATCCCAAACTAACAAGGAAGGACCCAACTCTCAAAGGGTACCTTAAATCTTTGAAATCTTGTAGGCAAACTTCAAAGCAACAACTTCTCATTGATGGATGACCAAAACTCATGGCCTAAGGAGATATCAATTATCTCAATCTCCACTCCAAAAGACAAAGAAGAAGAATACAGCAAGCCAAGATTATGATGACTCATTATACATCTAAAAGGGAACCATTCAAAACAAGGAAATGGACAAGAAGCTTCAATATGACTCACACAAGATGGATTACACCGACAAAATCCAATGGACAACACTAAAGGTGGTACAACAAAAGGTGCAAGTAATTATCATATAATCAATGTTAACACTCATTCTTGATGAATCTTGATGTGTGAAAATCTAACTTTGATTTGATATATGATTGAGCATGAATAATATGAAATCTTGAAATGGATGAACAAATAATCTTAGGACCCCTTAAACTTATGAAATCCTTAGAATCAATGATGTGTATAGTAATTGATGATTAGTAATGATTGATGATGAGTTTGATGAATGATTGCTTGAATAACATGGTACATGAAAATCTTGAGATTAAAGATGATTATGCACAAACATACATGAATCTTTGATAATGTTTAAACCCTTGATGATACATGAACTCTTGATGATATATCATGAATTCTTGGTTATTGTTTTGATTCTTAATGATGCATGAATTTTTGATTGAATATGAATTCTTGATGATGTATCACTTATATGTTGTTTAACTAGTGGTATCTAAATAACAAACATCTTCCTTTAACAATGGTATGAATTGAATTAGTAAGAGGAAGAGATCATGAGGACATAATCTTGATTATGTGCTTATCACTATGCCTTGATAATAAATACATATATTGTGTGTACAAGTGGTATCTATAGAAGTGGGTTAGATAAATACATTGGGTTTGTGTATCATATCTATAACTCCTTTGTGTAAAATAAGTTGTACTAAATAGAAGTGGGTTTTATTAGGAAACATTACATTTTGTATCATTGGTATAAAAGAGTGCAAGGAGGATATTGTAATTATCCTAGTTATAGTAGTATACTTTTTGGAGCTTGTCTTGTGTTTTTTTTTCGATTTTGGATTTGTCCATGTTAAATTCTTATGTGTTAATTATGAATTTTCATATTTTATGTCTTTGGTTTAGGAGAATTTTCTAGAGAAAATGGGTTTAACTTTGAAGGACTTTGAAACCTTCCTTACACTAAGCCTACATGAATAACATTAACAACTTAGACCGAAATAAGACCACTAGAGGAACTTACACCCACAAACACAAGATTCCTACCCCAAATCTAAAACAATTCAATTGAATAAGAAATAGTAGGAACTGAAGGTCTAGGTTTCCCCTCATTTACTTAACCTAACTTCCAAAACCTTAGACCCAACTTTGTAACCAATTTAAACATTCAACTTTCCTTCACATTGAGGGCTAAATCAACGATGAGAAACATTTTCAATAGCTACAAACATTAAGTTGCCAACATCAATATCGATGTGGTTGACGTTTACATCATTGACAAATTATCATCTTGACGTGTCAAACTCCACACAAACAACTAGAAAATAATTATAGCATATTATACCAGATGAGGTTTTTAGTGTCGCTAAGGTTTTGACATAGTTAACATATAACTTCTTCCTCCTCATCGTCATCTTCAAACTTCTTTGGTAGCTGCAACATGGTGATGATGGTGGATACAATGGCTTCAATCTTTTTCCTTTTAGAAGTACGAGGGGATAAGGTAGGAGAAGAGGATGACGAAAAGGGAAAGGAAGAAAGCAAAGGAACTTGGGAGGGTCTCATAGTATTTTAGTATTTTTATCCTTAATTTCTCTTTTAATTTCAATTAAATTTCTTCAAAATTATCACTTATAGATATTTACCAAAACATATGCGTTTTGGCTCTATTATGGCATTCAAATGACTTCACACTTGTCAAATGACATGACACATATGTAGATGTTAATATCTTCATCATGGACTTGATGTTCAAAGACCTAATAACCTGACATAATAAATAAATGAGGGATGATCAGTTGAATTTTTGATGTTCTAGGGACCTAATGACAGAAGGTAACAAAGTAAGAGACTAACTAATGTATTTACTCTTTTATTTTAAATAAAATTGATAAACTTTAAAATCATAAATATATTAATCTAAGTTATGAATTACACAACTAAATTTGCATAAATATTGATTAAGGACTAATAATATTATCGTGATAAAATTGGAGGATCAAATTCAAATCATGTTACAAAAATCAATAATTAAAAAGCTAGTACTCTAAACTCACACTATGAATACCATTATTTGGACTCAAGACTTTAAGTCATCCTTCAACATTGATGTTATTTTCTTCGACCTTGTATAGGTACCAAAAGCTAAGAATCATACATTTTCTATATTAACATTGAAAGATAGAAATTTAAAAAAGGTAAGTGTCAAGTTTACATCGACTTATAGCAAACACATGTCATCGTGTATTTGCATCGACAATCGTTGATAGAAACATGTACATGTAGTGAGCTTCATGCTAGAGTGCTAGTTTGCACTGGCTACAAGTGAGTTTTGCATCACAAACTACTTATTTGAACTTGCAGGCAACCCTCTCCCTTGCATTATGATTTAATTTTCTGTTGTTAGATTTGTTCTCTCATTGTTTGTCTTAAAGTTGTGTCATGTTCTTTACCAACTTAACAATGGGAGATTATTTCTACACATAAAAAAATTAAGGACTAAAATCAGACAAAATTTAACATGAGGTATAAATCCAAAAACCAAAAGAATATAGGAAATAAATACTTAATTAAAAAAATATTATAGTAGTAGTATTATTGTTGTTATTTAAGGTTATTTCACACAATTAAAAAATAATAATTATGTAATTGTTTGATCAAATATAGACTAAGATACTTTATTTAATTTTTATTGTTTCATTATCTCCACTTTTCAAGTCTCATTTATTGGTTAATATGAGGTGATAGAGAGAAATACATTTATTATAGAATGATAAAATTAAAAAATAATAATTTCATCTTAAATTTCTATAGTGATATTTGTTTTGGGATAAAAACTTAAAAGTTTAAATGACTATAAAGACAGGGTGGATAATGTATTTTATATCACTCCATTTTTCTTTTTTATGTTATTGGGTCTACCCATTATAATCTATGCACCCCACCCAACTTAAAAAAAAGGTTATCTAACTATCAATATTCAAAAAGAGCAACATATAAGTTGACGTTAAACTCATCCATATATGTGGAGCATTCTCTTCTTCCTAAAACCCTAGCCAGGCACTCCATTTAAAGCCTTTATCTAGAGGGGCTTCTTCCCTCCCTAGGTGAGTTTTATGACTTACTTTAGTTAAGTGTTATTTTATTTTGTTGAGTTTTTTGTTTTTATTGTCATATATTTAGTTTGTCCGACGATCACCACCTTCATCTTCTCCGCTTGACACCACACTATTCACTACAACAAAATTAGTATTTAGCAGCGGTTATTTTGGAAATTTGCGGCAGTTCAAACCGCCCCTAAATTATGTTCACGGCGGTTTGGAATCCGCCGCTACATGCTCCGCCATTGGGAAATTAGCGGCGGTTATTTTGAACCACTGGAATAATCACTGTTATATATTATGACCGAAGGGAAAACCGATGTGATGTAATTACCTACGGTTACAACCGCCACAAAAACACTATAATGTTAAGAGTATTTCTCATCGGTTTTTTATATTTCCCAACATTTAAAACGGCCACAAAAGCTCCTATAGTTTTTTTTATAATTACCAATTGGTTCTTTTAATTGTAACATTATATTTTTATCTTTATTAATTTTTTTAATGCTTTAATTATATTTCATATTTTGTGGACTAATTAATTAGATTTAATTTTACTCTGTATGATTAAGTTTTCATATACTAAATTATTTTATTATCAATATATATATATATATAACTAGTATAATGAAATAAAGATATAAAAATATATTTACAAGAATCAATAGCTCAATATTTACAAGAATCAATCACACTAATGCCATATTTTTGGTAGTAGATTTTTTTTAGAATTAACAAATGTTATCTCAACTTTAAATATTACAAAGCAAATTATACAAGAGGGAAAAAATGTATCTAACAATGGTGCCATATGGCTAGGCTCAAATTTTCCAATAATGCCTTTCATATTGTGTTAGTAAGACATAATCTAGTTGCACACTTAATGCACATGCTTCTTTCTCTCACTATCAGAAGCAACAGAAAATCTGAAATAACTTCCTACATTTTCTCTAATTGATATTCAAAAGAATCTTTAATTTGTTAATATATGGAGAGAAACCAAAAAGATGATCATCATTGTTGTCCAACAAGCTGCAATAAGAAGAAATTAAGTACAGAGTAGAGAAAAGAAGTTAAAAAAAATGAAAATAGATCTGTTCGAAAAGTTATCATATAAGAAATTGGGTCTTATAAAAAATGATAAATTATTTCAAATTAACAAAAAATGATTGACCTGTAGGAGCTCTTCAATGACATCTTCCATGGTAATTATTCCAATAGCTTCTTCTTTTTCTGGAGTACATTAAATGATAAAGTAAAAATAATTAAAAAATTATATATCATGTATCATACTATATTAATATTTTAAATATATTAATAGTTATGTTCACAAATTGAACTACTAAAGATTTTGTCATTCAAAAACCATTTACCTTGTAAATGTAAAAGGGGTCAGAGGAAAAGCATAAAAATAAAATTTAAAAAATGAGATATTGCTATAAATATTAAAAGTATAAATGAGATACGTAATAGGCTTAGTGCTTAGTGCTTAATAAACTTTAATTTGAGAGAGAAGTATCAAAATGAACAAAATCTAATAATATTATTATACCTTGGATAATTTTATAAAAAAACGTTATATTATATTTGAAGACTAATTTTCATTTTTAAAGATTTTATTCATTTTTTAATTAGGATTATAATCTATTATTAGTATAAATAGAATCAATTAATATTTTATATTTTATTTATCATAATACATCAAATACATCTCATACCATATCAATTCTATAGTATATTGATTTCAAGATATTTAGTTTCTATTACCTCTTTTTCCTCTACTTAAATATATATATTTTCAAACAATAACTAGCTTAATGAAAAGTATGAGTTGTTACTCTGCTTCATATAAAAACAATAACTAGCTTAATGAAACACTAACTCATTATCTTAGTTGTACCCCATAGCTGCAACATTGCAAATTAGTAGGGTGCAAAGCAATAGATGTTGATTTATAATAACAGGCAATATCCTTGTTGTAAATGAAAGAAATAAAAACACAAGTTCAAATAGCCTATGATTCAATAACTCTAATGTATAACACTTGTAGTTCAGAACTACAACTAATTCATGACAGGATAATATAACATGTAAAACGTCTCAGTTACCAAAAACCCTTCTTTGACTAATCTTCTATGATGAAGCTAAAAATCAATATCCTAAAAATTTGAGTTAGATGTAGTTTACTAATTCCATCTATTACTCAAACCACATGCTTTGTAACATCCTGAATTTTAAAATAGAGAATTGATTACCGAAATAAATATTAGAAATTAGTATATGGAATATTTAATGTCCCAAACTATTGAGAATAATTAAATTGATAATTTTGGGGACTTTTAGAAAATTATGGGGACCGGTTAAGCTGAAATTAAGCCCGGTCGAGATATGGGTGTCGGACCAAGTATCTCGGAATGAGATGATATTGGTCAGGGCTGTAGAGAATAATATTGGGAATCCGAATATGTATTCGGAATAATTTTCAGACGATGTATTGAGCCCGAACTGAGAACCTGTTAGTTATAAAACGATGAAGTTTTAATGAATGGGAATTTAAATAAATCAAAAACCCCATTTTCTTTTCTCTATTCATGTGGGATTGCTAAAGGTGGAACATTTACACTTCACTTTCTTCTTCTTCTCTTCACCATCTTCCTCATTTCTCTCTTCTTCTTCCTCCAAACCCTAGCAACTTGAGCTCACCTTCCACTCCTTCTTAATTTCGTTTGAAGTGGAGCTTGTAGGAGGTTGTGGAGCTGCTGTTTTTCCTTCTCCTCTTCCTCATTTTCGCAGCTTACTCTCCCTCTAGGGAACCCATTTTCGTTTTTGGGTTTTGAGGTAAGTATACCCATTTTTAACAAGATTTTGGTTATGGGTATATGGCATTTATGTGTTTTGAAACCATGCATGTGTATGGATATTCTTGAGAAGAGTGTTTAATGCAAGGGTTTAATGTGGATTTTATGAAAGTAAGGTTTCTTTGTGAAGTAATGAAGTGGACGTATTTATTGTTGGAAGGAGAAGAGTATTGATGATGGTTGTTGGAATTTTTGTGAAACCCTAACCTCATAAATTTGGGGGAAATGTATAATGGAGGTTGATGAGCATTTATTGTTGGTAATAAATGTGTGGTCATGATGAATAAGAGTCATTGGTGATGGTATTTTGTTGGTGGAAGTCATTAATAGAGAAACCCATGAAAGGGTTTGGTTGTTGAGTACATAATAATAAATGGTAGCACCTAACCCATGGTGGTTATGGTGGATAAAATGAAATAAAAGAGTTTTGAGAGTTATAATAATAAAAACAGCAAGTATTTATTGATATATAAGTATTTGAATCTTAATGAGTAAGTAGAAAATTGATTGTATAATGTATTGTGATGTAGGAAGTGACCCCATTGACGAAGCGGGACCATCGAACCGCGTTGATCACTACTTCACTTGAGGTAGGAGGGGGTAACTTTTCTAAACGCATGATTTCATCCATTGGTGATGTGAAAATATATATATGTGATTATGTTAATGGTTATTTGAATGGATGATATGATAGGTGTGATTTGAATGCATTTAGAATGATGATTGTTATGTGGCATTGTGTTTGGGATAAAATTAATGATGTGGTAATATTATATTAATGAAGTATGATGATGGTTTGAAACCATATGTGAATTGAGATTGTGATGTGAATATCCCAAATATGTGTGTATGAGTTGTGGAATGTGTGTGCCACTAACTATTGATGAGAATAAGTTCAAAAGAAAATTGGGATTGGATAAGAATGATGAGAATATTGAAATCCACCAAGTGGTGGTGGTGAATGATTGAATGTGGAGTGACATCTAGGATGCATAGTGTGAGGATGCACTTGATTTGCATTTGCATTGCATCCATGGCATATCATAGCTGTCCATGTGGAATATTAGGGGGTTCCACTAGGCAGGCCCAGTGGGAGGGCGGCTCAGTGCACGAGCGTATTGTGACTTTCCCCTGTGACTCGGTGTATGAGTCACGAAGCTGTCCATAGCTTGGTGACGAGGCACCCTATGTGGCAGGCCCAGTAGGCGGGTGGCTCTATTGGTGAGCGAGTTTACCTCGGTGTCCGACGGGACACGGCTCTCTCGATGTGTGTTTGGGAGGGGCCCGTAGCACTTGTGGTAGTTGAGGCCACGATGTTGATCCGCAAGTCACAGGGTGACTAGTGCTACAGATGGGCGATAGCGGTTTGGTACCAGTAAAATAATGAGTATGTAAGCATGCTTAAAATTGAGATATATGTGTACACAATTTTTCTACTGCGGTAGGGGCATAGTAGCACACCTATGCTTGTCCCACAATTGAATTAATATGGTATTTTTCCCACAGTCGGATCCGCATTGTTTTGATGAGAAATTCTTGTGCATATGCATTAGCTTTAAGAGCATTTGCATATAGCCGGAGATATGCCTAGTTGAAAGCCGTGGTGGCAACGGATGAATGATAATCGAAAAGGGAAAGAGTTGAATACTAACCCTATGTGTGTGTTTGGCAATCCAAATGATTGAAATTGTGAATGTATACTTGAGATTATGAAATGTACTGTGTATGATGTATAATGTGGTGTAATGATTGATAATTGAGCAAGCATACATGTATTTCATCATAATGTATGACTTTAATTCATTTGGATTATGTTACTCACCTCCCCGTTGCCATTTTTAAGGTTGATGTAGGTGTGGCTTAAATCCTACAGCTTTTGGAGGCTTGAGTTTGGAAGGAGGTAAATATGGATAGGAATATGTAAGCCTTGGCCGGCATGAAATCTGTTTTGGTAGAGTATATGAGGTTTATATACTCAATTTTGTAATGTTGATAATTTTGGAGGTCATGGGAGAAAATTGGACATGTTTGTGTAATGACAATTTTCATTCATGACCCAAAAGTTGTAAAGAATGAATCTTGATACTTGTCCTTGACTAATGAATGTATGCTGTGATTTTATGTCATGCTTTGGAGTTGTGAAATGATGTTGGATCCAAATGTATGTAGGGAGTGTATGTGGCATAATGTTGAATTTGGATCATATGCATGAATTAATCTTAGTATGATGATGTTGTTGGTGTTTAATTACATGAAAGGATCATGTAGTCTTGTATTGTAACATTACATGAATTTGGTGCATGCATAATGTGGTGAAATATGGTCCTAGGTTAGGCCAAAATAGAAGGAGTTAATTTTTATAAGCTAAATCCAAGAGAATCCTCGTTTTTGCTAAGTTTCTGTAGAACTCGCTCAAGCGAGTGACAATCTCGCTCGAGCGAGATTGGTGTGGACTGTGGAATTCGTTTCTGCCCCAAAGTCGCTCAAGCGGACGTGCATTTCGTCCAAGCGAGATTGCCACAGAATCAGTGTTTTGATTCTGGACAATTTTCACCCAGGCGTGAAGGGCAGCGCTCAAGCGAGGGAGAAGGAGAATGGATTCTGGACGATTTTCGCCCAGGCGAGTGGTGCCTCGCCCAAGCGAAAATCGGCCAGAGAGTCCTCAACGTTTCTGGACCAATCTCGCTCAAGCGAGCCTTGGGCCGCTCAAGCGAGATTGGGGCCTGATGCTCCTTTCCTTCTTCGCTCAAGCGTCCCGCTGCTTCGCTCAACGTATTCTTTTGTACCTCGCTCAAGCGAGACAGGGCTCGCTCAAGCGAGTTGGGCCCTGAGGTTCATTTAATTCCCTCGCTTAGCTCGCTCAGCGTTCGCCCAAGCTTAGGCACGCTGGCTCGCTCAAGCGAATGGATTCTCGCTTGAGCGAGTATGCCCCTGATTCTCATTTTGTTATTTTAAATTAAATTTTAAAATGTTATGCATTATTTCTTCCTTAAATATTATTTTAAAGGTATTGAGGAATATGTACTGGACCTCTAGGCTATATAAATTACCTTCCACATTTTCATGAAATTCCTCCTCTTGAAAATCGATCAGCCAATGATTAAACCAAATTAAATAATTCTTCCGCTGATTCTGATTGAAAAAAATCTATCTGTTAATTTCACCCTCTCATATCTTCATATATGGGAGTAGTTTATTTTAGATCCAGGGGTTTGGTGAAAAATAGTTCCCCACTTCAATTATTGGATTTACTAATATTTTCAAAGACGCGAAAAATTTTCCCCTATTTAATTTGGGGGTTTGGGGCGTCTCATGCTTCACCTCATGTTTATCCAAATCCTATTTTCTAGACAGTACAAAAATTTACTTAAACTTCAACCTGTCTATTGGATTTTATCATGCAGAACAGCTATTCACTATACAAATTTAAATTCAAAAATCAACTCTACTATTTATTTAACATGTGCATGTCCAGTTTCTAGCCAAATTATTTATCTGAAGTTAGACAGATGTATTAACAATTATTTAGGACATTTCAGTTTACTAAAAATTTAATGTTTTCAAGATCATGAGTTCAGGTAATTAGATTTTCCTGATACTGTATTTATCTAATGATTTGTTCCCTTGTTTAAATTAGTTTCAGGTTCTCCTAAATCTTTTACCAAAACATAGAGTAAATCAAATAGGCATCACCCATGATAATAATACATCTGAACATACATGATACAATGCATCCACATACAAACATGTTTGTTGTTACCTATCTAATTTAAATTGATTCAGGTTCATAGGAACCTGGTTATGATTATATTTCCTATTAACTTAGTCTAATTAAGTTTAATTCCTGCAAGTATTTAATTAGTCCATACCAATTCAAATAACCAAGCACAATTTCAAAGAAACTCAAGCTAAAAATTGCTTCATTACATTCAAAATAAAATACAATTAATCTCATATCATATAGATTCCATAACTTAGTGGGTGCATTAACTATATATCCATAAGACAGGACAATGTTGTTCCTATTTCTACAATGACAAAGCTCTCTCATAATAGGAATGACACACAACTACAACTACAACTATATTTCATAACCTATAGATTTCATTCAGTTCAGTGTAGCTTGAGAAGGGAGAAAGACTTAAATTATGATTAAAAAATTACAGCCATAGTATCCGAGAAGTTCATGGACTAAAAGTTAAAACTGCAAAAAATCAAGCACCCATAATTTATTTTTCCCCCACATATTTTTGTCCAAACATTAAGATCATACTTAAATAAAATTGATTTATATATCAAACTTATTTCAGTTTCAGTATCAAAAATTAGTACACTTAGTATCTTTCCTTTCCCTCTACCATTATTCCGAAGGACAAAAAAAAACAAAGCATTTGAACAGGGCATAAATCACAATGAATGTTATTTGCCTACTTAAAAGTCATTCAACTGATGAATTTACTTGACTACATTAGTTATTATTTACTTGATAGAGCAGGCATTCTTCCCATTATTTTATTGTTTTGATCTAAGAGAGTAACTAGATACTATTTACAACAAATCTCACTAAATTTATAATGAGTATAGCACATGAGTAATGTACAGAATATGACTAACCAATTCCATCCAGGCTATATATGAATCATAATAATCATTTGAAAGGAAAGCATCAGCCTTGCTATGTAGCAGCCTCTTTAAACTAGATTTGGAAAGAATGAGTTAACCAATATTTGTAAATGATATTTAGCATGTAACTGTCAATGATAACTTAATAATGATAATATGGATGAAAATGCAATATAAACCTTGGTGAGTTGGTAATTTCCCTAACTTTATGTAACAAATCAGCAACTTTTGCAAGAAGAGACTTGTACTCTTCAGAGTAAGGAACTATATATAAATAATGAGAACCTGCTTTGTTACCCGATTGATGAGAATCTAAAATCAATTCACCGTGCCTTTTAATAACATTGAAGTAGCCGGTTGCCTATTTCTGCTGATCCTTTCCCCGGCCGTCCTTCCATAATTCAAACTCCTGCATGACAAAAGCTATATTGTTTTCTCAAATTTTAAACCAAATGTTTTGACAGCATATCACAATATAATAGTACTGTTTTGTCCATGTTCGGGGGATAGAAATTAGGACCAGAAGGTTTTAGCAAGGGGAATGCTGCTCTGTATTCCAGACCATTCCAACCTCTAACTGTCCTAGTTGCTTTATAAAGCAATCTTATTGCTGGATCTGCAGTCGTTAAAAATGCTTCATCTTCTTCAAGGCTAGACCTGCCAATAGTGAATAGATTCTAGTTAAACATATATGGACACAAAAAAGACACTTTAAAGTAAATAGGCTTTACACGAATACACTATTATTAAAGCTAAAACTAACAATTTGCAGTATAAATCAGGACACAAAAGAGACATTTTAATTGCATACTACTTATTATAGATTCAGTGTGAGGCCATATAAATCAGGACTCTATTGATCCCTAAGATACAAAAATTGTTGCAAAGTCCTACCTGATTTAATGTAGTAAGTGCTCCTTGGAGTTCTTTTGGTGTAATTTCTGCTACGAAAATAGGAACCTTGTAAAATCCATCAAATATAGTAAAAACTATAATACTAATAACCTAGGACTAAAATGGATGACTGTTCCATAGTGTGACGGGCGGTGTGTACAAGGCCCGGGAATGAATTCACCTCCGTATGTCTGACCGGCGATTACTAGCGATTCTGGCTTAATGCTGGTGAGTTGCAGCCTACAATCCAAATTGAGGATGGGTTTTTGGAGTTATCTCACCCTCGCGGGATCGCGATCCTTAGAAAATTAGGGACTAAATTAGAGTTTTCAAAATTTAACTAAAAACCTAAGCAATTTCACTTGGCAGTTTCTTCAATGATTTGAACATGCAAGTGTCTCGAATGAAATTTTGTGAATTATTTCAATGAGAATAGAACAACTTACCATATATGAAAAAACTCTTATTCCATATCCTGTTGCTAGCCTCCCAATGTCAAAAGAAGCCTTGTATCTACTTCTACTAAAGATAAAATTAGCCAAACCTACAAAACAAGAATCACATAAGTTAGTAATCTAACCAAACAAAGTAAGAAATTGTTGTAACAAAGATAACTTCAATGGAGCCACACGAAACAGAACACGTTGTACTCCACCGTAAATCTTTGTTTCCCTTTGCAATCGCAAGTAAAAGATTAAAGCATTATCACTCATTCACCGAAATCCTCAAGCATTTTTTCAGAAACAGAGAGTGTTTTGGTTAGGTTGGGTGGAAACGAAAGAGTTGCAGTGATGAGTGAAAGTGTGAGCGCAACAAACATGAAACCGTTTGCAGTTGTGGGACGCTGAGAGTCAAAAACAAGATATTTATACTATTGTGCCAACTCATCTAAGCCCATTATTCTCGTGATGCCAGCCCAGTACAAACGATGATGATGGAGGCTCTTGAAACAATAGGGATGGATTTCAAAATAGAAAGCAGAAAAGCAAAAAAGGAAACACACTTGGTTCTTTGAGATGCGAAACGTTTTAGCCTCAGCTTGTTCTACCGCTCCGTGTTAAGCCAACAATTTTCTAGTCGTCCTTAGCATGCGAAACTGAGATGTTATTTGAGATTAGGGCTAAGTGGGAAAAATGCTTATTGATTAGGAATTTAGAAGATTAGGTTAGGGTTCAAGTACTAAACTGAGATGCAGCTTTGTGGGAGTACCAAACAGAGATTGAGAGGGAAACGGATGAGAGGGGAATGAATGAGAATGAGAGGGAAACTGAAAATGCGAAAGTTTTGCACTTTTGGGTTTTTTATTAAAATTGTTTACATTTAAATTTTGTTTTTTTTTTGTAAATAAATGAAAAACCGCCCTCAAAGGTATCTAAACTGCCACTATTGAAAATTAAATAGCGGCGGTTACATAAACTGCTAGTAAAACCATAGGTACATTGTAATCGGCGGCGGCTTTTTATGTAATCGCCGCTAAATTCCCACAGCTAAATGCTCATTTTCTTGTAGTGATTAGCCTTCGCTACTACCTTATTTCGTCACTCAAGTCTTTGTTGACTGTTACCTCCCTTATTGTTATGTGTCTCACCGGTTGTCTTTGTCATCATATGTCGCTGCCATCATCACTGCATGCCTCCGTCATTGTTTTTTTGTTGCCTACCTTCACCACCTTTTGTGTTGCCTTTGCCATCACCTCTCGCATGTATTCTCAACATACCACTTTTGTGCCTTAATCCAGCATAGCTGATATTTCAAAAAAAAAATTAAAGCGTATTACCAAAAAAAAGTTGAAGCTTTGTTGTTGGGTTGGTACCAGTCTATTCAGAGTCATTGCATGAAATGTTCAGTGTGTGTTTGCGCTTTTAGTTTGAAAATAAGACTCTTTGGGTTTGTTTTTTGTGTCCTAGATCTCATAGCCAGTTGAGTGAACATGTGTCTATACTATTTATTTTAATTTATTTGTATTGTGTATCACTTCATTATAAGTATTATTTGACTATCTCAAGACATTTGAATGAAGTCTGAAGTGCTATAAAAGAAAATCATCCATTAAAAAAAATTCATCCATTAAAACAATGTAATTTTGTTCTTTGCTTCATAAAATAATATAATGTTTAATAATAACTCATACATATAAAATTTGATTTAAAATAAAAATCATAAGGATAATATGTATCTTACATTCTGATCACCGAGGCATAACCATGCACACGTTCAAGTAATAGTGAATCACGGGAAATTGAAGTGTAGGAAAATAGGAGTAGCAAAATTTCTAATATTAAAAAAAGGATAATTAACCATTTCTTTAAGAATTGATCTAATTGATACATCCTTAATTATCTTTAAATCTTTAAATAGGGTTTTAAGTGAGAGTCCTTTATATAGAAAAAAAAGTTTTATTGAAAAAGAAGTTTTATTAAAAGAGTCAAGATTTACTTAGGAGATTTTACCTCTCAAAATTATTGTACGAATGCGTTGAATTAAAATTTAAACCGTTAAATCGACTAGTCGAGATTATGGTATATTAATATATGAGTTTTTTTTAAAAGTCAAGTAATAATATGGTTTTAAAATTTATTTAATCTTAACTATTCATAATAAAATTTAACAATTCAAATTTATATCCTTTATTTTCTTTTATAAAATATATCGTCTAGACACAACAGTTATGCAATGAAGGCAGGACAGTTTAGAAAACATTAATGTCCCAAATCAGGTTGTGTCAGTGTCATTATCGAAATGAAGTATTCCATGAGATATTTGTGACACGAAGGAGTGGGTGAGTGGTAGTGAGGTTGAAGAGAATGGCAACGAGTGAAGGGAAGAACCCGGCGTTTGAGGCAGATTTGGATGGTCCAGAAAACCCGGATCACGAGTTGGCCGAGTTTGGAACGGGTTGTTTCTGGGCTGAGTGGTGAAGACTGAGGTTGGATACACTCAAGGTCACACTCATGACCCTAACTACAGACTCGTATGCACTGGAAACACTCAAGGGTTCACTTTGCCCCTTCACCAATCTCCTTTCCCTCTTTTGGTCTCGACATGACCCCACTTCCATCAATCGCCAGGTTCTGAATACCCCTTATTCTAATTCTTCTACGTTTAAAGTTATTGAATGTTTATGATTAATTTATTATCAACTTATCACTTTTCTCATTGGAATTCTTCTTCTCTTTCAAGCTTACTCATCACTTCTATTCTCCCACGCATCTGCTAGTGCGTTGTATCTTAACTCGTAGATACAATTTTAGTACCCACTTTTATTTTATTGTATTTTAAAATCCGAAAATTATTTTTTTACTTAAATAGTTTGTGATTTATGATAGAATTGAAATATATTTAGGTTTATAAGTAATAAATTCAGGGCCAACTTGATAAGATTTGAAAATTTTAATAAAAGTGAGATTAGGATTTTATAGAAGAAAATTTTGAGAATTTTGTTTTTACTTTTTTATCATATTTGATGTTTTGGTTTATTAGTAGTTTTTAAGTATAATTTTAAAAGCTTTCAAAAAAGATGTGTGGTTAAAACAATATAATTCTAAAAAAAATTGAAGAGGGGATCAAAATTATTCAAATTGAAATGTATAGGAACTTAATTGGCTGGCTCAATTAGAATTTGGGGAATTCAAATTAGGGACTAAGAGTACTTCTTACACTCTGCTTGCTAATGATAATGTGTGAATTTGTATATAAATTTTTGTTAATAACATTTTACACGATTTTATAAGCCTTCCATAAGAATTCTACAGATTTAATAAATCAGAAAAACATGTTAAAGCATTTGGAATTATTTTTTGCATATATGAAGATAAATGAATTGACATATTGCTTACTTAGATCCACTCTGAAGCCTGCATTTAGTTGAATCCTCTGGAACCATCCTTCTCTACATCAAAACCGTACATTACATCTAAATATATTTTGTTTTCGAAAATTAGCTATGCATATAATATTTTTTGTTTTACTAAACTTACCATACAAAATTATACAACATAAACCGAAATCGGAAAAAAATCACATATTTAATCTCTACTAAATAAACCTTTTGAAAGTTTTATACAGAAAAAGACATATGATTAAAACTGTTAGCCTTTGGACAATCCTAGATGGAAAATCTTAACCGGAAAAAACGAACATTAACCTTTTACCCCAATCAGTTATAAATTATATTATAGCCATGCATGTATGTATGTGTACCTTTGTTCTTCCTCAAAAAAATGTTATGTCCTTGGTTTACTAAATTACTATATGTGTATATCTCAGGGCAATGATGTGGGTGCACAGTACAGATCAGGAATATACTACTACAACGAAACCCAGGCTCGTTTGGCACAAGAATCAAAAGACGCAAAACAATTGGAATTGAAGGACAAGATTGTGACAGAGATACTTCCGGCAAAGAGGTTTTACAAAGCAGAGGAATACCATCAGCAATATCTGGAGAGGGGTGGAGGTCAAGGCAACAAACAGTCTGCAGCAAAGGGCTGCACTGATCCCATCAGGTGCTATGGCTGACCACATTCTCCACACCCCACACCAAGGACACCATGTTTGGCTTCTATAAAGCCTTTTATTGTGAACACTAATATAGCAATATTAAAAAGAAAATAAAAGTCATGGTGTATGTATGTACCAAGTGTTGAGATGCAATGTGGACTTAAGTTGAATGTATGTTTCTTGAAATTGTACTAGTTTGAGTTTGATCAATTTCTATTTGAATAAATAAATAAATGCTTGAAGTTATCACTTTCCAGGAATGGAGGTTACATGAGAAATTGCAACTTTGCAAGCAGTTTAATTTCATTTGATCTGACATGCCTTATTTCCTCGATACTTGAATTTGAGACCATAAGCTAAAATTGAATAGTTAGTTGATCCATTGCAAGCAGTTAAATGAAATTGAATGGTTCATTAATTTGTGATGTATGTAACCATAAATTTATATAGATGAATACAATGGCATGGAACATAGGATACAAATATTATTAGTTCATATGGTAATGGGGAAATTCCTAAGATACTTGAAAACAACAACCAAGAATGATGAGTGTTTAATTTTGTTGGGGGGATTCAAAGTTCATCTTTAGGAGGTGATGAAGGTCCTGTTGGATTGTTGGAGGAGTTTTTGATTGGGTAGGAAGCCTCCATAGCTATGCCACAAAGCCCCTCCTTGTCAGATACGTTCCTTTGCATTCTGATATAACCCTGTTCTCCCCATTCTGGTCCCCAAGAGTTCTTCACTATCCAGTAATCAGTCCCATCTACAGTTGTTCCATAACCCACAACTGCTACACCATGATTTAGCTCCTTGCTACAATCTCCAGTAAATACTCCCTGTAATCATTAGTATACGAAATTTATGATATTTACCTCTGAATAAGTAATGCTTTTCTTCTAGCATAAATTTTACCATGAATAGGTGGTGCATTAGATAATAGATATTTTACCTCTGAATAGAACTGAAAATCAGATCCTCCAGCATCTATGGCTACAGAGACAGGTTGGTTGGCAACAGCTTTGAGCAGTGCATCTTCATCATTGGCAGGGACAGTCTCATGGCCATCAATTGACACAGCTAGGTCATTAGCCTGCAACATGAGTGTTTTATTTTTTTGCATCATTAAGTTCCTCTGACTATGTAAAGCATGAGTCAATTATATTAGGTTTATAAGAGTGTAGCATGGTATGAACCTTTGATGCATCACAGGTTCCATCCTGTGCTGTGTAAGGGTAATTTCTTTCTGTAGTTAAGCCCCCCCTTTTCTTGATGAACTCAAAAGCCTGCTCCATTAGGCCACCGTTGCATCCTACATTTTCTTGATTGTCACAATCCACCAGCTCTTGTTCAGACAAGGATACTAGCTTGTTTGTCTTTATTTGGTTAATGCCTTCAACAGCTACAACAGTTGAAAATGCCCAGCAACTACCTATACAAGATATTAATCAAAAGATTATTTTCATTAAATTGAAGCAAACAATTTATCGGAAGCTGTATATAAAACCTTAATTCCACCGTATAGTTATTTATTCACATAAAGAAAATTCTAGCGGATGCTGTAAGTATTGATTAAGGAATAAAATATAAAAAGTTTTCATTAAAAATTAAATGTACTTTTCACCTGATTTCAATACATTTTATGCATGATCTCTGATAAAGTTTTTTGTTTTGAACTCTTAAATAAGTATGGTTCTTGCTACCTTTTGCATAACACTGCTAAAATCAATAGATAAAAGGATAAGTAGGACCTAGTAACTATTTTATTTGACCTTAGTTACTGTGTAAATCATGTTTACACAAAGTTAAAAGTAAATAGCCTGTATGGTTAAACCACAGATACCATCGATAAAGCTAATAGTTTGGACGGATGTATTCATTATCACTATTTGTTTCAATCTCTCTAAACATTGTTTATATTTATAAATAACCAAATAGAATCTCTGTTTTAAATTTCAACCAATGTTTTTAAGTTATTGAATCTGTGAAGATAGGAAATTGAAGGTGTTACCTTAATTAAATAGGTAATAATAAAGAATCAAATTATAGTTGAAGGTTCAACCCGGGTGATCCAACCAGTATAACTGTATAAATCACGTTAGCATATGTGAAGTATAAACAGAGCCTTAGCTTACCACATTGGCCTTGATTCTTTACAGCAGTGACAGCACCTTTCTTCCTCCAGTCCACAGAATCAGGAACAGTGGCAACCTTCTCATACATGAAGGACCCACCACGTGGAGTGTCTCTGAACATTCTGTGATGACTAACCTTTGAGCCAGCATAGGCACTCTTGAATTCATGGTTGGTCATGTCAGCAAACTTGTTCAGTTTCAGCTTGTAAGGCTTGTCCATCTTGTTAGTGTTATGGACATGCATCACATTTGCCTTGAACACGTTGAACCTCTTGTCTTTGTCACTTAGGCTCCTAGAAACTGTGTGGTGACTCCTCCATCTCTCGTACAACTCCCACAAGCTTTCCTCCGACTCCAAATCCTTGTCGTGGAAATCAAACCCGTTTGCCGCTCCAAGAGACAGAACACCAACAACAACAACAAAAAGAACACATGAAAGTTTGTTCATTCCCATGTTTGTGTTTGGAATCAATTCAGTTGGAGATGGGGAGAAAAAGGGGAGCAAGGGAAGCTTTATATAGGGAAGTGAAAGCTAATAGGTGGGAAGAAAACAATAGAAAAATAGAGGAAGTTACATGTTCCTTATCGGCATCAACAATGAGATATGATCATGAATTGGTGTTGCTCAAGTATGGAAGCAAAAGGAAAGGAATTAGGAAACTTGAGAGATTTTCTTCTTAATTTTTTAATTTTATAAAAAGAATTGTCAGGTAGGTGCCGACTCTGAAGCTGTGATAATTTGGTTTTGTGTCATGCTATGCGTGATATTGTATGCTTCAAGGATCGTCTTTCTCTTGCATGCCGATCACGCTATTATTAACGAGGGAGAGGAAGAGAGTGAAGAGCGTGCTTACGTCCCGTTTTGCGACACCATGCAAGTCTAGTGAAACATCATTATAACTGATTTTGTGCTAGTTTGAAAACAAATTATAAAAATAGAATCGTAAATACAGAATTATTTAATGGTTGTCAAATTTTGTTTAAAAATCTCAGTTGAAAAACCGGATTAAAAACCAAACACGCCTTTATATAATTTTATAACAGAGGGAATCGCTTTTGGAGAATAAGCGTGAAAATGGACCCAAAAGGTTATGTTACGGAAAGAGTGCCTCTAGCTTAACGGACTAAGATCTATCTGAATATGATTAAAAAATGAGTAAAAGTCTCCACCAAAAAGTGCAACCAAATCAATTTTCGATAGGGAAGGGCAAGGGTTAAGCAGTTTTAACGCGTTTGTGGTTATGTATATGTATAAAAAAAACTGGTGTCAGTTATTGAATATTTAATTTGTGTGGTTTATGATTCCCGAGCTTACTGTTACTTGTTAATTCTTTATACCCCTTCAGTTTTTCCTTAGTCAATTTAATACACCACGCATCATAAATGTAATTAATAAAATAAGTTTGTTAATTAATATAAATGTTCATTTGGTTACAGTTGATGAAACATAGTTTAAAAAAAAAGAAATTTAATTATTAATATTGATCTATCATGTCATTCGAAATAAACAAAACTTCGTTTAACCGTCAGATTAAAAAGCTCTTTCTACATATTTTTAATGAGGTGAATGATCAATATTAATCATTAAATTTCTTATTTTTTTAATCTCGTTTCCCTAAATCTAGAATTATGATATTTCCTTCGTTTCTTTTTATCTGTCTTTTAAGGTTAAATCATATAAATTAAGAAAACCAATTAATATTTTTGGATGACAACATTTTTATATTTACTTTCCTACTTTATCTCCTTCTTAAATTAAATCTTTATTAATGTTAATAAATAAGTTTTTGAAATTTTAAAGAGACAAATAAAAAACAATTGTTTTTTAAGAATAGAAACGGATACAAAGAAACGGGAGAGTAATAAATAAGAAAGTTCAAGGGAGGGAAAAAAATCGAAGTAGGTAGGTTAATTTGGTAAGGGCATAGAATTTGCTAACTATCTGGTTTTCCAATCTGGGCAAGGTTCCATTCGGGAAAAGCAATGGGAAAGAACTTTTTTTTTAGTAAATTTCCAGCGGTTATCATTTTGACTCCAGAGTCTAGCGTGACGCTTTTGCTTGTTGTAAGGGATTACGATAGCGTAATGCATCAGACACCACCAATTATTTTCTGCAATTGAAAAAACTGTATCCTATTGCCTTTTGCCTGAAGTATTAGCTAATGGGAAACAATTTTGTTATATTATATGTTTCATTAAACGATGCGATCCGTCGCGTGCTACTTCAAAAAGTTCTTTTTTTAGTAATATCTTTAAACTTTTCTTTAGACCCCAATTTTTTTTAGTCTTATCTTTTAACTTTGTGTTGTTTTAATAGAAATCAAATATATATTCTAAACGATTTATATCAATTTACACACCTAATTCGAAGAACTGAATTAGACTCTCTTAATAAAAATATATTGGTATGTACACATTTTATCACTATTTCATATTACTATTGTGTTTTAATAAAATTATACATGTGTTTTTAAAGGGTAATAAATTGATAGTAATACCGCACATACTTATTAATTGACATTTCTAATATTATCTCCAGCTAATAGTCATTTTTAAAATTATTTTCTTAAAAAATTCTAATTTGGTATCTACAAACTTTCTTAAGCATCTTATTCTTTTCATCTCTTTTCTTTCTTATCTTAATACTCTCTTCAAGTGAATTTTTAAAATTGGTTCTCTTGAAGTAAATTTTTAAAATTTGTTATTGACAGCAAATTAATGTAGTAAATAATATTGACTTGCTACACTATAAATATTTTTAAATTAAAATTACTTAAAAGTTATTTTAAAAAAAACTATATAGTGAGATAAATTGAATAAATTAAACATATTTTATCAAAGATAAAATATTAAAGTTAATTATAAAACTCTGATAAATGATTTCACAACTCAAGAAGAAAAAATATGGAAAATTAATAAATTACATTATACTAAGTTATTATTCCAATAATTTTGCCTAAGAACTCAAAATATCTGAAAGCGGTCCTAGTTCTCTATTTGCCTTTTATAATAAGGGAACATTTGGATAAGTAAGTTAATTTATAATTTATGTAATAAATTATTTTTAAATAAAAACTAATATTATAATTTTAATTCTAAAATGATCAAAATGTCTTAAAAATACTTATTTTAATAAGTGATCCGGTCTGGATACTGGTCCCCAAAGATATGACGTCAGAGTGACCTCTTAGAGGGTGAACCGTGTGACTGGAATACAGTGCCATAACGGTTATCCGATGTCACTTTATCCGTTCTCATTTCATTGAGTGCTTTATCTGTCCTCGCCATGATGGATGCATCATCCGTTCTCATTTCTACGACGTGTATAACCGTTTGCCTCAGGATCACTATGAGATAAGAGTTCATTATAACTTATCAGCGAAGATACCCTGCATAGCGGAATGTGTCTATGTCAATTATCTCAGAGAGTAAGTACAATTGTCAGCGAAATATGCGGAAAGGTGATTATCCTTCATCCCTATCACAGGATTGTACTCTGATAATTGACCTACCTCCCTGACACACTCTGAGTACTGAGTCATATTGATTGGCACACTCTACACGCTATCAGAACCAAGGGGTCCACTTGCATCCAACGATTCATTTCCTACGTTCAACTATAAATAGCATGTTCCAATACACATGCAAGGTTACGTTGTTATATCTTACATCTTCACTATTGCATTGCTTGAGTATTCACTGAGTTTCATATACTCTTCTAACTTGAGCGTCGGAGAATCTTCGCAGGTGGCACCACCTTTCGCCCCCTTTCAACGCGAAATGCTGGTGTGAAGGATCTCCAGGACAACAAGACCGGTTTCTCCCACTGAGAGGCCGGATTACAATATCGGATACCCACTGTACCGGTGTACAAACCCTAAAACACCTATACATTTGTGGCTGGTCCCACACCGGATCTTAGACCCCGGTTCAGACCAGTTCAATAAGTTACATGAAGTAAAATATTAAAATAAATCACAAACAACTTAGCAAGAATTATAAGCTATTTTTATAAGTTATTTCTAAACTCATTCTTAAGACTTTAACACACACATACACACACTATATTAATTTTATAAGCATTCTATACACACACACTATATTAACTTTATAAGTATTATATTTAGTTTCAACATGCTCTATTTGCTTCTTTTTATATGTTATTTAGCCTAAAAAAAAGAAGATGATGTACCCATGAGCAACAATGCTCTTCTCATAACTGCAATTGATTAATAAAATTTAACCTATAGATGCTTTATTTTGATTATGCAATATAAATAGTGTTTTATTCAAGAAAATATGATATAATTAATAAAATTAAAAAAAAAGTCTAGTATTACTGATGTGTATGTTAAGTGATTTGTGTATCATCTACCTTTTTAAAGTGTCAATGAGAAAGGCTAAGAGGTGTTTCGACCTAATACCCTCGTTTGTTAGTAAACAACATCGATTTGAACTTCATTTCTTCATCATTTTCTCTCAAGTATTATAACAATAATACCAACATCCATGAGAGAGATGATGGTAGACATAGGAGTAGAAATGGGTCTAGGCTGTTAGGCCACGCTTCCCCTTTTATCATTGTATAAATATAACCTTACAGGTTCTTTGTAATTCAAGTGACATTTTTTGAGTAATAGAACCCTAATTTTTCTAGAGTAATTCTCTAGGGTTTTGTGTTACGTACTCAAATAGTAAATATTTTGGCACCCACCATGGGGCCTGGTGAAACGATTTCCACATAAATACAAGAAAGACTAGTTCTAGGGAAGGCGACAAAGGTAACGACGTGCAAAAATCCTATCCGCCGAGAAGATAGTAATCATTAGGAGTAGCAAGGGAGACAACAAGACAGGGACGACCAAATGCAAGAAGTATTGACTCTTGTTCAGACGTTGCAACGAACAATGGAGGAATTACACAAAGAGAATGAGGATCTACTCAATTGTAGGATGAAGGAGAAAAAAGCCTCCAGTTATCACAACACTCAAACCACAAGGCAAGCGGCGGACAAGCCCCAGCCCTTGATGCCTTACGCGGTTCACCCGTCTGCAAAAAAGATAATAGTCGCTCCAATGCCAACACACTACAAACCACTGATGATAGAGAAGTATGACGAGAGGGGTGACCCGGAGGAACACCTTACTATGTTCACCACCAATTTATTGATTACGGGGCATCTGATGCATTGCTATGCAGGACGTTCCCCAAACCCTGACCAAATCTAACCTTTGGTGGTTCTCACATATCCCTCCGAGGAGTATATCCTACTTTATAAAGCTGATAGAGAAGTTCTTGACCCAATTCACTTTTAGCTGATTGGTGCAACAAACCTTACAGTCTGGTCAATTTGAAATAGTGCAGGGATGAGACACTTAAACAATTCATGGTTTCTGTTAAAACCAAGTCTAAATTCAAGACTAAGAAGTTTAAACCCCTGGGATTTGTTAATAACACCCATCAAGACTCTTAGTTAAAATGAAGCTTGTTTGTATGGTTTGTCTAACATTTTTTATTAGTGTGATAGGAAAGTCTGTAATGCTCTAGTCGCAAGAAACATAGGAAGTCTTTAAACTCAAAATTACTCCTGAAATGAGTAGTCTGTACTCATCAAAGGCATCAGTGAATCAAAGGTTGAATGAAGCTACAGACCCTAGGATGATCACTTATTTCCCTCCAAAATCGTCTGAAAAGAAACTTTCCTTTCTGAATAAGGGACAACAAGGACTTTCTTATGTCAATTTTGAGTCTATCATAAAAAAGGAAATAAACGGAAAAGTCGAAGCACTGCTCGCATCAATCAAGAAAATTGCCTCGCATATCCCAAATGTTAGAAAAAGCTGAACCTGAGCAGATCAGAAAGCCTAAAGGTCAACAACTATAAAGATGTACTTGATTTCTTAAAATGGATAAGCAAAAAGACAAATTTTTATAAAGACTACCAAGGCAAACCATTTTGGTATATATCTTTGAAGCATGACAGATTCAGGCCCTACAAATTCACACTTATCCTATCCTTGAAAAGATCAACGGATCCTTTCCCATCAGTGGCTGAATCAACGGTTTATCTCAAGGAAGTTTATAAATACGAGAAGATTTCAAAACGTGAAGTTAGTTGACGCATTGAACATTCTTTGATCTCTTACAAGAACCAAAAGTTTGAAAGACTTTCACGGTAAAAGTTTCTAAGTTCTTGTATATTTTGCATAAGTCTTCTTCATAGTTCTGCTTCTAGCAGACCTTGACTTATTGCAGTCTGTAACTCAGCGTACCTGTTTTAATACTTCATATTCTTGTACGAAAAGTTATCTATTATAACAAAAAACTTATTTTCACTCATCTTGGTGTATCATGTCTGGTGTTGTTCACCAGCTAGTAGTTTAAGTGGGAAACACTTTACACTTTGTGCCTGAAGAGACTTTTGAAAGAATACTTAGGTGTTTAGAGCCAGGAGTGGCTTATTGAAACAATACTTGGGTTTGAGCCAGAAGTGGTTGGAGTCAAGAATACTTGAGGCACTAATTTGGTGTTGTTGTAAAAGTTTTTACAATAATGAAAAACCTTTAAGTCTGAAGATACTAGACGTAGCTTCTACTTTGGAAGTAAACCAGTATAAATCTACTGTGTGATTCTCTCTTTAACTCTCTACTCTCAGGGTCTATTTAAAAATATTAACTATTTAGACTCCGTACAAAAAATTAGTTAAGACTTATTCAACCCTCCCTTCTAAGCCTGACTCTGAACCATCAATTGGTATCAGAGCTTCTCTTTTCGGGTTGATTACTCCTTCGAGGAAAAGGGATCAAGATCCATGACTGCCTCTCAAGATCAGCTTATTGCTGAAGGTGTTAGGGAATCCTATTAGGGTCAGGCAGCGGAAACACAAAGGATTCCTAAAAAGGATTTCAAACACAAATGTCTCAAGGCATTATGCAAAATTAAATTTTTGATTTAGGGTTTACCTCTTGTAGACGTAAAATGAGTTCCTCGATCGAAGCAATTGTAGCTTCGCCCTTAGGAGTCCACACGAGCACTCCCACCAGAAAAACAAAGTTCCGAATGCTAGTACGGAAATTTAATTATAGTCTAATTTCTAAGCAGCAGCCTATGAGCATCTCATGCTCTATATATAGGCTTAGGTCTTGACCTGAGCTCTCATTAAATATTTTGCTCCTGACTCATTCTAAATGAGTTAGGCCCAAATAGTTTTATTTTTAGTCCAACTAAAATAAAACTATCCTCTGGTGGGCTTACTCTATGTGTGTGACTCTATAGGTAAAATATTCAGTTATATTAATAATAAACTATTTTATTATTAATATAAAATAAAAGCGGTATCTAGCAATACATCATTATGTCCGAATATTATTTATCATCGACATGACCTATAAGTGATAATTATTTTATATATTTATTCCTTTGTCACGATATCTAATTGGTCCCAAGGCATGGTCGTCGTCATCCTTGTATGGCCCAATTCATTTTACTTGATACCAGAATAGACTTTACAGAATAAATATCTAATATTTATTCGTCCTAGCATGGTCATGCATTTCGTTAGTCTCACTCCATCAAGTGGCCCATAGATATCACTCCTGTCACATAGGAGAGACAAATTCCATCTACATCACTCACATTCCTCTGCATAATTTGTTTATTGCCTAATCACAATCTCTATGGTCATCTTATTATAGATGACGTTTGATTGTATTAAAATAATAAACTCCTTATGTAGGAATTGTAGTGACTTCAGGTCGAAGGACTATATACCAATATCACATTGAGAACCATTTATGACACTCATGTAATGATCCATGCAACGTTCTCATGGTGGGTCTGTCTAGTACAACATTACTCTTAATGTGTACCCGTGTAAAGACTTGATATCATATATCCATGATTTGTGAGATCAAATCATCAGTACATTCACACACTAATCTTAATGTATTTACATGTCCCTATGTAAATACTTGATTAGGGATGTTTTAGGAATAATTCTCATATGACTTATTATTCTAGGATAAATAACATTAAAATTAGTCTTAAAACTGAAAATACTAATTTTATTGATAAGTTAAAATTGATACATTAATAGCTCGTAGTGCATACATCAACAATCTCCCACTTGCATTAGAGCCAATCAGACATTTGCCTAATGCCTAATGATCTAGTGTGTCCCTCGTGCTTTTGTTGTGTAAGAGGTTTGGTGAGTGGGTCAACAATGTTCTCATCAGTGTGCACTTTACATATCTTAACATCTCCTCGTTCAAGTATTTCTCGGATGAGATGATAACGCCTAAGTATATGCTTGGATCGCTAATGTGATCTAGGTTCCTTAGCTTGTGCAGTTGCTCCACTATTGTCACAGTAGAGACTTATAGGGTCCACAATGCTAGGAACTACCTCAAGTTCTGTCACAAACTTCTTGATCCATACTGCCTCTTTTGCAGCATTTGAGGCAACAATATACTCAGATTCTGTAGTAGAATCAGCAACTGTCTCTTGCTTTAAACTTTTCCAGCTTACAGTGCCACAATTTAAACAAAACACATACCCTGATTGTGATCTTGAGTCATCCTTATCAGTTTGGAAGCTAGCATTAGTGTAACCCTTTACAATGAGCTATTCTTCCCCTCCATATATCAAGAATGAATCTTTAGTTTTTCTCAAGTATTTTAGGATATTCTTGACAACAGTCCAATGACTTTCACCGAGATCAGACTGGTATCTACTCGTCATGCTTAAAGCATACGAGACATCTGGTCAGGTACATATCATGGCATACATGATTGATCCAATAGCAGATAAATATGGAATCTTATTCATCCGTTCTCTCTCTTCTTTAGTGGAAGGAGATTGAGCCTTTGATAGGCTTATGCCATGAGCCATAGGCAAAGTTCCTTTCTTGGAATCTTGCATGTTAAACCTTTTTAACACTTTGCCTATGTATGTATTCTGACTTAGGCCAATAAGTTTTCTTGATCTATCTCTATAGATCTTAATTCCCAACACGTAGGTTGCTTCACCTAAGTCTTTCATAGAAAAATAGCTTCCCAACCAATTCTTCAAAGACTGAAGGGTAGGAACATCATTTCTAATGAATAGTATGTCATCAACATACAGGACCAGAAAAACAATTGTGCAGTCACTAACCTTCTTGTAGACACAAGGTTCATCCTCATTTTTAGTAAAGCCAAATTATTTAACAGCTTCATCAAAATGAAGATTCCAGCTTCTAGAAGCTTGCTTAAGTCCATATATGGAACGTTGTAGTTTGCACACCTTCCTGGATGCTTCAGGCTTAACAAAGCCTTCGGGTTGTGTCATGTACACTTCCTCAAGAAGATTTCCATTAAGGAAAGTAGTCTTGATCGATATCTCATAATCATGGTATGCAGCAATAGCAAGCAAAATCTGAACAGACTTTAGCATAGCGACTGGAGAAAAGGTTTCATCATAGTCTATACCATGAATTTGCTTGAAACCTTTCACCACTAATCTTGCCTTATAGGTACTTATATTACCATCCATGTTAGTTTTCTTTTTGAAAACCCACTTGCATCCTATAGATTTTACCCCTTCGGCTGCATTAACCAAAGACCAAACTTGATTAGTGTACATGGAGTCTATTTCAGATCCCATGGCTTCAAACCATTTCTCAGATTTTGGACTTGCAATGGCCTCTTCATAAGATGTTGGCTCATTTTGATCCATTAGCAACACATCTCCTTCCTGAGTTACAAGAAATCCATATCTTTCAGGTTGTTGATGTATTCTCCCTAATCTACGCAAGTCTTGTTCTACTGGAGTTGGAGTTATCACAATATTTTATGGTTCCGGCTCCATTTCCACCATTGGCTCTTTAATGCCTTGTAGGTCTTGAACTTCTTCAAGTTCTAATTTCCTCCCACTGATTCTTTTAGAGATGAATTCCCTTTCTAAGAATACAACATTCCGAGTGACAAACACTTTGCCCTCGGTAGGATTGTAGAAGTAATAACCCTTAGTTTCCTTTAGGTATCCCACAAAAAGACATTTATCTGATTTGGGTCCAAGTTTGTCAGAAATCTGATGCCTCACATAAGCTTCACAGCCCCAAATCTTAAGAAAAGACATACTGGGTTGTTTCCCAGTCCATATCTCATATGGTGTCCTTATGACAGCCTTAGATGGAACATGGTTAAGTGTGAAAACTTCTGTCATCAAAGCATGTCCCCAGAAGGAGTTAGGGAGGTCAGTTTAACTCATCATTGATCGAACCATGTCTAACAAAGTTCTATTTCTCCGCTCAGAAACACCATTCCATTGTGGTGTTCCAGGAGGAGTGAGTTGAGAGACAATCCCACTTTCTTTAAGATATTCATCAAACTCCAGGATTAAGTATTTGCCACCTCGATCAGATCGAAGTACTTTAATTTGCTTGCCAAGTTGGTTCTCTACTTCATGTTTGAATTCTTTTAACTTTTCAAAGGATTCTGATTTATGCTTCATTAGAAACACAAATCCATATTTACTAAAATCATCAGTAAAGGTGATAAAGTAGCTAAAACCTCTCCTAGCCATTGTCCCTATTGGCCCACATACATCACTATGTATCAAGCTTAGAATGTAACATCCTGGTTTTGATCTAATTACCGATTAAGGTTAATTAGAGAATTAAGATTTATTGATTGAATAATAATAATAATAATAATATGTGGTCAGGTAGAATTACGCTGGTGCCCTTGGTGGTGTTAAGGGGAGCTTCGGTCTTCTTTCCCTCTCTTCCTCGTGATTCCCACGCTGATGGGATGGGAGATTAATGGGATGTGATGGCTGATGGGAGTGGAGCTGTCACGAGGCAGTGAAGGGATAAGAGCTACACATTTCCCACTCTCTACCCATCTCACTTTGTTTATGCTGCAAACACTCCTCCTTTCTCTCTCGAGTTCCTGTGGCCTCTTCTTCTTCTTCGCTGGTTCTTCGTCTTCTCCTTCATCTTCTTCTTCCACTCGCACGCTGAGTAGAACCCGAGTGGGAAGTGGGAACACGAAGTGGGAATAGCATGGCTATGAGAGAACCGTGTGGTGCTGAGTGTTTTAGAGGCTGAGATCCTCCTCTGTTCTGCCTAAGCAACGATGGGTGCTTGGAAGCATGGGGTCCTCCACTGTTGGTGAGGACTGGTGTAACGCCCCGGCCGCTTTTCAGGAATGAACGACTCGCCCCACAGACCAACACGAGACCTTTTCAATGTGCTTTTGTCCTCACTCACACATTTCCTGAGAACTTCCCAGGAGGTCACCCATCCCAGAATTACTCCAAGTTAAGCACGCTTAACTTTGGAGTTCTTAAGTGATAGGCTACCGAAAAGGCTAATGCATTTGTTGGTATAGGTAGTACGAATTCATTTCTTTAAGCTATCCTCGACTGTATAGTCCCATACCTATACAGTCTTTGGATCACTCTTATTCTGGTATGTATTCGATTCGTTCATGTGTCCCTCCCACTGGAAGCCTGCCAGGAGCCGCTCCTTGTCCGTGTCTATGCACCGACGATCACTCCCCGCCCTCAACAGTGCCCGGGATGTTACATTCCCCGCTGGAAGCCTACCAGGAGCCGCTCCTTGTCTGTGCCCATGCACCGGCGATCACTCCCCGCCCTTAACAGCGTCGGGATGTCACAACTGGTCTGTTCGTGTGTGGGAACAGCCATGGAATCCTCCATTGGACTGAGTATGGGGTGACGTTGTGCCTTGGAGGCTTGGCATAGAGTGTTTTGGTGGTAGATCTGCTCGTGAGGAAATAGCTGTTGGTTCCTCCAAAGCTGAGAGCAGGGTCGTTCTGTTGAGATCGAGTGACCAAGGGGCGATTGGTCGGTGCTGCAAGCTCAGGGAGCTTCTGGGATCTTCATTCCAGGTAGGGGGCTACTTTACATCTCAAATGTATGGTTTATAGATGGGTTCCGTGTGGTTTTGCTTAAATATGTTGTGCTATGGTTGAAATATGTTGATTGATGTGTTGTAGTACATGCAACACCTGGATATTTGTGATATTTGTGATCTGTCTAGTGTGTGGTGAGTCCGTCCATGAGATGTATGAAGATAGACATAAAGATGCCGAGTGAATGCATGTGCTGTGAACCAGTGTGAATACTAAACGCATGTGGTGTGTGAATGCTGTGCTGGTTCTGGTTATGATTCTATGTGAATGCATGATATGTTGTGGCTATTAATGAGAAAGCCGAGTGTATGAGTTTATTGTACTGATCCCCGTGTGGGATTTTGTGTTTAAATGCATGTGATGCTTGTCATTGAACATGCAAATGCTGAGTGCATAATATGGGGGACTGTTGTGTTATTCCCGAGTGGATATTATATGAAAATCATGTGATGCTTGTTGTAAATGTTAATGCCGAGTGAATCTCATGAAATAGCATGTGATGCTTGTTGTAAATGATAATTCCGAGTGGATGGCATTGTGATTTCCGAGTGCATGTATTGTGTTATTGCTATGTCGATCCCTGTTTATGAATAATAATGATAAAATGCATGGGATGCATGTTATTGATATTTGAATGCCGAGTGCATATGTGTGGAAAACATATTAAAAGACCTTGGGTTGTACTCAAGGCAATGCCGAGTGCATTGGCGTTGGACGCCTGATGAATGAGACCGTATGCATTCGATTCGCCACTGGAAATGCTTGGAGCGTGTAGCGTTGGACGCTTAATACAGAGTCAGCAATCAGATGAATACGTGTCAAATATGATAAAAGACCTCGGGTTGGACTCGAGGTAGTGTCGAGTGCACTAAGCGTTGGACGCTTAAAGACCTTGGGTTGGACTCAAGGCAAGCCTACCGTGTTGGACTCGGGGCTGCCCGTAACACTTCCGTTGTCGCTTGGAGTGACTGTGTTACATGGGAGGGCAAACGGTTTGGTACCAGTAAAACGGCCGAATCAGCTTGGAGCTGAGAAAAGGCTTGGAGCCTATGTTGCAACAATAAAAATTGATAATAAATAACCGGATCCGGGTGAAATGAATGTGTGCACACTTATGATTGTCATTGAGCTTAATGTGAATTGTATGAATATGTGGAATGTTATTAGGAATAACATGATTGATATAGTCTTGAATGACTTGAGTGGAATCCGATTGGATGAATGCATGTATACTGATGTTATTGCTGTTATTACTGAGTGCAATATGATGTTATGGTTGTGGTACATGCTGTGATGAATATGAATTATATAGCCATGAATAATTGGTGTGAATTCCGACTAAGTGAATATATGTACATTGGTACTGTTGCCGAGTGCAAGGTGATGTTATGGCTGTGAATATGTGATTGTGAATATTGTGAATTACTCAGTCTTGATTGAATTGCATGAATCCCGAGTGGATGAAGTTGTTGTAGGGTTCATATTGAATGGCAGAGTGTATTATTGCTGATTGAGATATGTTATTGTATGGTTGAGGATTCGAAGATTAATCCGAGTCAATAACTGTCATTTAATATGTAAAAGCTCACCCCTACTGTGGCTATATTTTTCAGTTTATGCAGGTCGGACTGGGAATAAGGAGATGGCCTCAAGTCCGAGTGATGGGCACTCAGATTTTTGAATTGCACATATAGTATATATTGTAAATAGATATGTTAAAGCCTTGGCCGGCTCTCTTGTAATCTGAACGGATTTAATTATATGGGTTGACTATCGGGTTTGTGAACAAGTATACATTGTATATATTTATATATATATATATATATATATATATATATATATTTTACATTATTATGAAGTTACCTGAAATTGTTCATTATGTGATGTCGAGAGAATAATGCTAAGTCGATGAATTCCGAGTGGAATGTTGAGGGGAGAGCCATTTCCGAGTGAGGCTTTAGTGTGTGAGCCTTTTCCGAGTGATAAAGGCATAAGGAAATTCCGAGTAAGATGTACTCGAGTGGGCTACTTCCGAGGGAAGATTAGTCCATATGTTATCAAGTGAAAAATATGTGTAGACCCGAGTGGGAAAGGGTTTGAATATTCCCGAGTGGAAATCCCGAATGAACCTCTTCCGAGGGAAGAGTTGTTGTGATGGTTTTGATTGAGGTGTATTCTAGGAGTCCTCTTCTGAGTGAACAAGGCTATATATATATTCTGAGTGAATTATATTCCGAGTGGCTGAGTATTAAATAAGTCCGAGTAAGACTTAACTTAGTGAATTCCTCTGAGTGATGATAAGTCAGAGTAATTCCGAATGGAACTTGATTTTGGAGACTCCTTCTGAGGGAATGGAGGTTATGGTGATCTCTGAGTGTGGAAGATCAAAATATGCTGAGTGTAGAATGGATAATGAATTCCGAGTGAATTGAGGTTGAAATATACCGAGTGATATTGGACTGGGGAAACAATCCGGGTGAGGGGAAAGCTTATGGACTCCGAGTGGAGTAACCGAGGGAATCATTTCCCGAGTGGAGATTAAGACGCTTCCGAATGAAGCATGTTTATGGCCTCCTTAAAGTAAATTAAGTATCTGGCTAAGTGTGAGTGTTTCGGGTGATGTATGACCCGAAGTGGTCAAACCCCGACTGGACTTGGGTCTAAATTCCGAGTGAGGAAATTACCGAGTGCGGGTGTTCGCTTCAGCGAACAAGGCGTTCGCTCCAGCGAGAAATAGACTCGCTCAAGCACTGTATTCCACTGGGCTGTGAGACCGATGCTGGGTCTTGCCAATGTGTGGCATTTAGACCTGGTATTCCCTTTCTCTGGTCGGCTTTTGCTTTCCCTTGCCTTTATTCTGTTTTTAATTTACCCCGACTCTTAATCTGGGCTGATTATGAACGTTTAGAACGTTCTAAATTTGGTAAAAATTTTCCCTGGTCTCAGTTTGTCTTTAATTAAGTCGGGTTGTCTCATAGAAGATCACTCGCCCTTTCACCCATTCCAGTAAATGGGGTCTTAGTCATCTTCCCCAATAAACAAGATTCATATGTATCTATTGATTCAAAATCAAAAGAGTCTAAATATCCATCTTTATAGAGTTTAGAAATACGTTTCTTATTTATATGTCCTAGGCGACAATGCCAAAGATAAGTTGGGTTTAAATCATTTGGTTTAACCCTTTTAGTATTAACGTTATAGATAGGGGTTTCGAGATCGAGAACATAAAGTCCATTACTCAAATTTGCACAACAATAAAACATGTCATTCAAATAAACAGAACAACTATTGTTCTTTATTATAAAGGAAAACCCTTTCCTATCTAGACAAGAAACAAAAATAAGGTTTCTTCTTATTGTCGGAACATAAAAATAATTTTCTAATTCAAGAACAAGCCCTGAGGGCAAGGATAAAAAATAAGTCCCTACAGCTAATGCAGCAACTCTTGCTCCATTTCCAATGCGTAGGTCCACCTCGCCCTTCATCAACTGCCTACTCCTTTTTAGATCCTGCACATTAAGACAAATGTGAGATCCACATCCAGTATCTAATACCCATGATGTTGAAGTTGAAAAGTTAATTTCTATAACAAAAATACCTGAAGTGGAAGTCTCACTTCCCTTCTTCTTAAGCTCTTCCAGGTACTTTGGACAGTTTCTCTTCCAGTGTCCCTTCTGTCCACAATGATGACAATTTCCTTCCTTAGCCACCCCGCCCACAGGTTTTAAGGCTGATGTACTTGACTTATCCTTGCCTTTCCAAATTGTCTTGCCTTTTCCCATAACAGCCTTTCATTTGCCTTTATACATGCCCTTTCCTTTACCTTAGAATTGACCATCATTATGGCCTTTCCCTTTCCTTTAGAAATATTGGGCTTAGCAGTCCTCAACATATTGAGTAGCTCTAGTAATGTTTTATCCAATGCATTCATGTTATAATTCATGATGACTGGCTTAAAACTGTCAGGTAATGACTTCAAAATGAGATCAGTAGCTAACTTTTGAGGGAAGGAGAATCTAAGGCTAGCTAGATTCTCCAGGTACCCAATCATTTTGAGCACATGAGGTCCTACAGAACCTCCCTCTTCAAGTCTGTAGCTAAATAGGGCTGAAGAAACTTCATATATTTCTTGGTCAGCTTGACCCTGATATAGTTTCCTTAGGTTTTCAATCATATCGAAAGCCTTCATGTGCTCATGTTGCTTCTGAAGCTCAGGAGACATGGTTGCCAGCATAAGGCACTGGGCATCTAAAGCGTCATCCTGATGCTTCTTGTAAGCATCCTTGTCAGGTTTAGAGGCATTGGTCGCGGGTGGTTCCAGAATCAGATCTTCCAGGACATACTGCTTTTTCTCTTGTTTGAGGAAAATCCTTAAATTCCTATACCAGTCTAGAAAGTTAGGTCCAGACAATTTTTCTTTGTCTAGGATCGATCGCAATGAAAGGTTTGAAGGCGTGTTTGATGTCATGGTTATCTAAAACAGAAAGATATGTAGTAAGTATCAATTAAAAACATATTTAATTTTTGGTCTTAAAATTAAACACGTCTCCCACTATTTTGATTCAAAATAAAATCACCCTCTACGACTTAGAAAATCCCGTTGGAAGATTTTCTAGTGGGTAAAGATCCATATTTGTCCTAATGTTAAGTCGACTTTGGCTGATCACTTAACATTTGGTTATTTAGGTAGGAAACTCCTTTCCAATTGTATCTTATACAACTCTTAGACATTGGGTTAGGTAACATCACTGATCATTCATCTTATGAAAGTTTAGCCCAATGTATACGCCTCTAAGTTTATTCAATCTAATTGATAACTTAGTAAGTTAAAACCCAATAAAACATTTTGGATATTACAATTATCCCATCGCATCTTACTAATATAAATGATAGTACACTGTTTTGGCAGACCCACTATTCATTGACATTAGTATTGACGAGTGTACTTATTGGAAGGTGTTTATAACTTAATATTATTTCGAGGGATTTTAATTTATTTTAAATTACTGTCTTTGTTAACGCTTTAACGCAATAAAATTATCCCCAAAGCATGCAAACGAAATTGTGAGATGGTTATGGTCTTCCTAGAAGAATAAATAAATAAATAAATAAACCTAAAGGAACTATATTGCCAAGGCTTTATGAAGTCCTACTTCTTGAACCCACCATCCTCTTGGAGTCACCACTCCTTGGTTCCTTTCAAAGGCAAAAGCGCTTAGAGTCACCACTCTAGTTTTCTTCTAGTTCTCTACTTTGTTGGCTTGATCAAGATTACAAGATTTTAAAGAAACTCGCTTTACATATGAGTGAAGGGTTAAGAAAAGAAATACAATAGAATGAAGAGAGGCACAACACGTAGGCTGTATTTAAATAAAATAACTAAGACCATAACCATTAACAGCTCTAAAATTTTGGCTAAGGTTTCAACCACTTTGAAACCCTAATTCCTTATTGCGAATACTTCACAACGCAGCCGTCAAGGCACATGTAGGCAGCGCCGTCTAAGGTTTCAAAACCTAGAATTCAAATTACACATTTCTTATGACGGCTGCCTAGGTTTCAATGTTTGAACCCTAGGTTAAGGAACGGCCAAGGTTTGACACTTAAACCTTATCACTTGATGCCCCATAGCATGAACTATTCATGCTCGGAGATCAATGCATTATCAGTTTGTATGACGACAATGATTATTAACGAATTCAACACATGTATCACATACAGAAAATTGAAAATGAAAATATCATACAAGCCTCTAAATTAACAGAAACACATACTTCAAATGAGAAAGCCTATAAATAGTATCTCATACAATTTACAGAAAACATAAGAGCATACGAATCATGATATTATTTCATACACAACCATGCTTGAATGTTTTTCAAAACAAGTTTCGCAAACAAATTTCGCAAAACAGAACATAAAGCTTATAACAAGAAAACGATTTCATAAATCAAAATTTTTTAAAAGCTTTTGTAGAATAAAAAACATGCCATCATGAAACATAAACAAATGCCCAAAATATAGCTTTGCAACTAGGCTTTGATACCACTGTTAGGGAATCCCATTAGGCTCAGGTAGCAGAAACACAAAGGATTCCCAAAAAGGATTGCAAACACAAATGTCTTAAGGCATTATGCAAAATTAAATTTTTGATTTAGGGTTTACCTCCTATAGACGTAAAATGAGTTCCTCGATCGAAGCAATTGTAGCTTCGCCCTTAGGAGTCCACATGAACACTCCCACTAGAAAAACAAAGTTCCAAATGCTAGTACGGAAATTTGATTATAGTTTAATTTCTAAGCAGCAGCCTATGAGCATCTCATGCTCTATATATAGGCTTAGGTCTTGACCTGAGCTCTCATTAAACATTGGGCTCCTGACTCATTCTAAATGAGTTAGGCCTAAATAGTTTTATTTTTAGTCCAACTAAAATAAAACTATCCTCTGGTAGGCTTACTCTATGTGTGTGACCCTATAGGTAAAATATTCAGTTATATTAATAATAAACTATTTTATTATTAATATAAAATAAGAGCGGTATCTAGCAATACATCATTATGTCCGAATATTATTTATCATCGACATGACCTATAAGTGATAATTATTTTATATATTTATTCTTTTTGTCACGATATCTAATTGGTCCCAAGGCATGGTCGTCGTCATCCTTGTATGGCCATGAATTTCGTTAGTCTCACTCTATCAAGTGGCCCATAGATATCACTCCTGTCACATAGGAGAGACAAATTCCATCTACATCACTCACATCCCTCTGCATAATTTGTCTATTGTCTAATCACAATCTTTATGGTCATCTTATTACAGATAACGTTTGATTGTATTAAAATAACAAACTTCTTATGTAAGAATTGTAGTGACTTCAGGTCGAAGGACTATATACCATTATCACATTGAGAACCGTTTATAACACTCATGTAATGATCCATGCAACGTTCTCATGGTGGGTCTATCCAGTACAACATTACTCTTAATGTGTACCCGTGTAAATACTTGATATCATATATCCATGATTTGTGAGATCAAATCATCAGTACATTCACACACTAATCTTAATGTATTTACATGTCCCCATGTAAATACTTGATTAGGGAAATACTTGATTAGGGATGTTTTAGGAATAATTCTCATATGACCTATTATTCAAGGATAAATAACATTAAAATTAGTCTTAAAATTGAAAATACTAATTTTATTGATAAGTTAAAATTGATACATTAATAGCTCGTAGTGCATACACCAACAGAAAGCTCTTCCATGAACAAAGCTCCAGCCTTCCTTGGTGAAGATTATGCCTAATGGAAAGACGATGTTCATCAAGTCTACTCAGTATGCTCTATGGGGATAATCATAAAAAGTAATGAACCAGCCCCTGTGGATTGTGATGGAAAGCCAGTTCCTGAGTGTGGACATTGTGTTTTATTATTATTTATTTTGTTTATTATTATTATTATTATTATTATTATTATTATTATTATTATTATTATTATTATTTCTTTTCCCTCCTCTTTCCTTTGTTTGGCATTCTGACCATTACCTTTCTCCATCCCTCCCCCTATTTTTCATTTTTGGGTGATTGAAGGAGAAAACACACAAGGGTCAATGACTCATCAAAAGTGGCAAACTCAGATTATTGAAACCAAAATTTTCTCCAATCAAAAAAGCAAAGAACAAAAATGGTAATTAAAATTTGAATATAACCCCCCATAAATCAAAAAAATCTCAGCAACAAAAAACAACAGCAACAATCAAGAACAATATCAAATCTATCATCCTCTCATTACATAAATCAAAAACAATAATAGCAATGGCAACCCAATCCAAATAGTAAAAGATAGCAAAAAAGAGGAAAGAAGAAAATGGGCTACCGTCGATGCCCCAGCCCCCAGATGCTGACCTCTCGAGCCGGCCGGACCCCCCGAGCCGGCCTCCCCTCCCGCGCAACCAGGCTGCCTAGATACGCCACCCGTCGTGCGAATGGCCGGTTTCCCTCCAAGCCACCTCAGACCGCGAGTCGCCGACCGTGTGCCCCCTACACCGACCATCTTCTTCACGAGACCGACACCTAGATCCGGCCGGTCCCCTCCACCGCAATTGCCGACCTCCACCGATCGAGGACCCCCGACGCTGTCTAGACCCGTAGTCGGCCGATCTCGTCGTCTGAGCTCCTCCGCCGTCGGTTCTCCCTCCCTCTCTCCCAATCTCCCTCATCTCTCTCCTTCGCTCTTTTCTCTTTCCCCCTTCTCTTGCTATCGTTGCTCTCTTTTCTTACTCCTTTCTTTCTTTAAAATTTTTAGGTTTAGGTTACTTAGTTTTTTTAATTTTGTTTGGCCCCTTTTTTAGGTCTTAGATAGTGAGGCCCATTGTTTTCCTCCTTTCTTTTCTTTTTTCTTGCCTTGGTAGTGGGCTTCAGATTTTCTGAAGCCGAATAGTTCAAAAGGTCCCATTTTCTTTGCAAACAAAAAGCATTTTGTTATAATTATTATAATTATTATTGTTATCTATCATTATGAAAAAATACATATTTATTATGTTATTATTTTAGAGTTGTTATTGGATTTCTTTTATTTCAAAAAACTTTAAGTAAAATAATAAATAGTTTTTGTTTATGTTAAAATGAAAATATTTAAATATAAATACCTCTTTTTTTAAAAATAAAATAAATAAATAATTTTTATTTATGCTAAATTAAAATATTAAAATCTAGGTACTTTCTTAAAAAATAGAAAAATAAATAATTTCTATTTATGCTAAAATTTAAAAATGGAAAATATTAAATATATATATATATTTGCTATCCTTTTTTGAAAAATAAAATGTCACAAAATCTTATAAGCAATGTCGTGCAAAGCACTTTGCCTACATATGCGTTATGAGATTTCGAAGGTTTATGCACATGCAAATTTAATTGCCTTGTATTTTTCCTTCCTCATGATTTTCTCTCATTATAAAAAAAATCAAATCAATCAAAAATAATTCAAATATTTTCGGAAGTTAATTTTCAAACAAGAACTACGTAATCCTGATTTCTCAATACGCTTGAGAATACATAAGAGCGGGAATAACTTCTGTTGGACCCATTTTCCTTTCATTAATTTTCATGTGTTGTCACTTTATTCAATTAATTTCACACTGTTACTATTCTAATTCAGGAGATTAATTTAGACGAGACGTCTTGTTAATCTTTTGATATTTTCAATATATTTTTATTTAAGAATAATATTTCTTATACAAAGAGATTAATTTAGACGAGACGTCTTGTTAATCTTCTCATATTTTCAATATATTTTATTTAAGAATAATATTTTTTATAAAAAAGGGTTAATTTGGACGAGACGTCCTGTTAATCTTTTGTTTTGTTTAATTAACTTTATTTTATCTCATCCTATTTAGATTTTTTTAATCACTAAATTTCTATTACAAATTAAGATTAACACTACTAAAAAAACTATTAGCGACCACCCAAAACCATTGCTAAATCATGAAATTTTTGTCGCTAAACCTATTAGCGATGGAAATTATGACAGACAACATGTTGTTGCTACCACCATCATCTCTGACACAACAACGACGAAGAGAGCACCCCGTCGCAGAGATTTCGACGGGGTGACGTCGTCGCTAATGGGGTCATTATGTTGGTGACGTACACCGTCGCTATTAGTGGCTACATAGCGACCACGCAAAGTTGTCGCTACAACTGGCTATAGTGATCACGTTACGCCGTTGCTATCACTGGCTCAGTAGCGACCATGTTACGTTGTCGCTATTACTGGCTCAGTAACGACCATATTACGTCATCGCTTTCATTGGCTCAGTAACGACCACATTACACCGTCGCTATTACTGGGCTCAGTAGCAACCATGTTACACCGTCGATATTTCTGGCTACACATGTCGTCACTATGTAGCCAGCATTAGCGACCATTGTTACCCGTCGCTAGTCTGCTATTTATTAGCGACAGAGCCTGTCTCTACGTCCGTTGCTAATATCTGTATTTGTTTTTTTTAAAATTTAATTTTTGTTTATTAATTTTTAATTGAACTTAATTTTTGTTTATTATTTTTTAATTGAATCAATTAAATCTTATTAGTTAATAATTACAATAATATTGGGATTTCTTTGTTGAATTTTAAACTATAAATATCGAATATTGGATGACATAAAATAAATATTGAAATATGAAGTATGAAATATGATATAAACTATAAATCAATATACAATGTATAAAAAAATGAAGCATAAAAAAGTAAAATAATGGTAGAGGGGGATCTTGTGGTGGCGGCGGCGACGACTGGGAAATAGTGGGAGGTAGCCTTGCCATCAACTGCATAAGCATCTCCTGCTGTGCCACAAGCTATCGACGAGTCTCGGCTCGTTCCTCGTCAGCCCATCGTCGGTCCTCTTCGGCCCGCTCCTCTAATAGCTGCCTGTGGCGTCGCTCTTCCTGTAGCTTGTTGTTCAGGTTCACAATAACCTGAACAATGTCTGTCGGAAGGCCAGAGGAAAAGGAAGAGGTCTTCCCCTTTTTTGCGAGCTGTGCGCCTACGCCTCCTAAGACGAACACCCTCCCTTTCTTGTTTACGCCGCCAATAGCCTACATATAGATGGCATTGTCGTTGGAACAAGACAAGGTGAGAGGTACCACCCCCTTAAGAATGGAAGCCACCAACTCTGCCTCCTTCTCGGCCCTCATGGCAATATACGCCTCATGCAAATGTAAAATAATGATAAAATTTAGCAATGTATAATTTGTAAGTTTAAGCATGTGTAAGTTAAATTAAATTACTGCCATGTTGGTCAATTTTTGGTTAACCCAAGCACCGACTTTGTTTTTCTTGGTCATTTACATGACCTTATACAAGGATGGCTCGTGGTGCTCCTTCTGCTCTTGTTGTTCACAATATATTGAGATTGTTAACAAAAAACATATTAAAGTCATTCATAAAAAATGTTTAAGTAAATATACTTATAAATCTCTTTTTATGCTTAAGGACTAAAATGTTGCCCCCAGTGTAGATAGAGGCTGCAACATCAGCCACTCTGTTTGCCTTGTTCTGAGCACTCACCTGCTGGAACAAGACAGTCCCCCACTTCTAGACCATCCCATCCCAGTGGTCCTCGGGGATCCAACAAGGGCGCTCGCCCTTGTCCCTCACCTTCCAAAGGGTACTCTTTATGATTTTGAAGGTTTTTATGGCAAAGACCCTCCTAATCTCATCAATCATACCCTCTATCCATTGATAATCATGCTGTTACATGAAATGAGATTTCAATATTAAAAATAGGTGTATGAATTAGCCATAAATTCACAACAAAGGGAACTGTTAACTTACTGAGAAGGTGTTAAACCACCCATAATGAACAACCTTCCCAGCATTTGTCCAAGAGATGTATGGACCTGGTGTGTAATTCCTGAGTCATTAAGTTAATGCATAACTCTCAAAGGATTTATATTCTTTTGGTAAGTCAATCGTTAAATTTGTAATATATTTGATCGTCCCACAGGGATTGAGGTAATTACCACAATCTTGGACTAGCACAAGCTGAACCAGAACAACATAGTGAAGAATTCATTCTATTTTTGTTGTTTTATACTTTCTATGTTTTTATATTTTCAGCAACAATAAAAGAGATGAAATACAATTGATGGAAGATAGGTTAGGATTACTTCAGCTCATAATTTCATCAAGAAACATGCAATTAAGGTTCAATCAAGCTTCAGATTCAAGAGGACAATTCACAAATGGTTAATCCCTAATTCCTTAGGTGATTAACACTAATTCCTAAGCATTAAACCCTAATCTCTTAGGTGTTCAGTGAAAGAAAAATCTAATGTGAAATTGGGGGTTGAACCCTAACTATTCACCTAATTACTAGGCCTGAATTAGTTAGGAAGCTAGAAGTTACCTAAGCCTCAACCATAATTCTTCACTGGTGAGATTCTTCAACTAGGTTTGAATTTGTCAATCCAACAATGTAGATCCACTTCTCAGCTTGTTCTCCTTATGCTTCTGAAGGTAATTTCCTTAATACAGCTTCAAAATTCCATCGAAAGCTTCAGCAATCCCAACCCTAGGGGTTTAGCAACCCATGAGAATGGTTTCAGAAGAAAGAATGTGGAAAGCCATGGAAGAGAGAGTTTAGAGAGGGAAAATGTTTAGAGAGAGATTGAAAATCAGAAAATGAATCGTGTTATTGCTTCTGTCTATTCTCCCCTCATGTATTTACAAATATATATATATATATATATATATATATATATATAGCTACGACAAAACTAACTAACTAACTACTCTAATTAATTACAGAGGAAACTAATTAATAATTAAAATAACTAAACTAATTACATACAATACTTAAGTTATAAAAATACAAAATAAACAGTAACTGATACATAACTAATGGTCACTATTGCAGTTTGATGTTGAAGGCACTTAATCAATCTGGTAAACGAACTTCACGCTTGAGCATGATTGAAGCGCACTTAAGCGAGGTCGTTAAATTAATGAATGCAGTGAATTCACGCTTAAGCGTGATCGAGTGAGCTTAAGCATGGTCGAAGCTTGCTGCATGTTATGATATTTACGTGGATTGCATGGTGACTTCACGCTTGAGCGTATAGCCCTCTCGCTTGAGCGAGGTGCATGTGTCTTTACGCTTGAGCGTGATCGAGTGAGCTTAAGCGTGACATCTAACTGTACCTGATCCTGCAAAATGCAAACAAATAAATGCCTAATGTATGTACGTTGGCTGTCTAGCGTATGTACGCTAGGTTAATGAATCTACAAATAAACATATTTCTTTATATACTTATCTTTTTAACCATTTTCTTACACAATTTAAACACTTTTGGATTAAATAATTAGAACAAGAAATAATGATAATTTATTAAATAACAATGCCAAACTCAATAATATTTACTAGATTAAGTTAATTTAAAGATGAATTTATTAAGTCTTTTCAAGACTTATCACATCCCCAAACTTAAAGCTTGCTTATCCTCAAGCAAGGACTCAAATTCATTAAATCAATTGTACTTACTCAAGACAATCAACCTTCCCTTAACTTAATTCATACCATAATTATTGAATACCCTTCATGCTTTCTTTTTGCAACTGCTGAAAATATAATTACTTATACTTCCCTTGGGGACAAGCTGGTGATGCTTTCCTTACATGGATTAGTGTGTCACTCTTCTCTCAATGTATAAGGTTAATTGCATGCACTCATCACCTGCATAATTGTCAGATCAACATAGGCTTGCAACAGTTCTAAACATCATGACATATGCTAGCACAATTGGATCAATAAGGGCTTTTTAAGCTTGTAATGAGGTTAGGCTACAGGCTCCATTTTTGTTTTTCTAGTTAGTGTTGGGTTAAAAGATGTGCCCACTGATGCCTTGCCTCAATCTTAACTTAAATTCCTTTACTAACCAACTCTTTTGCTTTTATTTTTTTTTCAGATGAAGGATAACTTAACTACTTATGGTGCTTTGCACCTTCTTTTCTTTCAGTCCTTTGGACTTTTCTTTCTTTCTTTCTTCTCTTTCATTTTTTTTCAATACCATTTTTCTTCTATATAGGAATTGCTTTTTACTGAATTTTCACTTTTCTTTTACTTTTGCTGTTCTTCCTTTCATTTCTCAAAATCCTCATCTATAATTAAGGTCAGAGCGTGTCCTTTAATTATTGTTAGGCACACTCTTCATCCCCAAACTTAGAACTTGCTAGTCCCTAGCAATAAGATAAGACTTAGCAATTTATCAGTGGAAGATCCAAGGATAATTCACTTGGTTTTTCTTAGATACATCGACTTGTAAAGTTAGGTACATAATTAGAATGAAAGGGTCTCAAGCTCAAACATAATTATTGGGTCAAAGGATAATTAAAATTAACCAGGATGGCTAAATTTGGCCCTGGCTAATTTACAAAGAAGGCCTTCATCATTTCTAATTGGCAAATATATAATCATTACCAAGCACTGAAACAAATTCTGTCTCACTAAGCAAGAATGCAGACACACTCGAAAAAGAAATAATAAAGGCTCAAAAGCTCATAAATTTCAAGTGATCAGCCAATCATGTCCCCAAACTTAATGCGAGATTACAAATTCAAATTGCTAACTAGCATGGTGAATATACAAATAAATAAGGATGGAAATAGTTATGGAGGGGATCATGAATTAAGCAATGCGAATCAATTAATTTATCCAATTGATGCTTGAGAATCAGCAAGATTTAAATAAGTAAGATGAGTTCTAAATTAAGCACATTTAATACCTTCACAACTTAAGGAGATTAAGGGATAGATTACTTCCCTTTTTACCTATATGGCAAGGAATTAGTGAGCGATGGTTGCAGGAATCAGACAATACAAATTAGAAAAGAAATAACGACAAACAACTTGACATGGAAATAAAATTTCATTACAACTGAAAAGGAAATCCATTGTTCAAGAAAGGACATTAAAAGAAAGTTATTACATCACAATTTTAACATAAATGACAGTAAATTAAAATATCAATCTTCTTCTTCTTCATCTTCTTCATCAGCCACTTCAGCCATAGGCTCATCATTATATTCCTCAGGGTGGGGTGGAAATTCAGTTGCTAGAGGTGTGTCATCAGGGGGAATGGGGAACCCAATGGAAGCCAACCATAAGTCTCTGTCAAGTGGAACTCCCATTTCTTCAGTGTGGTCCACATTCATTGCAGTGGCAATCTTCCTTAGTATAAGATCATGGTTCAGGACCAGATCATAGGTTCCTAGTTGAATCTTCTTCATGACATGAAGTTCTTGCATTACCATGGAGAAGTCAAAAGAATTACCTGACCCTGTTAAAGGTGGTGGTGCAGAAGATGATGGTTTGGGTTGTCTGTGACACTTTGACTCTTGAGGCATAAAGTGGTCAATGTGGTCTATCACCCAGTACTTATCCATAATCCTTTCAGGTTTCACCTTTGTCAGCTCTTCATAGTTTAACCTAACCTAATTCTTTTAGGCCAATAAAGTGATAACAGAGCAATATGGCAGTTGGAGATTTTTTTAATGGCTTTCACCATCTCCTCAAGTATTAACTCACCCAAATTGACATACAAGCCTTTTATTAAACAGTAAATCAACACCAACCTCTTAATGGCAACCTCAGTAGGATAAGCCACAGGTTGCAGGGATGAAAGGACATAGTGGCACCATAAGAGGGGGAGATGATTCAAACAACTCTTCCTGACACTCTTTGGTGCACCACTCACTTTTGTTATATATCCAGCTCCTTGTTCACAACATTCCTCTAAAATTTCTTTCCTAAGATTCTCATTTTCAGCCCTATGAAAGATATCCACTTTCCAAGCGTAGTGACATCCTTCACCTTCTAAAATAGGGACTTTCAAAAGCTTATTCAGTATGTGACCAGATAGAGGAATGGTGACTCCTCTCAAGAAGGAAGAAAAAGGAAACTTATCCTCAATAGAATTGGCCCTTAGATTGGCATAAAATTCCCTAGTGAGTTCTTGATAACCATTACCTAAGTTCTCATTAAAATACTGCCATCCCTTTGCAAACATAGCAGCCTTTACATCAATATCAGAGCAATTATCTTCATCAAGGACCAGAGCCCTTTCCTTTATTACTCTTCTGTTTTTGAATTTTTTCTCATATTCTTAAGCAGCCTTGAAGTCCCTATACTTATACCCATCAAAATCCTCATTTCTCTTAGAGTTCTTTTCCTTCTCGAGGCTTTTACTCTTTTTAGGTGGTGGAGAAACAGGAGTGCTTACAGTAGCCACCCCTTTTCCTTATTCTTTTGGGGTTTTCTTCACACTTTTCATTTCAGCCACTCTTTCTGGTTTTCTAAAGAGTCTTTGTGATCTTGTAAACATTGTGATTGTTAAGGATGGTATTTATAGATCCTAGATAGATGCAAATACAGAAACAACACAACCACAACAAAATGAAAATGTGAGATGAAAAGATATGATGGATGTAAGAATTTTGAAATTGAAACAATGAAAAACCAAAATCCTACTTATTAACTGAAATTAAAAATGAAAAGATGTTACCTTTTAAAGGAATCCAAAGATTGTGCCTTTTCCTCTTCAAAACCCAAGTTTCCAACGTAGAGAATTAGGGTTTGTAAGCCGAGAGGGTTTTATACTGTTGAATCCAATGCCTTGGGTACGCGTAGGTTCATTGTATCTTGGCGTACGTACACCCACATTAAATCACAACAGGTGGTAACAGGTCTAAACCACACTCAAGCTTGCATTATCACGCTTAAGCGAGGGGCATAACCATGAGTCACGCTCAAGCGTACACTAGTTCGCTCAAGCGCAAAGCTTGGAATTTTGTTGAGAGTCACGAGCACTCTCAAGCGTGAGCAACTCCGCTTAAGCAAGGATAAAACATCATGGGGTGCGCTCAAGCACATGGGACCTTAGCTCAAGTGACAATCTTGGAATAGCAAGCTTCCAACTGTTTTAAACCCGAGCATGCTCAAGCGCGCATTTGATATGCTCAAGCGTGGAGCTCTTTTCAGTATCAGTGACTTGCATGCTGAATCACGCTTTAAACATGAGAGAGTCATGCTCAAGCGCCAGATGCTTAAGGACATCACGCTTAAAGCATGAAAGAATCACGCTCAAGCGCCAGGACATAACAGGGGTCATGTTTAGTACTCGCTCAAGCGCACAATAGTCAAGCTTGAGCGTGAAGGCATATGTCAAATGTTATAGGTTCATGCTTAAGCGTAAATCTCTTCGCTTAAGCGCACAACATGTTTAGGGCGGTCACGCTCAAGCGTCAGCTTGGTCCAAGAGTCATGCTATTATTATTCCCTGAGCTCTTTTAAGCACGCAATGGTCACGCTTAAGCGTGAAGGTACATTTTTGTTCACACTTGAGCGCACAAAGTTCTCGCTTGAGCGCCAGGGGGTCTGATGCTGATTTAATTACACGTAACAATGCCCAGTTTGGAACGTATGTACGCGTACCTCCTGGTCCACAGTTTTATTATTTTGGTGAAGTGCGTATGAACGCTGGAATTCAAAGTTTATACACTCAAACCTTATTCAATATTTTTCAAGCTTATTCACACCTTATTCAAAATGTTTAGTTTTATTGAATTATTGTTTGAAAACATAAAACATAAACTACAACAATTAAAATGTAGGGTTGCCTCCCTCAAGCGCTTCTTTAAGGTCACTAGCTTGACCTTTTGACATCTAAGAAGATTCCTAAAAAGACATGGAGGATTTCTGCCTATCAAACTCTCCTCCAAAGTAGAGCTTGAGTCTTTGGCCATTCACTTTGAAAGTTCTTCCAGTGGCTGGTTCTTTTACTTCAATTCTCATTCACAATAAAAGGTCCAAACCATTTGGATCTGAGTTTTCTTGGAAAGAGTCTCAGTCTAGAATTAAACAACAAGACCTTGTCATCCTTGTGAAACTCTTTTTTGTTTATCCACTTATCATGCCACCTCTTAGTTTTCTCTTTATAAATTGAGGCACTCTGATAAGCAGTGAGTCTAAACTCCTTAAGTTCATGGAGTTTTAGGACTTTTTCCTCTTGAGATTGGTCACAATCTATGTTTAACAGCTTTGTAGCCCATCATGCCTTATGTTCTAACTCCACAGGGAGATGACAAACCTTACCATATACCAACTGATAAGGTGACATGTCAATTGGAGTCTTAAATGCTGTCCTATAGGCCCACAATGCATCATCTAATCTTACAGACCAATCCTTCCTAGATTTCCCTACCACTTTCTCTAATATTCTCTTGATTTCTCTGTTGGAAAGCTCAACTTGTCCACAAGTTTGTGGATGGTATGGAGTAGATACCTTATGGAGTACCTCATAATGTCTTAGGGCTTTTTCCATAATTCTATTACAGAAATATGACCCTCCATCACTAATGAGGACTCTAGGAACTCCAAATCTAGAGAAAATGTTCTTCTTTATAAACCTAAGCACCACATATGCATCATTGATTCTGGTAGGGATTGCCTCCACCCACTTGGAGACATAATCCACCGCAACAAGGATATACTCATTGGAGAATGACTTTGGGAATGGTCCCATGAAGTCAATGCCCCAAACATCAAATAACTCCACAACTAAAGTATTTATCAAAGGCATGCCATCTTTGGCAGAGAGACCTCCAGTTCTTTGGCACTTATCACACCTTTGCACATATACTCTAGCATCCTAAAAAATTGTTGGCCAATAAAAGCCATATTGCAATACTTTTGCTGCTATTCTAGAGGCACCGTGGTGTCCTCCATAATAGGAGTCATGGCAGTGCCATAAAAGTCTTTCTTATTCTGATTTAGGCACACATCTCCTAATAATTCCATCTACTCCTATCTTATACAGAAATGGATCATCCCATAGAAAAGTTTTACTATCATGAAAGAACTTTTTCTTCATTTGGGATGTCCACCTTTCTAGTACCATAGAGGCACTTTTAAAGTTGGCCATATCAGCATACCATGCCCCTATGGTAATTTCCATCAGCCTCTCATCTGGAAATTCCTCTTTTATCAAGATAGAGTCTGATTCACCTTCCAGACGAGAGAGTTGATCAGCCACTGAGTTTTCTACTCCCTTTTTATCTCTTATTTCCAAATCAAACTCTTGGAGTAGTAGAATCCATCTGATCAATCTTGGCTTTGATTCTTTTTTAGCTAGCAAGTACTTGATTGCTGAATGATCTGTATAGACAATGACCTTAGCACTAATCAAGTAAGCTCTGAATTTATCAAATGCATACACCACATCAAGTATTTCTTTTTCAGCAGTGGTGTAGTTTATTTGATTCTCGTTCAATACCTTACTAGCATAATAAATAACATGTGTTAATTTTTCTTTTTTCTGTCCTAACACAGCTCCTATAGCAAAATCACTTGTATCACACATGAGTTCAAATGGTAAAGCCCAATTGGGTGCTGCAAGGATTGGAGCTGTAATTAATCTTTGTTTTAGATTTTCAAAAGCCTTGACACACTTTTCATCAAAAATAAAATCATGATCTTTCACAAGCAAATCAGTCAAAGGCTTTGCTATTTTTGAAAAATCTTTTATAAATCTCCTATAGAAGCCAACACATCCTAAGAAACTCCTCACTCCTTTCATATTGATTGGAAGAGTAAACTTTTCAATGATATCAATCTTGGCTCTATCTACCTGAATGCCCTCAGCAGAGATTTTATGGCCAAGGACTATCCCTCGTCTAACCATAAAGTGATATTTTTCCCAGTTGAGGACCAGATTAGTCTCTTGATATCTCACTAGCACCTTAGATAGGTTGCTGAGGCATATATCAAAGCTGTTTCCAAACACAGAGAAGTTATCCATGAACACCTCAATGAACTTCTCTACCATGTCCCCAAAAATTGCTAGCATGCACCTTTGAAAGGTTGCTGGTGCATTACACAAACCAAATGGCATGCGCCTATATGCAAAGATTCCATATGGACAGGTAAAGGTTGTCTTCTCTTAATCTTTTGGATCAACCATAATTTGGTTGTAACCTGAATATCCATCAAGGAAGCAATAATACTCATGACCTGACAGCCTCTTAAGCATTTGGTCTACAAATGGTAAAGGAAAATGGTCTTTTCTGGTGGAGTCATTTAACCTTCTATAGTCTATGCATATCCTTCAACCTGTAGTTGATCTAGTGGCAATGACTTCACCTTCTTCATTTTTAACAGTGGTCATCCCTCCTTTCTTAGGCACCACTTGGACCGGACTGATCCAAGCGCTGTCCGAGATAGGATAGATAATCCCTATATCAAGGAGTTTAACCACTTCTTTCCTTACAGCCTCTTTCATTATAGGGTTTAACCTTCTTTGTGGCTGAACAACTGGGGAATAGTCATCCTCCATCAAAATTTTATGCATACAAAATGATGGACTAATCCCTTTTAAATCAGAAATATTCCAACCAATTGCAGATTCATATTTTCTTAAAACCCCTATCAGTTTTTCTACATCCTCCTCATTTAATTTAGCATTAATGATTACTGGATGTGACTCATTATTTCCCAAGAAAACATATCTCAAATGAGAAGGCAAAGGTTTTAGATCAAGCTTTTCTTTAAACATTTCCTTACCTTTCTCAGTTGCATCATTATTTAAGTTTTCTTTCATTTCAATTTCTACTTCCCCTACTTCACATGCTTCTAGTAGGTTCAGCAACTCAGTATATAAGTCATCTAACTCCTCAGTCTCAGAGTCAAAATCATCCTCAAGAAAGGCTTGTAAAGCTTCTTCTTCAGTTCTTAACAGCATAGGAGTCTTATAACTTTTTTAATTTCTTCAAGCATAAAACAATCCATTTTCCCAGCTGGATGTTTCATAGCATTAAAGACATTAAAAGTTACTTGCTCCTCCTGAACTATCAACATGAGTTCTCCATTCTCTACATCAATTAAAGCTCTTTTAGTAGCTAAGAAGGGTCTCCCTCAAATTAAGGGAATCTCTTTATCAGCTTCCATATCCAAAACTATGAAATCTGCTGGAAAGATGAACTTATCTACCTTAACTAATAAGTCTTCCAGCATCCCATGAGGATATTTGATAGACCTATCAGCCAACTATAAAGACATGCGAGTTGGTTACAGGTCATTAATTCCTAATTTCCTCATTAAGGACAAAGGCATAAGGTTTATACTAGCTCCTAGGTCACATAATGCACTTCCAACATGAACATCCCCTATTGCCCAAGTTATCGTTAAAGATCCAGGATCTTCTAATTTTTGAGGGAGTTTCTTCTGAATAATTACACTACACTCTTGAGTAAGGGCAATCATTTCATCTCCCTTAAGCTTTCTCTTCTTAGACAAAAGTTCTTTCAAAAATTTAGCATATGATGGCATCTCTTGCAATGCCTCAGCAAAGGGAATATTTATATGTAGCTTTTTAAACATATCTAAGAACTAAGCAAACTTTTGCTCCTCTATCTGTTTCTTAAATCTATGTGGAAATAGAGCATTCTTTAATTTCTCAGGAGTTAGCTTGACAGCTTCCTCCAAAATCGAATCATTCTTTTTCTTTTTCTTTTGATGAACTTGATTTTCTTTTTCTTTTTCTTTTTTACCTTATTTTCAGTTTTATCATTAACTTGCTCACTTTCCTACTCTTTTTCTTTTTCTACAGTGTTTTCAGTACTTGGAGTAGGGAGAAGAATTTTTCCACTCCTTGTGGTTATTGCCTTGCAATGTTCCCTTGGATTTACCTCAGTATCTCCAGGAAAATTGCCAAACTATCTCTCAGCTAACTGCTTTGACAGCTGTCTAACCTGATTTTCCAGATTTCGGATGGACGCTTCTTGATTCTTAAAGCTGGCCTGAGTGGCCTGAATGAACTGAGATAGAACACTCTCAAGTTCAGATTTTTCTTTAGGAGGAGGGGGAGATGGTTGTTGTGATCTATTTGTGGGTTGAGTTTGTGACATGTTTTGATTCAAATGTGGACCTTTCTACCATGAAAAATTGGGGTGGTTCCTATAGTTAGGATTGAAGGAATTAGAGGGATAATTCCTTTGAAATTGTTGCCCCATGTAATTAACTTGTTCAGCAGGCACATTTGGATCACACATGCCATTTTCATGGTCTCTACCATAAAAATCACAGCTTATCATACAAACTTGACTAGGCTTTTGGAGTTCTGAAATCTGTACACTTAGTTTCTCTAAAGCCTGAGTCATCAACTTACTTTGAGCCAAATAAGCATCTTGTGCTTCTAATTCTAATATCCCTCTCTTAGGGATTTGGCTCCTTTCACTAACTAAACATTCATTTGAAGCCATAACATCAATCAACTCTATAGCTTCTTCTACAGTTTGTGTAGTTAATGAACCTCCAGCTGAGGCATCAATCAAGACCCTAGTTGCTGGTCTTACACAATTATAGAATATAGTAAGTTGCTGCACATCAGGAATCCTATGATGAGGACATTTCCTCAAGCTCTCCTTGTACCTATCCCATGCTTCCATCAGAGATTCAACCTCTCTCTGCTGGACACAAGTGATTTCTGTGTGTAACTTGGCATACTTGGAAGGAGGGAAATATTTAATGAGAAATTTTCTTTGTAAATCCTCCCAAGTAGATATACTACCTCTTGGTTAGCTCTGTAACCAGGCTTTTGCACGGTCCCTTAGAGAAAAAGAAAACAATCTCAATCTTATTGCCTTATCAGGGACACCATTCATTTTCACAGTATCAGAATGTAGATCCACTTCTCAGCTTATTCTCCTTATGCTTCTGGAGATAATTTCCTCAATGCAGCTTCAAGATTCCATTGAAAGCTTCAACAATCCCAACCCTAGGGGTTTAGCAACCCATGGGAATGGTTTCAGAATAAGGAACGTGGAAACCCATGGAAGAGAGAGTTTAGAGAGGGAAAATGTTTAGAGAGAGATTGAAAATCAGAAAATGAATCCTGTTATTGCCTCTGTCTGTTCTCCCCTCATGTATTTACAAATATATATATATATATATATATAGCTACGACAAAACTAACTAACTAACTACTCTAATTAATTACAGAGGAAACTAATTAATAATTAAAATAACTAAACTAATTACATATAATACTTAAGTTACAAAAATACAAAATAAACAGCAACTGATACATAACTAATGGTCACTATTATAGTTTGATGTTGAAGGCACTTAATCAATCTAGCAAATGAACTTCACGCTTAAGCGTGATTGAAGTGTGCTTAAGCGAGGTCGTTAAATTAATGAATGTAGTGAATTCACGCTTAAGCGTGATCGAGTGAGCTTAAGCGTGGTCGAAGCTTACTGCATGTTGTGATATTTACATGGATTGCATGGTGACTTCATGCTTGAGCGTATAGCCCTCTCGCTTGAGCGAGGTGCATGTGTCTTCACGCTTGAGCGTGATCGAGTGAGCTTGAGCGTGACATCTAACTGCACCTGATCCTGCAAAATGCAAACAAATAAATGCCTAGCGTATGTACACTGGTTGTCTAGCGTAAGTACGCTGGCTGTCTAGCGTATGCACGCTAGGTTAATGAATCTACAAATAAACATATTTCCTTATATACTTATCTTTTTAACCATTTTCTTACACAATTTAAACACTTTTGAATTAAATAATTAGAACAAGAAATAATGATAATTTATTAAATAATAACGCCAAACTCAACAATATTTACTAGATTAAGTTAATTTAAAGATGAATTTATTAAGTCTTTTCAAGACTTATCAGGACCATCCTACTGGGCCTTCAAAACCTTAGTAATCGCTTTGGTAGTGCAACTACTATCAACAAAGCTATAATAAACAATAGTTAGAAACAAATAAAATAACTTACACATAGGGAGGCTACCGAAATTTCGGTAAAGTCTCCCTTGTAAATGTAACATTTCCAAATTTGAGTGATTGCCTTGTTAAAAACAGAAGAGTTCCCAGTACAGTTCAATGTATACAAGTACTAAATAACTAAGATACAACAAATCAATTTAGGTACTATATGAATTATAATTACAAAGCAACTAACAAGCTACCAAGTAAAACTTAAAACAAATTATATAGTAATACATACTTGTCTCCGCCCGGCAGTGGGACCAGAGTGGGTAGGGGGATCCCGGAGGTGGGGTCGCCTCAAGGCCAGGGTCATCCAAACCCTGCAGTGAAGGAATCTGTTGTGCTGTAGTCTATGGTGGTGAAGAAGTCTACTGTGTTATGGTCTATGGTGGTGAAGGAGTCTGCTGTGCTGTGGTGGTTTATGGTAGGGAAGGAGTCTGTTGTGCTATGATGGTCTACTGTGCTGTGGTTTATGGTGGTGAATGTGTGGTGGTCTACTGTAGGATGGTGGTCTATTATGGTGGGGTGGCCTACTGTGGGGTGGTGATCTGCTGTGGTGTACCCACACGGGATCCTGAAATCCTTGAACCACCACCCTAGCTAAAGGGTAGTCGATGTTCTGTCATCTGTGGATAAAACCATGAAAATAAATATTAGTCTCAGACTATAAGGATATGTATATATGAATATATGTTTAATAACTGCATACTCTGTGTCTGTTTTAGTTTTAAATTCTCCCATAGTTTCAGTGTCACTATGGTTATCTGTTTCAATAGGTTCCTTAGTCTCCAAATCGGTTCTAGACCGTTTTGATTAGGAGACAACATCTTTGTCAATGTGTTCACCCCTCATAGTGGCGAGTGTCTCATCCATTATCACTAGATCAATATTGAACAGCAAATAACTGTAATTGAGCTCGTTCAGAGCGAGATGATAAGCATCCTTAACCTCATCAGAGACATTATCAGTGATCTAACTTCGGGCCTTGGCCTTGATTACTGCATACCAGTCTTGGTGGCCTCGAGGGAAGTCCGTGTAATAAACCTGCTTGGCTTGTTTGGCAAAAATGAAGGGATCAAACCCTTTATATCTACCGCTTTTCTTGATCTCAACTAAACCATAGTTATTATCAACCTTTGTTCCTACACTGATTGTGTTGTCGTACTAATCATACTTGAATAGAACAATATCTCTTCTTAGTCATCTAGAGAAAGAAACTTCAACAATCTCTATCAAGACTCCATAGAAATCTTCCTCTAACTGCCCTTTTGTGCCTTTAACACAAACCCCGTAGTTATGGATGCGCATCCCCTTCAATCCATTGGAAAATGTTAAACTTGTAGTCGTTTACATAGTAAATGGGCCATTTTTTTAACAGTTTTCAACCGGCCCCCAAGAAAAGGCTTGGAGTAAGGGATCTTCAATATGGTTATTAGAGTCTTGAATCTATTTACAGCATAGGACATAGGTCATCCTTAGATACCTAAAATTTGAAGTTCAACTAAAAAACAGAAGGTATACGGGTATTACGTGTTGTGCAAACCAACCAATGAATTTGGATGATACCTCACTATGAATTTGGTCATCAGTTTTATCATTTTGCTCAAGTTTCAACTTATTTGTATATAAGCTATTTAAAGAACAATAATTTAGCTACAATAAAAGCTAGCTTTAGAATGTAAACTATAAGTTGGTAACTTACTCAAGATAGGGTTCCACTTCTGGGCAATTTAGAAGAATGTACAAGTGAGCCACCTTTCGATCTTTCTATCAATGTAACATTTTGTGACCTTGCCCCCAGGACGACTGGGATAGTTAAAAATTAAACTTTGATCATCCAACCCTTCATGTGTGGCCACCTCAAGGTTTCAGAGAATTCTACTTATTCTAGTTTCTATCTCTGTCGGAAAATAAAAAGAAGCAAAAGTGGTCATTTCTTCTACTAAGTATACCTCACAAATTAATGCTTCAACATAAGCTTTGTTTGACACTTTGTCTTTTAAAAAGCATAAGAATCTAGAACAACATAAACAAATGTTAAGTTACATAGCACGGTTATAGGAAAAAATCTTTACAACGAAATTAAGTAGTTGTGGCGTTTACCTTTCAAACAGATATATCCAACAGTCTGCACTGGGCCACCAACTAAGGCCTTGTACGGTAGATGGATAGGCAGATGCTCCATCGAGTCAAAAAAACTAGGTGGGAAAAATTGCTCCAACTTACAAATCAAGACCAGAATACTTTCCTCCATCTTCACAAGTTTCTCCTCAATTAACGAAGTTGCCGTCAACTCTTTAAAGAAGTGACTCAACTCAACCAGCGGTTTCCAAATAGGTTTTGGTTAAGCATGAAACGTGTACGACAGTAGTTTACATAAACACATGATAATCATGACTTTTCATGCCAAACACCCCACCCTTCTTCACGTCGACACATCTACTCAAGTTAGAAGTAAATCCGTCAGGCAAGGTTAACCCATTCATCCACACACATACAACAATCTATTGAGGTCTAGTTAAAACATATTTCGCATACGATTTAAACATTCTTCCACGTCCTGCATCCCTCAATACCAACTCTTTTCTAGAACACCAAATCAGAAGGTCTAGCAACTTTTCTCATTGTCCTTTGTTCTTCCTTTGATGTCCATCACAGTGTCAAAAATATTCATGAAAACATTTCGTTTAGTGTGCATCACATCAATGTTGTGTCTTAACAACAAGTCTTTCCAATATGGTAAATCCCATAAGATACTTTGCTTCACCAAGTGGTGTTCCCTCCCATAACCCGCAAACTTCTTAACATTCTTATCCTAGATGTACGGATACTCTTGGACTCTCTGTCGAACCCATGTACCGGATAACCTATGGGGTAGAGGTTCGTTAACAACCTTGTTCTTTTTAGAAGCGGTTTTGTTTCTCCTGAATGGGTGATCCAATGGTAGAAACTTTTTATGACAGTAAAAACAACTTGTCTTGCCACTAACAGGGAGTGATTCCCCCTGGTATGTTCCATGCATATAGGGCAAGCAAGCTTCCCAAATGTTGACCATCCAGAAAGCATATCATACGTAGGGAAGTCATTAATAGCCCACATCAAAACAGCCCACATCATGAAATTATTCTTCAAGGATGCATCATAGGTCTTCACCCTAACATCCCACAATTGTGACAACTCCTCAACCAACGATTGCAAAAACACGTCTATTTTTGCCTTTAGATTTTTGGGTCTTGGAACAAGTGTAGTTAGAAACAAGACCTCCCTCTTCATATATGTGACACCCTGAATTTTAGGGGTAAAATTTCGCGAATTAATTAAAGCATAACCTGGATCCATAATAAAGACACTCCCTTATATGAAAATAAGAGAGCTGGCCCCATGGCCAAGAAGAAATAGACAGGGAAGGCAAAGGAATTAAAACCATTCACACGGAAGCACCGACAGCGCCTGAGCGAACCACAATACAGCGTGCACTCGCTCAAGCGAGATCCAAATCCGCTTGAGCGAGACCGACCAACTCGCTCGGGCGAACCACCATTCGTTTAAGCGAATCCGACCCCAAGCCTTCCAACAACACACACTCGCTGGAGCGAAGCCTTCATTCGCTGAAGCGAGAAACCACGCTCGGCCCTTAATCACCCGGGAAACCGAGACATTCATTCACTCGGTAAACAATCAGGTCCAGTCAAAATTCATGCCTAAGTCCTCTCGGAATTTAATATCTTAGCCCACTCAACATCATGGGGTTCCGCCACTCGGGATCTACCCCAACAGTCACCTCACTCGGCAACCCATAACTCAGTCTCTTAACCAACTCATCATCAGAGTGGTATTCCACTCGGTAACTAATATCATTGCCGACCAATACTCATTCGGCCACACACTCGGCATTCATGCTTATTCTCACTCGGAGAATCTAGGGATCTTCCTTCACTCAGAAGGAGTCTCCCCAATCATACTTCTCTCGGTTTATTCATCATTTCTCACTCGGAGAACACCTTAACATTCATCACTGAGAAATAAATTCCTTAAACAATTCCACTCGGAATTATCCGAACTCCTCAACACTCAGAGGAATTTCCCAAGTAATTCACTCGGACTTATGAAATACTTAACCACTCAGGGAAACCAATAAGTCAAGTCCCACTCGGACTCATCCCATACTTAAACACTCGGAATACACATTACCTTGTTCACTCGGGATAGGAACCCACATTCACTCGGGTTATACGTATATTCCATACTTAGAATATATCCCCAATCTAAGTTATCACAACCACTCTTCCCTTGGAAGGGATTCCCTCAGGTTCCCACTCGGAATACATAAACCATTCCCCACTCGGGGTTAACCCATGTTTTCCATTCGGAAAAGGCTACACACATAGCCTCACTCGGAAGGAGATCAAGCCTACATACTCGGAATAAACATAAGCCTCAACATACAGATCAGTTCTCACCATACTATCCCACTTGGGATTTATCAACTTAGCATCATTCATACAACATCACTTCCTAGTCGGTGAGAAGTATCAAATCAACATAAATCACTTATCTATATATATGCTCTCTGATTCACAAATCCGACTACCCATTCAGCAATACTCTTCAACTGATTCATACCATGTTATCAACATAACATATATATGTATATATGCGTACACTCGGATTCTTATCTTTATACTTTCCATCCACCAACACACTCAATCGGTATGCATATAATACCATCACTCGAAGTATAAATATATTAACATGCACTCGGATCCCAATACATATATTTCATATTCATGATTATGTTCATCCACTCAGATTCTATACATATATATTTGTATACTTTATACAACATTAATATTATGAGCCGGCCAAGGCTTTAGTACATCAAATGTACTCGGAATATAACATTATATACACAGCCATTATCATAAATACCCAACACTCGGGTTTAAGACCACCACATCATCCAAACCGACCTGCATATACTGAAAAATAGTGAAGGGGTAAGCATTACATATTAAATGACAGATATTAGCTCGGATTAATCACAGAATCCACAACATGCCATAGCACACAACATCAATCAGCATATAAACACTGCCATTCAACATGAACAATCACAAGCATCTTCCGATCGGGATTTCACCCATTTCACTCGGCTATAAGGCTCAATTCACTCAGTACAAGTATACTGACTCACTCGGATTTCTCTCAACCCCGAGACTATATCAACAATATTCATACTCCGAGCCATGCTCGAGGAGTCTGTCCGAGCCCAGCTCCAGGACTTAGCCATGTTCACCATATGTTGTCATCTGATTGCCGATCGGTATAGGAGTCCAACGCATTCCAGTGGCGAATCGGATGCATACAATTTCATTTACTCGGCGTCCCACGCTAATGCACTCGGCATTTCATCAAGCGTCTCATTTCACGCTTAGTGCCTTAGGCACTGCCCGAGTCCAACCCGGGTCTTTCATCATATTCAACATTAGGACCCCGTCCTCTTCACTCGGGTTTAAACCCTTGTGGCACCCCGCAAGGTGTTCATATTCAATAACACAATAACACGTATGCATATGAAATTCAACTCATATTCATTCGATTGCCCACTCGGAAATCTGCGTTCAACATTAAATTCATTCGGCAACTCAACAACAGTCAGATGACTCGGCTTATACCACATCCACTCGGTAATCCTATGCCATCCACTCGGCAATCACTATGCCGTTCACTCGGCAATCACTATGCCATTCACTCGGATTATCATCTATTCACAAGCCTCATAGGTTGTTTCATGGGATACACTCGGACTTAGCATTTTCTAAGCCTCACACCATTGTATATGAAATTTCCACTCGGAAATCAACTCTGTTAATCATCCCATGCCAATATTTCACTCGATATTAATTATAACAGTCCCCCAATCATCCATTCATCATAAACATATGCATCAATACGCATTACATCCATCCTAATGTATAATTTCACACAGGAATTAGTAGAGGGCCACACCATGCACTCAATATCAACATAACATGCATCTCAAGCATCATAACAAATTCATTTTCATAAACATCAACATATACTGCATGGACGGACATCAATCACATCAATACAAACATAAACATCATACATATCCGGGCCACTAATCACTCGGAAATCAACAAAAGCAACACACATCAAATGTCACGCATCACAGTGAGGGAGTTTCACCCGGAACCCGTCCAGAAATCCATGCATTTGAGATGCAAAGCCCCCTTTACCTGGATGAAGCTTCCAGGAGTCACAGGACCACTCGGTCCAGCCACAGCAGCTTTTGCTCGGCATTCCAACGTAGGAAGAGCCAACGTGGCTTCCCTCGAAGCAGATCAGCTACCAAGCACACCATGCCAAGCCTCCAAGGCACCACAGACCTCACTCGGCCCAGTAGAGGTCCCCAAACGCTATCTCCACTCAAGCCTTCAAGCCATCGAGTCAGTGGAGAAACCTCCCAGCACAACATGAAGCTGTTTTATACTTCCCACAGTACCGTGAGCTAGTCCTCACCATCAGTGGAGGACAACCAAGCTTCCATGCATCATCTATGCCTTCCTCTTCACAACAGCAGCACAACACAGCCTCAACAACAGTGAGCCACTCTTCTCAAACGAGGCACCCACACAAACTGCTGCAGGCTCCCAACTGAGCCCCATCCAACCCATCATATGGAGGAACAAGAAGAGGAAGAAGAAGGACCAGAGGAAACAAAGGAGGAACCCATTCTCCAAAACACACAGCCCTGCTGTCCCACACACAGCCACACGCTGTTTCCTTCCACGGCCACACCGTCCCACTCAGCTCAACATAGTTCGTGAGTGGAGAAGAAGATGAAGATAAAGGGGACGAAGGAGAAGAAGAGTCTCCAGAGAGTTTTTAGAGAGAAGGGAGAGCATTTCTCTCTATCCTCCGAAAAGCCACCAAAGGGAAATGAAGGGAAATGAGGAGAAAACGTGGAGCTGAAGCCTTATCATCTCAGCCCTCAACAGCGTCCCACTCTCATCATCTCAACATCCCATCCTAATTAATGTAAGTCCATCAGCATTTAATGCAAACTCTCACAGCAATGATTACTCCTATCCAACCAAGCCATCAACGTGGGGACCACGTGGGAAGGAAGGGAAAGGAGAGAGAGAACCGTGGCCATTAAACCACCAAGGCACACAAGTCACCTCTTGGCCTCATTATTATTATTATTATTATTATTATTATTATTCAATAATTTATCTAATTAACCATTAAATCCTAATCAACCATTAACTTAATTAATCCATGACCTTAATCCTGAAATTTATAATTAATTAAAAATATGGGATGTTACACTCTCCCCACCTTCAAGGAATTTTATCCTCGAAATTCAATTATGATCCAGTCGCAATAAGCACTCAGCATATCTCTGCATGCCACACAACCACTGCATATCAATTCTTTCCAAGCATTAACCGACCAGTCAATTCTTCAATCGGAACAACTCCCATCACAAGTGGTTACTGACCACACCATAAGAAATTCTGAGACACCACACTCTTAACACCTTCCACTCGGAAGTGTCACAACCGACTCGGAAATCACCCACTCGGGTATTCACTGCTCAGAAACATTCCAAATCGAGCAGTACACCAACATCCAGGCTTCACTTCGCCTCAGAAAAGCTCCACCCTCTTAAGGATATTTCATTCGGAACATCATAATTTCACTCAGCATAACTCTCATCTTGCTCGGAGCAGTCCGATGGGCTCAAACCATCTCCATAAGTAGCTACAGTCTCACTTGCTGACCTATGAACTGCTGCGTCTAACTTATAGGATGATGCCTTATTCCTATAGGGTCACAACAGTTGCATCAAGTCAATGCAAAATATACACTGCCACAATACCTATGGCATGTAGAGTCATACCGAAACAACATCCTCACAATCTTTTCACTCATACCGACCGAAATCACTCGGATAATGCTGATTTATAAGCAACATATTTCCACCATTAGGCACCATCAATGATGCATCACATGCTAACAGTCGGCAAACATCAATCATCATCACAGTAAAATGCATATCATCAATAGATTTCCGACCTATACAGAGCATACATCCAGCCCATACACCTATTCTAGTGTAAATCTCATCGTAATAATCATTAAATGCCAACCACACTCACCATAAAATGGCGTAATGGCAATCGGTTTCCAGTCCAAACCGAGTAAAAATTCCTTCTTTAATCTTACTCATCACAAAATCATGGTCAATCAGCCAATCAATCCCTCAATTCATCATTCATCACTAGCCATCAATTAATTAAAGCCTAGGGAATTCATCAAATTCTCTTAGATATAACACTCGGTTTTCAATATGATTTTCAATCATAACAATAGGTTTCTACATTGGTAACTCTCTTTACTGAGCATAAACACAGTCCGCCAGTCGGATATATAATCATCATAATATTATTTCCATTATCACCATATCCAGTACCAAAGTGTACTCGGATTTTAACCTTAAGACACTTCAAACCTCAATAATTTGTTATACAATTTCTTGACTCAACAATACATAAGGTCAATCAGATTATCTGACTCGGAATTACAAGGGTTACCAAATACCCCCACAACATCCAATTATCACCGAGTCAAAATCAACACAGAGTCTAGTTCCACAAGGTCTAACAGTATAAGATCATACAGAATCTGATCGGGTTACTACACCTTATGGGTCATAATTCAACCATCCAATCACTCGGCTTTCAACCACAAGACCGAGTCTAACCCAAATCCTCAGATATCCAATTTCATCAATTTCACACCCAGTTTTCTAAATTCTCATATATCCATTTCAATAATATTCTGATCATACTTGATCACGCCCAATCAATTAGGTTACCCCACCTAGTGGTCCGACATCAACTAATCATTCACTCAGTTTTCACACCTCAGAAACCGAGACACAATCTCAATTTAACATATACCTGATTTTGCATTTATTCATTCATGATCGTATTCAAATTTTTGATCTAGGGACAACAACTAATCAATTACGTCAAATACCATATAGGATTCACGTGCCAAGGGTATAAAATATCCTTCACAAATTGCATAAGCAATCACCCAATTTAAATTCCTCACATCAAGGGATTCCTCAACATTACTCACTCAACCAACTCAGCATACGAGTTCAAATCCACCCAATCAATATGACCCGGCCACGAACCATTAGCATGGCATACACAAGAGTCCCAATCAATTAACACAGTTTTAATAACTATGAAAGCTTCAATATCATCACCCAATTTTCCTCACAACCGACTCAACATTAGAAATACTCCAAGTATATCATAAAAATCGGGCTAAGGTAATATCAAACCTTCCACCCCGAACCAACATCACAACAGTAGGATTCTTCACTACTGTCCCCCCAACAAATAAGCATATACAATCACATAATCATGTCTATACATACATCAAATTCAATAGTAATTCACAAGCAATAATGACACTCGGTCATATTGCATACAACCGCTTACACTCGGTAAGCAAACCTTGGCCATGGACCTTTCGGTCTGCTCTGATACCAGAATGTGACACCCTAAATTTTAGGGGTAAAATTTCGCGAATTAATTAAAGCATAACCTGGATCCATAATAAAGACACTCCCTTATATGAAGATAAGAGAGCTGGCCCCATGGCCAAGAACAAACAGACAGGGAAGGCAAAGGAATTAAAACCATTCACACGTAAGCACCGACAGCGCCTGAGCGAACCACAATACAGCGTGCACTCGCTCAAGCGAGATCCAAATCCGCTTGAGCGAGACCGACCAACTCGCTCGGGCGAACCACCATTCGTTTAAGCGAATCCAACCCCAAGCCTTCCAACAACACACACTCGCTGGAGCGAAGCCTTCATTCGCTGAAGCGAGAAACCACGCTCGGCCCTTAATCACCCGGGAAACCGAGACATTCATTTACTCAGTAAACAATCAAGTCCAGTCGGAATTCATGCCTAAGTCCTCTCGGAATTTAATATCTTAGCCCACTCAGCATCATGGGGTTCCGCCACTCGGGAATTACCCCAACAGTCACCTCACTCGGCAACCCATAACTCAGTCTCTTAACCAACTCATCATCAGAGTGGTATTCCACTCGGTAACTAATATCATTGCCGACCAATACTCATTCGGCCACACACTCGGCATTCATGCTTATTCTCACTCGGAGAATCTAGGGATCTTCCTTCACTCAGAAGGAGTCTCCCCAATCATACTTCTCTTGGTTTATTCATCATTTCTCACTCAGAGAACACCTGAACATTCATCACTGAGAAATAAATTCCTTAAACAATTCCACTCGGAATTATCCGAACTCCTCAACACTCAGAGGAATTTCCCAAGTAATTCACTCGGACATATGAAATACTTAACCACTCAGGGAAACCAATAAGTCAAGTCCCACTCGGACTCATCCCATACTTAAACACTCGGAATACACATTACCTTGTTCACTCGGGATAGGAACCCACATTCACTCGGGTTATACGTATATTCCATACTTAGAATATATCCCCAATCTAAGTTATCACAACCACTCTTCCCTTGGAAGGGATTCCCTCAGGTTCCCACTCGGAATACATAAACCATTCCCCACTCGGGGTTTACCCATGTTTTCCATTCGGAAAAGGCTACACACATAGCCTCACTCGGAAGGAGATCAAGCTTACATACTCGGAATAAACATAAGCCTCAACATACAGATCAGTTCTCACCATACTATCCCACTCGGGATTTATCAACTTAGCATCATTCATACAACATCACTTCCTAGTCGGTGAGAAGCATCAAATCAACATAAATCACTTATCTATATATATGCTCTCTGATTCACAAATCCGACTACCCATTCAGCAATACTCTTCAACCGATTCATACCATGTTATCAACATAACATATATATGTATATACTCGTACACTTGGATTCTTATCTTTATACTTTCCATCCACCAACACATTCAATCGGTATGCATATAATACCATCACTCGAAGTATAAATATATTAACATGCACTCGGATCCCAATACATATATTTCATATTCATGATTATGTTCATCCACTCAGATTCTATACATATATATTTGTATACTTTATACAACATTAATATTATGAGCCGGCCAAGGCTTTAGTACATCAAATGTACTCGGAATATAACATTATATACACAGCCATTATCATAAATACCCAACACTCGGGTTTAAGACCACTACATCATCCAAACCGACCTGCATATACTGAAAAATAGTGTAGGGGTGAGCATTACATATTAAATGACAGATATTAGCTCGGATTAATCACAGAATCCACAACATGCCATAGCACACAACATCAATCAGCATATAAACACTGCCATTCAACATGAACAATCATAAGCATCTTCCGATCGGGATTTCACCCATTTCACTCAGCTATAAGGCTCAATTCACTCAGTACAAGTATACTGACTCACTCGGATTTCTTTCAACCCCGAGACTATATCAACAATATTCATACTCCGAGCCATGCTCGAAGAGTCTGTCCGAGCCCAGCTCCAGGACTTAGCCATATTCACCATATGTTGTCATCTGATTGCCGATCGGTATAGGAGTCCAACGTATTCCAGTGGCGAATCGGATGCATACAATTTCATTCACTCGGCGTCCCACGCCAATGCACTCGGCATTTCATCAAGCGTCTCATTTCACACTTAGTGCCCCAGGCACTGCCTGAGTCCAACCCGGGTCTTTCATCATATTCAACATTAGGACCCCGTCCTCTTCACTCGGGTTTACACCCTTGTGGCACCCCGCAAGGTGTTCATATTCAATAACACAATAACACGTATGCATATGAAATTCAACTCATATTCATTCGATTTCCCACTCAGAAATCTACGTTCAACATTAAATTCATTCGGCAACTCAACAACAGTCAGATGACTCGGCTTATACCACATCCACTTGGTAATCCTATGCCATCCACTCGGCAATCACTATGCCGTTCACTCGGCAATCACTATGCCATTCACTCGGATTATCATCTATTCATAAGCCTCATAGGCTGTTTCATGGGATACACTCGGACTTAGCATTTTCTAAGCCTCACACCATTGTATATGAAATTTCCACTCGGAAATCAACTCTGTTAATCATCCCATGCCAATATTTCACTCGATATTAATTATAACAGCCCCCCAATCATCCATTCATCATAAACATATGCATCAATACGCATTACATCCATCCTAATGTATAATTTCACACAGGAATTAGTAGAGGGCCACACCATGCACTCAATATCAACATAACATACATCTCAAGCATCATAACAAATTCATTTTCATAAACATCAACATATACTGCATGGACGGACATCAATCACATCAATACAAACATAAACATCATACATATCCGGGCCACTAATCACTCGGAAATCAACAAAAGCAACACACATCAAATGTCATGCATCACAGTGAGGGAGTTTCACCCGGAACCCGTCCAGAAATCCATGCATTTGAGATGCAAAGCCCCCTTACCTGGATGAAGCTTCCAGGAGTCACAAGACCACTCGGTCCAGCCACAGCAGCTTCTGCTCGGCATTCCAACGTAGGAAGAGCCAACATGGCTTCCCTCGAAGCAGATCAGCTACCAAGCACACCATGCCAAGCCTCCAAGGCACCACAGACCTCACTCGGCCCATTAGAGGTCCCCAAACGCTATCTCCACTCAAGCCTTCAAGCCATCGAGTCAGTGGAGAAACCTCCCAGCACAATATGAAGCTGTTCTATACTTCCCACAGTACCGTGAGCTAGTCCTTACCATCAGTGGAGGACAACCAAGCTTCCATGCACCATCTATGCCTTCCTCTTCACAACAGCAGCACAGCACGGCCTCAACAACAGTGAGCCACTCTTCTCAAACGAGGCACCCACACAAACTGCTGCAGGCTCCCAACTGAGCCCCATCCAACCCATCATATAGAGGAACAAGAAGAGGAAGAAGAAGGACCAGAGGAAACAAAGGAGGAACCCGTTCTCCAAAACACACAGCCCTACTGTCCCACACACAGCCACACGCTGTTTCCTTCCATGGCCACACCGTCCCACTCAGCTCAACACAGTTCGTGAGTGGAGAAGAAGATGAAGATAAAGGGGACGAAGGAGAAGAAAAGTCTCCAGAGAGTTTTTAGAGAGAAGGGAAAGCATTTCTCTCTATCCTCCGAAAAGCCACCAAAGGGAAATGAAGGGAAATGAGGAGAAAACGTGGAGCTGAAGCCTTATCATCTCAGCCCCCAACAGCGTCCCACTCTCATCATCTCAACATCCCATCCTCATTTAATGTAAGTCCATCAGTATTTAATGCAAACTCTCACAACAATGATTACTCCCATCCAACCAAGCCATCAACGTGGGGACCACGTAGGAAGGAAGGGAAAGAAGAGAGAGAACCGTGGCCATTAAACCACCAAGGCACACAAGTCACCTCTTGGCCTCATTATTATTATTATTATTATTATTCAATAATTTATCTAATTAACCATTAAATCCTAATCAACCATTAACTTAATTAATCTATGACCTTAATCCTGAAATTTATAATTAATTAAAAATCTGGGATGTTACAATATACATATCAGGAGGCAGATTGTATGTGGTCAATATGACTGACCAACAAGGGTACGCTCTTCTATATTAACCAAATAGGTTGAACCCATCAGTACATAAGCCAAGTCAAATATTGCGAGGCTTGCATGAAAAGTCCAGATATAGCTCATCCAAACACTTTTATGTTTTCTCATCGGAAGGATGGCACAAAAGACCCTCCTTTGTTTGGTTCAGAGTATGCCAACACATGTGTTTTACCATGGACAATGAGGCATACAAACATTGAAGGTGCGGTGTTATGGGAAAGTACCATATTTTCTTCCCAGTCGTCCTACTTACTTTCCCTCTCCTTTTAACGGTTTTGTAACGGTCCTCATTACAGTGTACACATTTTGTGACACTCTTGTCTACCAACTCATTTCGGAACAACATACACCTACCAACACAACACTCTATCTTCACACAACCCAACCCTAGGTTTGCCACTCTTTTCTTAGCATGGTAAAAGTTTGGTGGCATTCGATGATGACTAGGCATGGGGGAACCCATCAGATTGACCTTTTATTAAAACAACCTGCTGAAAGATTATAATCTGCCTTTAGGCTTAAAGCAGCTAGGGAGGTGGATAATTCAGTGTGACTCTTGCACCCGTCCCACAATAGAGTCTGAGTCGCCACTAACAAATCATAAGATCTCTTCACCTTTGGATTAGGATCCTCCTTTACATTGTCATCCTCATTCCCAGCTTGGTCATCATGTTCTAGCATACGCCCGATGGAGGGTCCAATATGATCCATCATTATCTGCCCCATGTTATTGTATATATCCCTGTTCCCTACGACCTCATAGTAAGATATTTGCACGATTATGGCCGATGGCCTGGGCAGTAACTGCTCACCATGGTTGTACCAGTAGTAGTATCTTTCCATGAACCTTCTCAGTTAGATGGCACATAACATCATCTGCGTATTCAAAACTCATGCATTTTCACTTTGAGCACAGACAATGAATCTTGAGTCACTTCAAAACTAAGCATGTCCACTATAGCAGACAAAATAAACTCCAACAAGCCCATCATAAACTCCTCAGTCACTCGTCGACTGCGATCTAGCCATTTGTACATCCATCACCAATTTACCGGAACCTCAATTCACGATATCTAACAAGGAAAGTTCTACTTACTTTAATTTAAACATTATGTGACTATCATTTGTGAATCACTCTCTATCTCTTTGATGTTGTAAGTAGATGGGGTCCTATCCTGTTTGGGATGAATATGCAACCATTCATAACCCATCCACGTGTTTGTGTCAACCTTATGTTATTGATGTTCATTTCAAAATTCAGCAGCATTTTGCATTGATCCCTAAGTACATAGAGATACATGTGGTATGAAACACCACATGCAGACATGCACTTGGAGACAATACAAAACACAACAATCAAAATTCCAAATGGACATCAATAACACAAGATAGAACACAAACAACAGCGATAGGTTACACCCCACTGGTTACAATTAAGAGTTAAAATCAAAATAGGTGTCTAAGTCAAAAGGGAAACATAGGCTAATTAGGAGTACATGACTCAAGTTAAAGATCAGAATGTGAAATACTCTTAAAAGACTAGTAATAAGCCTGATCTTTATAAAGTTAAAGGACAAGAGGGGACTATATCTAATATGGATGGTTCTCTAAAGCCGATCAAGGATTTTGAACATAGTAGGGAAAATAAAAGCATCCGTAGGAGATCATAAATTAGGTTGCATCTATCTCTTTTAATCCTAATAAAGAAACCTTAGCCTATATTTAAAACAAAAGAAATTTAATTCCTAAACTATCAGAATTTTACACTGCATCTGATGGAATTTGGATCAGTTTCTCTTGAATCTGTTAGGAACTTTAATTTATAATGATAATAAATTCATTGATGAAGAGGGTCTCTCCAAAACTAAAGTTGAGGACATTCTTATGCATAATTGTAATGTACCTGAAGAGGTTAACAAGATTGAGGTTGGAGGTAACTTGATAATGTACCTAAAGTTTCTAACTTGATAATGTTTCAACTTAAATAGATGGAACTTCAAATTTATTAAGGTTTTTATTATCTTTTTAATGAGCCAAAACTTAGTTTCTACTTAATAAATTTAAATCACTTCAAAAATAACTAATATAAATATTATGAATAATATATAACGCACCTTGTATTATTAGAAATATAATTTTTAGCAATTTTTATTTCAGGACGTAATTCTGAATGTTTTTCAGTGTGTTTAATTTTTAATTGGAAACCTTAACTAGTTGGCCAAAAAATATCTCTTATAGAGTTTGACCAATTTCAAATAAATATTATATAAATTAATATTAATTATTACATAAGTTTCTTTTAATATCTCTATTTTCATTTGTTTTTGATCCAATTAATACATAAAGCTTATACCAAAATTATTAAAAAAAATTAAATAGATGAAACTTCAAATACACATGATGAAATTTTTTTAAAAAATTCTTCTTTTTTTGTTTAACTCGTTTTAGATTACTGATTACAATAACTTCCATGCTTGACTCTTTTTATAATCATTACCTATTATTAATTAACAATTTCTAAAATCCTCCCTTAAAGTTTAGGTTCCTCTATCTATGCTAATGAAATAACTAGTGAAGAATAGATAATAATGATTCTACCTAATAAATTAAAAAATAATATTTATCCTACACTAGTTATAATTAAAAACTAAATAATTAATTATCATTTAATTTTTCTGTTCATTCCCCCTAAAATAAAAAAAACAAATAAAATGCTAATTAGTGTTCAGTAAAGGATGATGAAAATTTCTATTTAAAGTTGTAATTAATACTCACCAATAAAATTCATTTAAAATCATGATTCTTGAATTTTAAGATAATCTAAATAAAAATTATTCTCATAAAATCTTTATACTTTAATTCCTTTTTTAAAAAAATGACAATTCCTTTTCCAATTTTATACACTAACCAACAAAAGGAGAGAGAGAGGAAGAGAAAAATGCATCTTGTTCACAAATTCAAATAGTGCCAAATTAATTACCATCTTGTTCAAGTTCCTAAGCCCTTCTACTAGTATAAATAATGAGCATTGTCTTCTTCTTTCCCATGGGACTTACCACTTATAATAGCCCAAACTTGACCACAATCACATCTCCAACTCTAGCCTAAAAAAACCATAATTACCATCACCAACGAAGTTAGATTCCCAACTCAAACGTATACATCACACCCTAACAGAAAGGATGTAATGACAAGAACATCAAATTATGGTTTTATGTTGTCCACTTTGAATCCAAACTGAGAATATCAAATCAAAAAGAATTACAAAGTCTTTGTCAATTTGAATAAACATGAACCTATATTTTATTTCGGGGGATTCAATGCTTTCGATGATCTATTTATGTCTAGTCGTTTACACCTAATTTAAAAACAACACTCAATTACATTAAGCATGTAATGGAACTATTGGTGGTCAACTTCATGTTCCAAACAATACAACAGTTTCCTTATAAAACAAACCTGATAAAACATTATCAACACACCTATAGTTGCTGCCAGCACCACATGACAACACATTTAACAAAATTCATCTAAAGTAAGAAAATAATAGATAGAAAATTCAAAGAAAACTTAAATCCAAACACCCAAAAAAGTTTTATTTTCTTTCATAGAACCTCATTTAAATTGTAGGATCATGCAGTTGCAAAAGCAGGTAGGAAAAAAGGTACAAGAAAGTGAGAAACCCATGCGAAAATAATAATTATTAGGATTAGAGAACTAAAACCAAACATCAAAACACAGATAAGTAATGATTCTAGTATAAACTTGAAGTTCACATTAGCTTGAGCTTGAAAGGATGAAAGGAGGAGAATGGTGAAGGAGAGAAGAAAGGTGATAATAGCTGTCACATTGATAGTTTTTAGTAGAAGTTTGTGGGTAGAGAATAATCTTTGTAGAAGACTTTTGTCTCTGGGACTTTGTTGTTAATTAGTTGTGTGCTTGAGTTTATTGTTAATGTGTAGTGTGCTTAACATAAGACTATGATTTTAGTTATTAATTAATTTTTTGAACCATTTCACAAGTCAAGGTTTGAACAAGAGTAGGAAGAGGGTGTTGGATAGATGATGTATTCACAGGACTAGCATAAGACTATGTTTGGCACTTTTGTTTTTGTTTAGTTCACTTTTACCAAAAAAAAAGGTGAATAGTAAGGGTGAACCAAATATATTCATTAAAGGGTAAGCGTACAAATTTGTTTTTTTAAAGATTTTTAATAATGGAGTATAAATATAATCAATTATAGTATAGTTGAATATACATATAGGTTAACTACTTAATCAAAAAAATTAATTGATTGACAAGGATAAAATATGAAAATAAATGTGAAGATTTCTTAACCTATGAATGAAAAGTTTAAGAAATGTTAGGCTTTGAAGCTTTATATATTTCCTTGAAACAACTTTTTTGAAGAATTAGACGCAAGTAAACAAGTAGAGACAAGTCTGCCAAGAACTCTTATGTTGCACTAAATTATTACAAACAAGTGACAAGGAAGAACTCATTTTTGTGCATTAGAACTCAAGTGTTTAGGATAAATATTTTTCAGTATCATTCAGAAGTAAATTAAAGCAACTAGCCTTTCAAATTTTAAGCAGTGATATCATTTAAAGCAAAGCTCTAGAATAAATAAAATAAAAAACCCAATTTTACCTCAAAGATTTATATGTGCATCAATATCAAATGTCAGATTTTTCGAAAGCCAAAGCACTACATCTAGAATTTAGCATTATTGCCATAATAACAAGGCTAAAGGCAAAAAAGAACAATATGTGTCAGTTTCAAATTCAACAAAATACACAGCAAGATGTGCTCATCAGAGAACATGACCAAATTGATTAAAAATATCTCAAATAAAATAAAGATCTAACTCCCTTGCCATTTACTAAATCCATCCCTACCTTAACTATAAATGTATTGCTTTAAACTTCAAATAGCCTAATGCACAGCTTGAATCAATAACAACAATCCAGCCATAAATAAAATAATAATTGGACACCTAAAATATTAACACAATATGATAAGAGATACTTTAAACCTGGTAAGGAATATAAACCTACTTACAACATTTGCAAGAAAATTTGTCAACTAATATATATCTTATCCATCTAGTTATTAGTTTTAGCAGACACATCATATTCACATATACAGATACCTCATTAGTCAATTTTTAATACCAAAGACTTAGTTATATACTATATAACAAATATGATATTCACCCAACACTAACAAATTAACAATAAATCAAATACAGAAAGGGAGAGAGTTTTAGAGACACAACCTCAACTACCATGTCCTAAAGGAAAGTTTACACTTCAGATACAATCTCAAACCATCAAGCACAACTTTACACTTCCCATCTAATAATAAAATATTAAACATAGAAGTAGTACCTAAAACCAACAATATATTAAGAACATATGAAAAATGAGAAACAATGTGCAAGTGGAATTAGAAAATGGACTCACAGAGAAGGTGTTGTCGGAGCTCACAAACTTAGAGGCAGCTTCTAAGTCACAATACAGGCACGATGCAAGGAGAGAGCTTCAGAGACAGGGAGACAGTTTTAGAGATGAATGGAGGGAGGGAGCCAGAGAAGGAGGAGGACATAAAGACGAATAAAGGGGGAAACAGATGGGGGAGGGAGACAGAGACTGAGAGAGGGGGAGACTTTTAGAGATGAACAGACGAAGGGAGCTAGAGAATGAGGGAGAGGGAGACGGATGGGGGAGGGAGAACGAGACTGAGAAAGGCAGATCAGGGCAAATGATTGGGGAAAGGTTGCGTTTCAAATTAGACTTAAAACATAGCGACCGAACACACCCGTCGCTAGTAAAGTCACTAATAAGGCCACCTGGCAGAGACATAGCAACGGGGTTAGCGAACGCTAAAGTGAATATCAAACAGCGACGACTAATACCTGTCGCTATTGTGGAACAACTAGCGACGTAGTCCACCTGTCACTCAATTAATAAGGCCACTGGCAGATATACACATTAGTGACGCAGGCCCTTCATCGCTATTATGGTTCAATGCAACTAGTGATGTAGTCATTCTATCGCTACAGGGTATGGGAGGGAAGGAAAAATGAGGGAAACAAAAATTAGTGACAGAGTAAAATCGTTGCTACGTTTGACGCTAACATTAAAATTTAGAGGGAAAATAAAAAATTAGAGGGAGATGAATTTAGCGACCGGCTCAGCAACGATTAGCTATAGTGACGAGGTTTGGGACAGACTTTTATAGGTTTTAATGACGGGATTCTATTGGTCGCTGATGTGGTAACTAATTTTCTTTTTAGGGCCCCTTTTTACATTGCGGTCGCTAATTCAGTCGCTAATTAGCGACAGCATTTGGCGGTCGCTAATTTGAAGTAGCTATCAGGGGTTTTTTCAGTAGTGTAATTTGGATGGGACATTTTTTTAATCTGTATTTTTATTCTGCTTTACCTTTTAATCATTAATGTTATTGTTTAGCTAAGTTGTTCGATTTAAGATTAATTTGGATGGGACGTCCCGTTAACCTTATTTCAAAATTTCTTTGTCTGTGTTTTGTGTCCTTTCTTTTTGAGTGGTTAAATTAATTTCTAGGCTATTTTAAAATATATGCAATCAATGAATAGTGTAAGGTGTTGACACCTTCCTCACTTGAAATTCGACTCCTGAACTTTGGAATTTCATTTTTTTATGACTGGTGCTTTCAGAAAGGTTTTCCTAATATTTTACCCTAAAAATATTGGTGGCGACTCCTTGTTTTTTCCGAAAGGATTTCAAAACGATTTATCTTTTTCGATTGGCCTCCCGCCATGATTCTGGTCGTGACAACTGGCGGCTCCACTGGGGATTTTGAGAGTCAAGCCTACCAAATTGATAACGCGTATTTGTTTAGCTGTTAATTATTTAACTTCTTTATTTTTATTTATGCCGTTTATTTTCAATCTATATTTGTATGTAGTTATTGCTTTGTTTGTATTTTTTTTATCTATTTTCTGTCAATGTTTATACATGTTGAACCTTAAGATAGGTGACTCTATTTTATTGTTTTGTGTTTATTATTTGTGAAAGATGGGTAAGGTAAAGGTATTGGATGCCCCTTTCATACACTACACTCATGATTCGCACACATTTTTAAGTGGGGCCCTATACCCGAGACTAAATGAAACTTAAGATTAGGGGAGGTTATTAGCAGTGTCATTTGGGACATACATCCTGTCTGACTATCATGACAACCTCTGCTTGAGTTTGACTTATTCATGGTGTCCCACACCTAATAGATTTCCTACTGTTATGGTCAACATTATGAATAGGATCTTGGCTTTGGTGACCTTTAGACAGTTAGTATAAGCCACCTAATATGAGGTATCACTGTTAAACAAAACTTTGAACCGGTAGGAGGCCTTCAGATAGAACCCAACTTAAGGCACAAAAAGGTAGACTTTCCCTCTACTTTCTCTCATTCTCACTTTCCCTTCTAATCCAAACTAGCGGACCACTTTCCCGTTAGCGGATTGTATTTTCCAAAATAATATCCCTTTTTTCTGAAAGAGTCATTTCCTTCTGTACACTTTTGGATCTCAAGTTACAAATTTTTTGGATTGTTAAAAAAAATAAAAAAAAACTAGGTTTTTTGAAGGACGATCAGAAAGCTCGTAACTCTTGCTTTTCTCTCTTATTTTCTTACTGTGAGTTCCATTGTTCATTACTCCCTTTGAATGTGAGGAAAATATTTTGAAAACAACGTACTCAGGGAGTAATATCAATAGGGCATACTGTTCATGAACTGATTCCCTTCTCCTTCTCCTTTCCTTTTTTCTAGAGGTTATCTGAAACTTGGTAAGTGTCCTTATAAGAGAATATGGAAGTTAGTATGGGATCAGATAGTCTTGGGATCACATGAGGAAATAGGATCCTTGTTGAGGGAAGCGAAGAAATGGAAAACCCTCTTACTGCTCCTAAAGAAATTGTAACTTTTTTGGATTATTGTAAGGGCAGATCAGTAAGATGAGGGCTATAATTGCTTGAGCTAGGAATGGCTGACTGATTTCCTGTATTTGTAATGAACGTTTATGACAGTAATGAATTTTATGGTATCTCAGAATAAAGGATTCTTCTGTGTCCACAATTATCCCATATTAATTTTTATTTTTACTCTACTTAGTACTTTTAAACGAGACGTTTTGAGGAACAGCCAAAGGACGCTTGTCAAGACCCATCATCGCTTCATGCATCATTTTATTTTAATGCATTTTACAATTCTGTTATTTTATTTCCTTTTATTTTCTCCTGACATATTTTGTTTTAACAAAAGACACCACAGAGAGACACCCTTACGGAACCTGACTCCAGACTAGACTCATGGCCGAAGTAAAATACATGACTGAAGACTTGAGGAACAAGGTTAGCAAGCTAAGAGAGCAGATGATGGAACTGACAAAACTCTTGGAGAAAAAAGTCATGGAAGGGGGCTCTTCCTCAAGCAACGAGGAGCAGTCGACTACCCTTTTGTATCCTACAGGTTTTACTTCCACACAGGCCCACACTACAAATCCCACAGTAGTTCCCTTCACCATTAATACCGATAACCCCAACCAAGCCGTTGACCTTCACACCATGCCTCATGGCATGTCATATAGTTACACGCCCCAACAACTTTTTGTTGGTTCGGATGGTATCCCCGTACCCTTTCCACAATACGCTTACCTCCAGGTTATTTCCCTCCTACGTTCACCAACCCCCAAGATAGCAATACCCCACAATTGATAAATACCCAAGCTCCAAACCCTACCCAAACAACTATTCCGCCAGTTAACAAGCATCGGGCCCTTAACCCTCTGAACCACAAGCCACTCAAAACATGCTACCCAAACAACCCAGCCAATCCCTAACCTACAAACTTTGGCACAACCACACAATCCTGCACAAAACACTGGCCTAACACATCAAGTATCACATTCCATTCCCTTTTATCCACAGTATAATTAGCCATACGAATACACGATGCCTTACATTACTAACTTGGGATTCACTCAAGCTGCCAACCCCGTCATAGACCCCGCCGCAGTCGTAGCACCCTAACCTAAGGGGAAACTGGAGATCCTTGAAAAGGGTTATAGAAGGCATTGGAGGCCTTGATTTGACAGATGCTCTTGAACTTTACCTAGTCCCTAATGTCGTGATTCCATAAAAGTTTAAGATGCATGACTTTGATAAATATCAGGGCACGTCCTATCCCCGAAATCATTTAACCATGTACTGTCAGAAGATGGCTTCTCATGCCTTTGATGACAAACTGCTTATACATTATTTTCAGAACAGCCCGGCTAGGGCTGCGCTCACCTAGTATACCCATCTGGAGCGAACTCATATTCATTGTTGGAAAAACCTGGCGGATGCCTTTTTGAAGTAGTACAAGTATAACCTAGACATGACCCTTGACAGAATTCAGTTGTAGAATATGGTGAAAAAAGATAGTGAGTCGTTCAAAGAGTATGTGCAACACTGGTGTAAGACGGCCACACAAGTGGATCCACCGTTCTAAAAAAAAGAGGTAGTGGCAATGTTTATTGATACACTTCAGTCACTTTTCTACGATAGGATAATTGGTAGTGTTTCATCCAACTTCGCAGATATTATCATCATTGGGGAGAGGATAGAAAGTGTAATGAGGATGAGAAAGATTTCCTAAAGCCCGTCTGGGGCACCTATTGTAAAGAGGCCTGCACCAAAAGACAAAAAAAAGAGATGGGGAAACCAACTCCATCTCTTATGACTAAAGAAGGGCCTAGCCAAGACCATTCAGCTCTGCTATTTTCAACCAGCCAATCTATTTCCCTATGCACCATACCCGTATGTGGCTGCTGTTGCCCATAACTAGACTCCTTATCCTGCCCCGCCACAATCCCACTTCCATCCGCCTATCACCCGAGCACCAAATCCATAACCAACGACATACCATCCTCCACAACAATGGGGCCAGCCTTCCACCTCTAACCAAAACCCAAGAAGGAATAACTTTGACCATGCCCCTGCTTAGTTTGATCCCATACCCATAACCTATACTGAACTACTATCCCATCTTGTCTGTAACTATCTTGTCGTACCATGCCCCTAGGGCCAATGGAACCCCTTTACCCTAAGAGGCACAATCTTAATGCTCGGTACGATTACCATGCTAGAGCATCGGGGCATTCCATTGAGAATTGCCTAGCCTTGAAGTATAAGGTGAGAGATCTAATTAAAGCAAATTGGCTCAATTTCCAAGAGGGAAATCCCAACGTGGCTATAAACCCCTTGCCTAACCATGAGAGTTCTAGGGTAAATACGATAAAAGAGGATAAGGAGTATGTAAGAGATGTCGTCACCATTGAAGACAATCCTTGTGATGATACAGACTTTATGATTGCTTACGCCTAACAGGGAACTTTGTAATTGGGAGGCTGTTGAACTCCCCATGACCTTGAATGTCCAATCAAAGTAATAATACTTTAATGACTTATTGGTCCCTTTATTATGCCTAAGGCTTTAGGGCATTTTATGTAATAAGGGAAAAAACTTGTTTTATCATTTCTATTTTTCATCAATGAATGCATATCGAATTTCAAAATATCTTTTCTTGCTTTGCTTATCTCTACCTTGATTCCTTTCCTCTTTATTCGATTGGTTTCCTTTGCCATTATATATTAAATAAATGCAGATCTGGAAATGATCCTCCTAAGAGTAGTAAGGTCATAATCCCATTCTATGACTTTGACCACTTAGTTGATTACGTTGACAAAGAAGGTAAGGAAGACTAGGGTCCCTCACCCGAATTAAATAAGATGTTGGAACAAGAGGCTAAAGAAGTTAAGCTTTATCAAGAGCTAATTGAGACCATCAACTTGGGGAATAAAAAGGATAAAAAGAAGTCAAGATTGGCATTTCCCCGAGTCAAGAACAACAGGGAAAGTTGATTATGTTGTTGATGTACTTTGGTTTGAAAAACACTGGGGAAATTTACCAAAGAGCGATGGTAACCTTGTTTTATGACGTGATGAAATAGAAGTCTATGTGGACGACAACACTGCCAGGTCCCAAAATGAATAGGGGCATATCTATCATTTAAGGAAGCTTCGGTATTGACCAACACAGATGGGGATAACTTACCGATGCCTATAAATACAGATGTAATCAAGAGATACTTTTCCAAAAACAAAAATAAATAAAAAAGACAAAATAAAAAAAGAATCAAAGTTGGCGCCTTATGCACATACCGATTGAGGGAAGCCAATGCTCTCGCATTAACATGTCAGGGCACGTCCAGATCATTGAACAGGTCGTCACCTTTCTATATAGGAGGCATGGATGTCATCATGCCAAGAACACAACAAAAATAATGTTTCATCCTTGTTGCAATTAACACCCTAACCTTAAGGGGGTATAACTACTTCCCATGCCAATGTAACTAAGGAAATGGTCTACCATGCTGAGTCATTGTGTCATAATTATTCGCCACATTGGCTAAGAGCAAATAAAGCGGCTAGAGTAAAACACAGGAATTGGGGGGATCATTTGAAAAAAAGGAAAAACAACAACAAAAAATCAAGAAAAATAAGAATGAACAAAAAGAACAAGAAAACAAAAGCCAAAAGAAGACTCAGAATGGTCCTTAGTGTAACAACCCTCATTTTGTGTGATGGATCCCTGAGACCAAGTGCATTGTTTGTGTTAAATTTTATGTGCAATGATGATTGAGCTACGACCAACTTGTTTGTATAATAGGTGATTAATATTCTAGAAGAATTTAAAGAACTAAAAATGATTATCTTCAATTTAATTATGTGAATAATAATAATAATAACAATAATTAATTAGTTAAGAAAACTTATCTGGAGTGTTTGAGTCAAGTCATTTTATCCTGATATATCTCTTATACTGTTTCTTATAGTTTTCATCAAGGGCTTGATGCCCGTTGCCCGTTGCCCGTTGCCTAACCCAAAAGACTTATTTCCAAGTTAATCGTATGGCCAATCTTCGCACCTGTACGTAGTTTGGCATAATTTCTTCCCCCGTTATTAGAATTAAGTTGTTTTTATCCCAAAATTCCATATCAAAATTATCTACAACTATATGACCATGAAATTAAACTATTCTTTCACCAAAATTTTCTAGACTCAATTCTCTCTAACTTTTATGAAGGATGCGAAGGCTAATTCCTCACCAATTTTGCCCAAAATTGTTTTCTTTGCAACTAACTTGAATCCCGTAAGAGCATGGGATAGTTTTCATAAAACGGTCATATCTCCCTTGTTTGTTGATAGATTTTTTATGTGCCATGTATCATTTTAAAGATAAGACAAAGATCTACAATATTTATGTTTTATACTTTTTCTAATCCAGATCGTAACATCCTCAAAAACATGAGACAAGTTGTTGGACTTGTTATTGACACCTCAACTTTGCATGGAAATGGACCAATCATGTGACAACATGCCAAGGACACTTGCCCCTCCCTTGGAAACTCCTTTCTTCACACTCTAATGGTTGAGTATGAGACTTGGCCATGCATAAGAAATGCTTGACACCTCTCTTTCCCTCTCCCTTCAGTCGTGGACTCCTTTGCCACCAAGGGAATGCATGCAAAACTTCACTCTTCCAATCAAACATTTCATTTTCTCTTAACATTTTCCTATATCCAGTAGCCTTTCTTCCTCTTTTCTCCTCCTCTTCTCACGTTAACCATCATCATCCTTCCAACAACATTAAGTAAAAAACACTTCACCACCTCCCTTAAGCCTCATGCATGAAATAAATTCCTAAACACTTTACCACTCTTGTTTTCTCCTAAAAATAACAACTTACTTCATTTCTTCTCACCATCATCACACCACTTCATCCCTCACCAAGCCTCTATCTCCTCTTTGCTTTTAATATTCCAACTTGTGGTGATCCTAAAGCAAATTTTTGAAGTTCTTGGTGTCTCTTCTTCTCTTGACCGAAACCTACTCTAAGGTAGGGGGAGTATTTGCTCATCTTAGTCCTTTATTTTCACATGCATGGTGAGGTGTGGTTGCCCCTAGAACTCACACCTTGGTACCCCCCCTTGAAAGGCCTTGTTTTGTGGTCTTGATCATGAAAACCATTTGTAAAAATCTATGTCATTTGGGGTGGTACCATAGCTGCACCATGATCTTGCAAAATCTATAAACCTTATGAACTTTAATTTGTGAATTGCTAAATTTTTAATGGTTATGTTGTTGCCAAAATTTTTGGATGCATGCATGTTCACTTTACTAAGAAATAATTCACAAAATTCATGATTCTAAGAGCTTAAAACTAACGTGACCCCTTCCCCATGGTTGAGATAAATTTTAGATGCTTGAGATATAAGTTTGGATGCATGAAAGTCACCCTTGAAAAAAATGACAGCATTTAAGAAATCACTTGTTTGTTGTTAAAAAAGTTTAATAGATGAGTTTTTCTTTAATCCAAATGGCTGTACCTTATACCTTAATGTTTTTAGGATTTAAGTGAACTAAAAGTGCTTGAGAAAGATCTTAAGAGTTGTAACTCAAAGAAGTATATTGCTGTTGGAAAAAGTCACCTTAAACTTTATGATTTAACTTTAGAAATTTTTACATAAAAGTAATTTTAGCAACTTGATAATTGTAAAGAACATGCCTAGTTAAAATCTTGATTTTTGATAAAGAAAAATAAACTAAATATGATTTAATTTAATTCTGAAATTTTTATGAAATAAGAAATTAAATGCTTTATGATAATTATTTTGTATGATAAATTGATAGAATCAACTTATGAGTGCATGGATAAATTTTAAGTTTTCGAGTAGCATAACGTGGTGGCTGTTTGGAATGATTAAAATTATGAGAAATGATGATAAAAAAATGAATAAAAGGTTGTAATTGAAAAGGGTTAAAAGGGGACCTGAGTATAGACGCAAACAACAAGTTAAAAATGGTTAAAAACTCATTTACATGAGTAAACAAGATAAAGGGGCCAAACTAATTTAGGCATGGCATGTATTTGATGGCATATGATGTGAATATTGAGTGTGGAAAAATTACCCAAATTATAAAAATTGGTTTGGAGATATTCTGATGCGTTATTTGTCCTTAAATGTGTTTTTACGAAAGCTAAAATGACTAACTTTAGCACTTTAGTGCACTTTTGTGTAGGACCTGTTTCTGGGTAGAATTAATATTTAATTTTATTATACTTAACTATTATTTTAAAAGTTAAGCACTTTTGGCTTTGGAATTACTCAATTTGGAATTTTCTAGACAAAATACGACAAAAACAAAGTTTTTGGTAAACAATAAGAAATAGCGATTTTATAACTTCTATTTGTCCGAGGAAAATTTCAATTTTATATATATGACTAGGAAGAATATTAGTAGCTATAAGAAAGTATTTTTAATTGAGGTTCTAGTAATTTTAAAGAGTTAAGGCGAATTTAGTCTATTTGTCATAAATCAATACGGCAGGACGATGTTGGTAAGGGCCGAAGGATCATAAGAAATTCTAATGTACTCTGGTCTCACCTTCTTTTTGAAAATTAATACTTAGGTATAAAATCAAATTTTTAGAAGTAAAAATAAAATAGGAATTTTGTTTCCATAAAACTTAATAAAAGAAAATACCTCAAAATATTCTTTTAGAAAAAAGATTTAAAAATAAATTAGAAATTAAGGCCTTAGAAATTTTCCTTATAGTAAAACCCATTTAGAAACCAAACCTCGGTGCTCCTAATAAGGATTGTTTAGGTAGTACCTAGACCTTGGTTCCCAATGTTCTCCTCATTAAAGGAATTTATGATGGCTAGTATACACGCTTTAAGGAAAAATATGTCGAGGGAGATTGATGAGCGGGAGTTGGACCCCATTGCATGCTAGCAATTAATCAAGATGAATACTAATGAAGCTAACACATGCATAGCATACCATAATTATGTGACTAACTCTGTTGATATTTATCCCCTATGTAGTTGCCTGGCGCATGTTATAGAGATTCTTTGTATCTATTTAGTACATGTTTGTATAATACCTATAGCCGCCCTTGCATGTAAATTACTTAGGTTGAGAGCTTATACTCACCCTTTTTGTGTTATGTGTCTACTTTCCCTCTTGTGATCATCAGCTGAAGGTCAGGGTGAGCGCGAGCAGGACCTGGATTACCTATAGTAGAAGACGTAGATTGTTCATACTCGTTGTTGATGTCGAGACTGTTGTAGGTCCCGACGTTTAGTTATGTTATTATTATAATAATTGTTATTGGGAGCCTACGAGCCTCATACCTTTTGAGTACATCATTGTTATAAAGAATCGATCTATGTTATAATGTTTATTTGAGCTATGAGTTGATGATCACCAATAAAAAAACTCTTATTTTTCAAAATAACTCGTGACTCCTTAATTAAGTAGGATGTTCCAATATGGGAATTAGTCCTAGTTAATCGAGGGTGTCACACTCTCTCATTGATGCCAAAAAGGCTCACCCCCATTTCCTTTGGTACAGGGAAGTGGGGCAAAGTTGCCTATTCGAAGTGACATCTGTTCCCCAAAGGATAAAACTGAATCAGAAGAGGCCAAACAGGTTCGGTTTGAGTGTAATCAACTTAAACCTTTTGTTATGAAGGACGTAGCCTTAAAAAAATCATGTCATAAAGAAAGAAAAGCTCGCTAGGCTGAAAAAATAAAAAGGCGCTCTAGGCAAAATTTAGAGCGACCCGATGAGCTAAAAACCTAAAAAAGGTGGCCCAGATAAAAATTAGGGTCAAGATTTTGACAAAATAACTAAAGTTTCCCATGCAAACAATATAAGTCAAAAATGGGGCACATGGATCATGGTCAAACTACCTTTTCAGAGACAGTCGAAGGGTGAACTTAAAGTTGTGATGTGGGATTGAGATGTGTATTGTTCTTGGGGATTTGCTGGAGAATCTGTAAACCCTTCCTGTTCTGCCTGTTATCAATCTTTCCTATTTGACCCTGTTTATTTTTTTTGCTTTCCCTACTTTCCTTTCTCTATACCTGTTCAGCTTATATAAATAAAATTTTACCCTTTTCGGTACGTTTGTTGCTATAATAAACATGTACTTTTTCATTAATAAATAAAATGATAAAGTAATAACTATTTAAAGTTGTGACGACAAGATGCTCTTGTTACTCGATCTCACCTCAAGCAATCATCACGGAGACTGAGTCAGACACGTGCTCCGAAGTTAGGATTACCTTATTGGTTCTATTTATTCATGATTCATCTCAAGTCTGTAAGGGGTCACGGTTTCAAGGGAATCTCCTTAAATTTCAATTTGTTTTATCTTTGCACTGCTTACCCTTTTCTATAGGTTGTCAAAATAGACAATCATGTTAAGTTTCGATGCCTCAATCGCCAAAGCTGGCACCTTTTGTATTTGTTCATACTAATATATCAAATAGGGGGAGAATTAATAAGTTGATTTTTTTATAATCAAGTTTTGATGATTCCAAAAATGTTTTTCAAAAAGATAAATGATATGATAATCTCAAATTAGCACTCTCGTAACTGATTAAGCTAATGGATTAGGCACAAGAAAATCAATTAAGCTATTTGATTAAGCCTTAGAGATAAATTTTGAAATTATTTGAAAAAGAAGTAATCAATTAAGGTAATCAATTAAATAGGAAGTAATCAAATAAGGTAATTGATTACGATGAATTTGGACTAGTTTTAATTAAAATAGAACATTGTTAATCGATTAAGGTAATCAATTAAGATAAACCTTAATGTGTTTTAATTAAAACAGAGTGTTTCTAATCAATTAAGGTAATCGATTTAGATGAATTTAAATGTGTTTTAAATAAATCAAAACATTTAATCAAAATGTTCTACTCAAGTTTAAGCTTAAAGGATAGGGTTCTTGAAGCATGTGTTAAGAAAGTAAACATGAACATTACTGATGAAATTTTATCCATAACGGGTCTTATTCCCCAAGTAGATTCTACTTTTATTGGTCTATCTACTGATGAATCCTGGAATTATGATCAACCTGATGCTAGAACCTTTCTTTGGCATGAAGCTCATGAAACCCATAACTCTAGAACTGTTCGTAGGATGTCTTTGGATAATAGATTGTTACATTATTGCTTGGCTAAGATTCTGGTTCCTAGAAGTGGAAATTATGCTTTAGTTGAGGAAACAGATGTCTTGATCCTTTGGGCGATGGTTAATGAGAGTCCTATAAATTGGTTAGATATGATTAAAACTCATATGGTTGACAATAAGAACCATTCAAAACTTCCCTATGTTGTTCTTCTAACCAAGTTATTCAAGGCCTTTCATATTGATTTAAATGGAGAAGTTAAAAAAAACTATCTTCCAAAAATGAGATGACAATGACATAATTGGCAAAAATGGGAATTTTTCAATATGTTGGTGTGTGGGACTTTAATCCTCGACCTTCTTCTCATGATCCCCCTCCGAGACCACCACCTCAAGACCATGGCCATGTTATCCTTGATGTCATTCAGCGCTTGAATGATCGACTTGATAGGTTTGAAGCTCACTTTGATATTCTTGAAGAAGGCCAACAAACTCTCCTTGCTCGTTTGGATAGCCTTCAAATTAATCCTCTCTACTATCTGTGTTTGAATATGCTTTCAGGTTCACAGATTTTGATAATGACAAAAGACTCTTGAAGAAAAATTGGAGAAACAAGAAATTGCATCAGACCTGTAAAAACACGTAGGCTAATCGATTAGGAAGACATATCTAATCGATTAGATGGCTTCTGTTTTGACAAATAATCGATTACACACACAAGAATAATTGATTACATAGTTTTTGTTTGTACAATAATCGATGACACCCTAACTCTAATCAATTACCAAGATGAAAAATTGATTTAAATGTATCAGGTACTTATGCTAATCGATTGCAAGACATCAGACAATCGATTACAAGGCTACTGGAATGACATTAATCGATTACAGTAAAGACATAATTGATTACCCAACTGCATAACCTAATTAAATGCATCAGGTGCCATCACTAATCGATTACGAGACAAGACATAATCGATTACCAAGGTTTTGCGTTTAGCTAATCGATTACAGCATACACGCTAATCGATTACAGCACAAAAAACATTAAAGATTTCAAAGTGTAATCGATTACAGCTCGAGGCGTAATCGATTACGATAGTGCCAGAAATTAGGGAAAGTGCTTTTAAGTGGAAACCAACTCATTTCTCCACATCTCTCAGGCACCCACGAGCTGCAACGGCTAGAAACTCCATTATGCTCATCTCTAAGCTCTATAAATGCAAGACTCCTTCAAGCTACTTAAAGCCATTAATTACATCCATCAAAGGGAGATCAATTCTTGAGTCTTGTGAGTTTTACTCTTGTATAGTTTCATTTTTTTAAAACTTAGAACTATAACTTGTATATCCTCTCTTGTTAAGAGTTTGAATTTGAGAGAGCATTCACTTGTATATCTACTCTATTTAGAGATTCTATATCTTGTAAACACTACCAAACACAAAGGCTTTTCACTCTTGGTTGAGTGGTCACAAAGGTTGGGGTTCAACCTTTGGGTATTGAGAGTTTGAGAGATCGGGTGGGTTACCGTTGTGCTAATGAGGATTGAGTTCTTGAGTGTGGGACACTAGGAAGCTGCAATTGCTCATAGCTTGTAATCTCTAAACTTCAATAGTGGAAATCCTTCAAGTGGGTTGCTTGAAGGCGAGACGTACACCGGGTTGGTGGAACTCGTTAAATTGGTTTGCAAGCTCTTCTCCCTTACTCTTTTACATTCATATTCTGCATTTAATTGATTTGTGTTGATTGATTGTGATTTGCTTACTTAAGCTTGCTTAAATTAGTTAACTTTAAACATTGCACACCAAGTTTTTGACAAATTGCCTTAGCATATTTACTTCTTGTCTTGCATTGTCTCTTGCATTAAACTTGACTTCACTTGCATAATCTTTAAACTTGTGATAAAAGAATCAAGTTCAAAGGCACTCTAAGCAAAGTTCTAAAAACTCAATTCACCCCCCCTCTTGAGTATTGAGGCCACTTGAATAACAAGTGGTATCAGAGCTTGACTCTTGGTAGATCAAGCTTAACAGCTTCAAGAGATAAAATGGCCTCAAGTTCTCTAAACCTTTTTCCCGAGGGTGGTGCCACAAATAGACCTCCCGCTTTCAATGGGGAAGGATATGTGTTTTGGAAAGAAAGAATGAAAATCTTTGTTCAATCAATTGATTTAAGAGTTTGGAATGCCATTGAGAATGGTCCTTTTATACCCATGCATACTATTAATGGTAAAAATGTTGAGAAACCCATGGATGATTGGACTAATGATGAAGAAAAGAAAGTACAATACAATTATAAGGCTAAAAATCTCATTACTCTAGCATTAGGTCCCAATGAATTCTTTAGGATAATGACTTGTCAAACGGCTAAGGAAATGTGGGATACCTTGCAAGTAACCCATGAAGGTACTAGTGATGTAAAAGATTCTAAGATTAGTACCTTGACTAGTCAATATGAGAGTTTTAGGATAAATTCTGGAGAAACCATTATAGAAATGCAAAAGAGATTTACCCTTATAATCAATCATCTTATTACTCTTGGAAAAGTCTATACTAACAAAGAACTTGTGCATAAAGTTTTGAAAAGTCTTAGTAGGGAATAATAACCTCTCGTCACTGCCATCAAACAATCCCCAAGCATCAACGAGATGTCTCTTACCACACTCTTTGGAAAGCTACAAGAGCAAGAGCAAGAACTAAGGGATTTAAAGCTAGCGGAGGAAGAAGAAAAATCCTCCAAAAAGAAAGGTCTAGCTCTTAAAGCCACTTCTACACATGAAGAAGAATCAAGTAGTGACCTTGACGAAGAAGAAGAATTTGGATTATTTGTGAAGAGATTTGGAAAGTTCATGAAAAACAAACGATTCCAAAAGAACTTCAAACCCCAAGGTAAGAAACCAACTTTTAATGAAACCTCTTCTTCACTAAATTGTTTCGAATGTGGCAAGGAAGGAAACTTCAAGATAGATTGCCCAAATCTTAAGAAGAAGAACAAGGAGAAAAGAGGAAGAAGAAGAGCTTACATCGCTTGGGACGAAAACAATGTAAGTAGCTCTGATGAGTCTGAAAACGAAGAAGCAAACCTTTGCTTGATGGCCAATCATCAAGATGAAGATAATGAGGTTAGTCTTCTCAACTTAGACAAAAATAAATTGCTTGATGCATTTGAAGAACTGTATGATAAATTTATCAAGCTTTCTAGCAAATACAAATTATCAAGAAAAACTATAGATACTCTTGAAATGCACCTTGTAGAACTTGACAAAGAAAATGCATGTCTAAAAGAAAAATTAGCAAATGTTCAAATATGCTCTAAGGATAAACCTTGTGACTTTGCAAAGAAATGTAATATCTTAGAAACCAAGGTCATAGACTTAAATAGGACATTAGAAAAGTTCACTAATGGTAGAGATAACTTGAATGTATTACTTGGAAACCAAAGATGCATGTTAGATAAAACTGGTTTAGGATACAACTCCACCAAAAAGGAAAAACACTATAAGAACTTCTTTGTACCACCTAGGAGATCATCATCACCTTTTATGAGATACAATCATTATGGCTTTAAAGGACATAACTCTTCAAATTGTAATGTTAGAAAATTAGGACCAAAGGTCATTAGAAAGGTGTGGGTTCCCAAAGGAACATTACCATAAGCTAACCTAAAAGGACCCAACATAAAATAGGTACCTAGTGCTATAAACTAATTTTGTTTTGTAGGTATGCTTCAAGGCAAGCAACACCCATTGGTATTTGGATAGTGGGTGTTCAAAACATATGACAGGAGATATAAGCAAGTTCACATCATTCACTCCCAAAAAGAAAGGAAGTGTCACCTATGGAGATAATACCAAAGGAAAAATACTTAGTATCGGAAATATCGGTAAAAACTCTTCTACCTCCATTAGTGATATGTTGTATGTTGAAGGACTCAAACATAACTTCCTTAGTATAAGCCAATTGTGTGATAAAGGATATAGAGTTCTATTTGAATCCAATTGTTGCATAATTGAAAATAAGCTAAACAAAGAGGTTAAGTTTGTAGGTCAAAGAATTGATAACATTTACATGATTGATATTGATAGTTTGTCCTCAAATGATGTGCAATGCTTCATGACTAGATAGGATGAATCATGGCTATGGAATAGAAGGATAGCTCATATACACATAGACCATTTAAACAAACTTGTTTCTAAAGAACTAGTAATTGGTTTACCAAAGCTCAAATTTAAAAATAAATTTTGTGATGCATATCAAAAGGGAAAACAAGTAAAGGCATCATTTCAAGCTAAAAACATTGTTTCCACACAAAGGCCTTTACAACTTTTACACATGGATCTATTTGGACCTTCCAAAATCAAAAGTTTGGTGGTAATTACTATGGTCTAGTGATTGTAGATGATTATTCAAGATATACATGGACCTCGTTTCTTGCTCATAAAAATGAAGCATATCAAGCATTCAAGAAACTTGCCAAGATTATCCAAAATGAGCAAAATTTGAAAATCGCATCCATTAGAACCGATCATGGGGGAGAATTTGAAAAATTAATCCTTTGAAAAGTTTTGCGAAAAACATGGTATCAATCACAATTTTTCAGCTCCTAGAACTCCACAACAAAATGGAGTAGTTGAGAGGAAAAATAGATCCTTAGTAGAGCTTGCTAGAACCATGCTAAATGAAAATAATATTGCGAAACATTTTTGGGCCGATGCAGTAAACACCGCTTGTCATATTATGAATAGATGTTTAATAAGGTCTATACTAAAGAAAATCCCTTATGAACTTTACAAGGGAAGAAAACCCAACATTTCCTATTTTCATATTTTTGGATGTAAATGCTTTGTGCTCAATAATGGAAAGGATAATCTAGGGAAGTTTGATGCCAAATCTGATGAGGTAATTTTTCTAGGATATTCATCATCTAGTAAATCTTATCAAATCTTTAACAAACAAACAAATATCATTGAGGAGTCTATTCATGTGAAATTTGATGAAAATAGCCATAACTCCCCGAGAAAGGAAGATGTTGATGATATTGTAGGTTCTCTTCAAGATTTAACCTTGAATGACAAAGAAGAAGAGAACAAAGACAAAGATGCAACACAACATGAGGAACCACAATAATGGATCACTTTGAAGGACCATCCCTTAGACAAAGTCATAGGTGAAATGATAAAAGGTGTAAGTACTCGAAACGCCATTAGGAATACATGTAATCATTTAGCATTTGTATCACAAACAGAACCCAAAAGTATTGATGAAGCTATTATTGATGAACATTGGATGTTGGCCATTCAAGAGGAATTGAATCAATTTGAAAGAAATGAAGTTTGGGAACTAGTGTCAAGACCCAATGACCACCAAATAATAGGAACAAAATGGGTGTTTAGGAATAAATTAGATGAAAATGGTATAATTACTAGGAACAAAGCTAGGCTAGTAGCTAAAGGTTATAATCAAGAAGAAGGCATTGATTATGAAGAAACGTATGCTCCTGTAGTTAGGCTAGAAGCTATTAGATTATTGTTAGCCTTTGCATGTTGTAAGGATTTTAAATTGTACCAAATGGATGTTAAAAGTGCTTTCTTAAATGGATATATTCAAGAAGAAGTATATGTTGATCAACCTCCAGGTTTTGAAAACTACCAATTTCCAAATCATGTTTTCAAACTAAAGAAAGCTTTATATCGGTTAAAAAAAGCTCCAAGAGCTTGGTATGAAAGATTAAGTAAATTTCTTTTAGAAAATAATTTTGAAAGGGGAAAGGTTGACACAATATTATTCATCAAGCACAAGAAAAATGACATACTATTGGTTCAAGTGTATGTTGATGATATAATCTTTGGTGCTACTAATGAATCTTTGTGCAAAGAGTTTGCTAAGCTAATGCAGGACGAATTTGAGATGTCCATGATGGGGGAACTTACTTTCTTCCTTGGACTACAAATTAAGCAAACAAAGGAAGGCACTTTCATTAGTCAATCAAAGTATTGCAAGGAGTTGCTTAAGAAATTTAACATGGACAAGGCAAATGATATTGCCACACCTATGGGCACTTCATGCCATTTGGATAAGGATGAGAATGGTAAGGATGTTGAACTCACTAAATATAGAGGAATGATTGGATCCCTACTTTACTTAACCGCTAGTAGACCAGACATCATGTTTGCTGTTTGTATGTGTGTAAGATATCAAGCATGCCCAAAAGAATCACACCTAACTGTAGTAAAAAGGATAATGAAATATCTTGTTGGAACCCAAAATGTTGGCTTATGGTATCCCAAAGGGGTTGAATGCACTTTAGTTGGATACTCTGACTCTGATTTTGCAGGATGTAAGCTTGATAGAAAAAGCACTAGTGGAACATGTCACTTTCTTGGTAGCTCTCTTGTATCTTGGCATAGCAAGAAACAAGTAAGTGTTGCATTGTTAACAGCTGAGGTAGAATATGTTGTAGCTGGTAGTTGTTGTGCTCAAATCCTTTGGATGAGATAACAACTCCTACATTTTGGTGGTATACTAGACTATGTGCCTCTAAAATGTGATAACACAAATGCCATAAACATTTCAAAGAATCATGTAATGCATTAGAGAACCAAACATATTGAAATTTGACATCATTTCATTAGGGATCATGTATTAAAGGGTGATTGTGTGCTTGAACATGTTGAAACCTCCAAGCAACTAGCAGATCTCTTCACAAAACCCTTGGCAAAAGAACAATTCATTCCCATAAGAAGAGAATTAGGAATTGTAGACATGTCCAATTGTGTTTGAATAATGAAAATTTTGATAATTTCTTGTTTTAAATCATGTTTTAATAAGCTTGTAATAAATTGTTGTATGATTCATTAACTTTCCAACAATCTTGTATGAAATCGGAAAAATCTGTGCATTTTTGAACTATCTAATCGATTACCAAGAGACCCATAATCGATTACTAAGCCTCTGTCTCGTATATAATTGATTACCACTTGCTAGATAATCGACTACTCAGATTCTATTTCATGCCCAATCGATTAAATCACCCAGATAATCGATTACCAACATTTCAACTTCCTAATAATCGATTATCATCCTCCCCTAATCGATTGTAAAGATTCTATTTTTAAACCTAATTGATTACTCATATACCCTAATCGATTACCCCAAGAGCAAAACGGTTCAACTTCCTTAGAAACAGTGTCCTAATCGATTACCTATGATGCCTAATCGATTAGCCTCGGTACTGCAACGGTCAACCTGCAGGTTTTCGAGGCACTCCGTTTTCCCCACCCCATTCACTCACTTCTCTTTATTCTAAACCTATTTTTTCCCTATAAATTCCCCTCTCCTCACTCTCTCATCTCACACTACCTCTTCCTCCTTCAATCTCTCAAAGCTTCAAGAGCTTTCCTCTCCATTCTCTCATTCTCTTCTCCTTTTCTCTGCACTTTACTGGTATCATGTCTTCCTCAAGAACCATTAAGAGGGCAAGGTCTTCCATGGCCCAAACCAACAACCCTCTTGACTTCTCTAGATTTTTCACTACCCCTAGAGATCTTCAAAACTTTATTAACAACTTTTCTGAGAAGGATATCATCTCCCCCCACTACATCAACGCTGAGACATTTGACCACCCTAGCCTCACCTTCACTCAAAGCCTCCACCATTATAACCTTTTCCCCTTCCTCACCCTTAAGGAAGAGCTCTATTACCCTAAACTTATAAGGGTATTCTACTGTAACCTTAAGCTTACAAATGGGTTACTGGAATCAAAGGTCAAAAATATGACCCTTAGGCTCATAAATACCCAACTGGCAGAAATCACTCTACTGCCACTCAATGATGCTGAGTTTGACGGAGGGAATCCCGAGGACGAATAGGATTTCAATGCCATCGCTGCCCGACAATTGCTGTGGAAGGCTGCTCGCCCAAGGAGCAACCACAAACTGGTAGGCCACTTGACCATGAACAACCGTCTCCTTCACTTTTTCTTGGTCAAGATGTTGGTTCCTCGTGGTGGGAACTATGCTCTGGTGGAAGAGGATGATGTCCTCTTAATGTGGGCTATGCAAAACCAAAAAGAAATAAATTGGGTTTAAATGCTTAAGCTGCACATGCTCCATGCCAAAGACCAGTAAAAGCTTCCCTACGCCATCCTGCTCACTAAAATCTTCAAAGCTTTTGGAGTAGACTTGGCTGGAGAGTTGTCAAAAAAGGTGCCTCCCAAGGCTTGCATTGGCACCCATCATCTCACGAAAATGGGTATCATTTTTGTGAATGGAGCTTGGCACTCAAAAATGGAAGGCACTAATGCCAATATTCCTTTTGAAGCTACTGCTGAAGAACCTGCTCCTCCTCCTCCAAATCAAGCTGAATCATCCGCCCCCGCTAACCCCTTCGTCTCCCTCTATGCACAACTTGACAGTCGGTTTGACCGCATTGAGAACTCTATTCAAGAGTTCCAAATGACTGAGCAGCAACACTTTGAAATGATGCAAGAACATTACAATGAGCTATCACACCAAATCTCAGAACTTCGCTTTTTCCATCCGGATAATTAGATCCGTTTTATTGTGCCTTGTTTCAGTTATTTTAATTCAGTTTCTTTGAAATTCTGCAATATTTCCTTTGTGTAATTTCCTGTTTCTGCATTAAATAAACGTTTTAATTTCAATATATCTCTATGTTGCTTTATTGTTTTTGATGATTCCAAAGGGGGAGAAATACTTGAGTTCATCTAAATACTTGAGTTCATTCTGATTGCAAATGAAACAAGTGCTAAAAACTGTTTGATAATAACAAATGGTTAACAAATTATAAAATTATCTCTAAGGCATAAACTCTCTTAGATAGGGGGAGATATTTTGAAATAAGAGATAATGATAACTTATTAAAAAGATAATGCAGAATCTGAAATAGATATGAGATAATGCTCAAGAGATAATATTTTTGGATTAAGAGATAACATTGTGCAAAATTTGAATATGTTTTTGATAGAGATAAAATTAGAGATAATAGATAAGTTTTTAAACTAACAACCCTCAAGAGATGAACATTGTTTGTCATCATCAAAAAGGGGGAGAATGTGTTTGAATATGCTTTCAGGTTCACAGATTTTGATAATGACAAAGGACTCTTGAAGAAAAATTGGAGAAAAAGGAAAATGCATCAGACCTGCAAAAACACGTAGGCTAATTGATTAGGAAGACATATCTAATCGATTAAATGGCTTCTGTTTTGATAAATAATCGATTACACACACAAGAATAATCGATTACATAGTTTCTGTTTGTACAATAATCGATTACACCCTAACCCTAATCGATTACCAAGATGAAAAATTGATTTAAATGTATCAGGTACTTATGCTAATCGATTGCAAGACATTAGACAATCGATTACAAGGCTGCTAGAATGACACTAATCGATTACAGTGAAGACATAATCGATTACCCAACTGCATAACCTAATTAAATGCATCAAGTGCCATCACTAATCGATTACGAGATAAGACATAATCGATTACCAAGGTTTTATGTTTAGCTAATCGATTACAGCGTATACGCTAATCGATTACAACACAAAAAGCACTGAAGATTTCAAAGTGTAATCGATTACAGCTCGAGGCGTAATCGATTACGATAGTGCTTGAAATTAGGGAAAGTGCTTTTAAGTGGAAACCAACTCATTTCTCCATATCTCTCAGGCACCCACGAGCTGCAACGGCTAGAAACTCCATTATGCTCATCTCCAAGCTTTATAAATGCAAGACTCCTTCAAGCTACTTAAAGCAATTAATTACATCCATCAAAGGGAGATCAATTCTTGAGTCTTGTGAGTTATACTCTTGTATAGTTTCATTTTTCTGAAACTTAGAACTATAACTTGTATATCCTCTCTTGTTGAGAGTTTGAATTTGAGAGAGCATTCACTTGTATATCTACTCTATTTAGAGAGTCTATATCTTGTAAACACTACCAAACACAAAGGCTTTTCACTCTTGGTTGAGTGGTCACAAAGGTTGGGGTTCAACCTTTGGGTATTGAGAGTTTGAGAGATCGGGTGGGTTACCCTTGTGCTAGTGAGGATTGAGTTCTTGAGTGTGGGACACTAGAAAGCTGCAATTTCTCATAGCTTGTAATCTCTAAACTTCAATAGTGGAAATCCTTCAAGTGGGTTGCTTGAAGGTGAGACGTACACCGGGTTGGTGGAACTCGTTAAATTGGTTTGCAAGCTCTTCTCCCTTACTCTTTTGCATTTATATTCTGCATTTAATTGATTTGTGTTGATTGATTGTGATTTGCTTACTTGAGCTTGCTTAAATTAGTTAACTTTAAACATTGCACACCAAGTGTTTGACAAATTGCCTTAGCATATTTACTTATTGTCTTGCATTGTCTCTTGCATTAAACTTGACTTCACTTGCATAATCTTTAAACTTGTGATAAAAGAATCAAGTTCAAAGGCACTCCAAGCAAAGTTTTAAAAACTCAATTCACCCCCCCCCTCTTGAGTATTGAGGCCACTTGAATAATACTATCCACCTCCTCTCCCTCACATGGACTAGTTCTTGTTTTTCATTGTGATTTCTTGTTTTGGATTATGTCTTGCACTCTTATGAATATATTGCCTCTTGAACTTAAGTTTTGGTATATGGTGGTATCTAGTTCTTTTTGATAATGACAAAGGGGGAGAAAATATGATATGATGATGATATATGCTATTCATGCAATGATATGATGATGATATGATATGAGAAAATATAATGATATGCTAGTGGAAAGTATAGTGAAATGAAAAGATATAGTCATAATGTTGTACAATGATATAATGGTATGAATATGATATGCTATGAATTTGATGATTTGATCTATACTAATATGGATTTGATATTTATTGAAATGAGAAAATAAGGTGTCTTCTAAATATTATTTTCCCTATCATTAACAAAATTTTTGTCATCATCAAAAAAGGGGGAAATGTATTTGTTCATAATAATATATCAAACAAAGGGAGAATTAATAAGCTTATTTTTTATAATCAAGTTTTGATGATTTAAAAATATTTTTCAAAAAGATAAATGATATGAGAATCTCAAATTAGCACTCTCGTAACTGATTAAGCTAATGGATTAGGCACAAGGAAATCACTTAAGCTATTCGATTAAGCATAAGAGATAAATTTTGAAATTATTTGAAAAAGAAGTAATCGATTAAGGTAATCAATTAAATAGGAAGTAATCGAATAAGGTAATTGATTAAGATGGATCTGGACTAGTTTTAATTAAAATAGAATGTTGCTAATCGATTAAGGTAATCAATTAAGATGAACCTGGGTGTGTTTTAATTAAAACAGAGTGTTGCTAATCGATTAAGGTAATTGATTTAGATAAATCTAAATGTGTTTTAAATAAATCAGAATGTTGCTAATCGATTAAGCTAATTGATTACACTGTGTATTTTGACTGATTCTCTGCTTTGCTAAACTTAAGGGATATTTTCAAGAGAATCAAATTTGAAAATGCTCAGATTACAACGGCTAGTTATCTACTTGAAACACTATAAATAGAGGCCTAAGTCTTCATCAAAAAACACAACATATGTATTGAACTTTCTTATTCTCTCTTTCATGTTTTCAAGAAGCAAAGCTTGATAAATTTTCTACACTTTTAATCTTCAGATTTTGCTTTAGAAAAAAGCTACATTCTTGTGAGTTAAGTTAATCTATTTTGTGCTTTGATTTTGAAACTTGCTTGATCAAAAGAGAGCTATAGTTTTTGATCAACTTTCTTCTACAATTATATTTTCTTAATCCGTTTTATGGAAAGAGAGCTACATTCTTTGAGTTGATCTTATTTTGTTTGTGCTTTAAAATTTGCAAAATCCGCTCTACAAAGAGAGCTATATTTCATGATCAATATCATGTGTTTTCTTCTCTTATCTTATTTCATATATTCATTATAAGAGGAGTAAAGAGTTTTAATTTTACTCATTCATAAATTAAGTTGAAGCGTTGTAACAAAGGCAAGGTTGTAGCCATTGGGGTTGTTGTTGGGCAAGAATTCTAAGAAGGATAAAAGAGTGAGGGATAAGTTCTTGGTAGAGTAATTAAGAGACTTTCATTGGCTCATCTTCTAAATCTCAAATTCTTATTAGTGGAAAATCTCAAGTAAGTTTACTTGGGGCCTGGACGTAGGGGATCCGAACCAGGATAAAAATTTGAGCGTGTCATTATCTCTCTTCCCTAACTCTACTTAATTTTGAGTTATTCATTTGCTTTACTCACTTGCTTCAATTGCTATTATTTGTTCATTAATAGACTAATTTCTTCATTTCTCTAGTAAAGCAAAGGAAAATTAAAATATAGTTTTTACAAGGCAATTGATTTTAAAATTCAATTCACCCCCCATCTTGAGTTATTAAGGCCACTTAATTAACACCTTTTAAGTTTCTTGTCCTCAATCGCTAAAGTTGGCACCTTTCAAGTGTCTTTTTCTTTATCGCCAAAGCTAACACCTTTCAAGTTTCTTTTTCTTTATCACCAAAGTTGATACCTTTTAATTTTTCTTACTGCTAAAGTTGGTACCTTTTACAATTTCCTTGTTGTCAAAACTGACATTGTTTTAAACTTTCTCATTGCCGAAGTTAGCACCTCTTCAAGCTTTTATCGCCAAGGATTGAGACTTTCAAATTTTCTCATCGCTAAAGCTGACATCTCTTTAAGTTTTTATCGCACTTTTTAAGCTTTGTCATTGTCAAAGTTGGCACCTCTTTAAGTTTTTATCGCACCTTTTAAGCTTTCTTATTGCTGAAGCTGACTCCTCTTTATGTTTTTATTGCACCTTTGAAGCTTTCTCATTGCTGAAGTTGACACCTCTTTAAGTTTTTATCGCTCCTTTTAAGCTTTGTTATTGCCGAAGTTAGCACCTCTTTAAGTTTTTATTGCACCTTTTAAGCTTTCTCATTGCCAAAGTTGGTACTTCTTTAAGTTTTTATCACACCTTTTAAGCTTTCTCATTGTCAAAATTGGCACATATTTAAGCTTTTATCGCCAAGATTGGCGCTTTTAAATTTTCTTATTGTTGAAGCTTGCATCATTTAAGTTCTTGTGTACCTAAAGTTGATACCCCTTTAAGTTTTTATCGCCAAAGTTGGCACTTTTAAATTCCTCATTTGCCGAAGTTGGCGCCTCTTTAAACTTCTTATTGTCAAAATTAATGCCAAAAGTTATACCTTTTAATTTTCTTACTCTTAAAGTTGACACTTTTTAATTTCCTCTTTGTCAAAGAGAGTTTCCTTTTAAGTTTCTTGATTAGAGAGTTAGCATTATTTTCTTCATCGCGAAAATTGGCACCCTTTTAAGTCTCTTATAAACACGAATTTCAGATGTAACATCCCAATTTTTATATAAATATCCAATTAAGAGAAATAAGTGACAATTATTTATAGATGGTAAGATTAATGCCCCAAAAATATAGAAATAAATTAATTTGAGTTTATTATGATCTTTCATAAATTACTAGGCTCCATGAGCAAAAATTTATACCCGGTTAAAATATGGGTGTCGGACCAAGTATCTCTGATTGAGATGTCGTTGGTCAGGGCTGTAGAGAATATTATTAGGAATCCGAATATGTATTCAGAATAATTTTTAGATAATGTATTGAGGCCAAACAGGGATCCTGTGTATTGTAAAACGGAGAAATTTAAGTGATAGACTTAAAACTTAAATGAAAAACTCACTAATTCATTCTTTTTTCATGTTGGCCTTGCTTCCTTTGGCAAAACACACTTCACTCTCTTTTCTTCTTGTTCCTATTCACTTTATCTTCTCCATTTTCTTCTTCTCCAAAAACCTAGAAAAGGTTGTGTGCTTCCCCTTTCAAATTTTGTTTTCTTCATTGGACAAGGAGGAGAGCATAGAAACTTAAAGGTCCTCCCTCTCTTCTTCCATTTTCGTCATCTCCTTTTTCTCCCTTGGCTCCTATTTTCATTTCTTGACTAAGGTAAACTCTCCATTATTTTAATGGTGTTTGAACCCTAGGTTATGGGTTATTAAGGCTTGAGAGAGTATTAATTGTATATGGGTTATTAGAAGAAGCTTTAAAATATGAAAACCCTAAGGTGGGGTGATATGAATATGAGTTTTATGAGCCTTGGAAGGGGTACACAAAAATATAGGATGGAAGATGATGAACCATATGCATTTATGATGTTTGTTTGGTTTTTAATAAAACCCTAACCTATGATTTTGGGGGAAATGTGTAATGTGGATGGGAAAGACATTAAATGATAGTGAAAATGTCATTAATGATGAGAGATTGCCATAGATGATGATTTATGAAGGTGGTTGGGAAACATTAATAAGAAAAACCCACTTGAGGAGTTAGGTGTAGAAGTGATATGTATGGGTAATTTATATTGTGACCCTTTTTATTCATAATGAGTCTTATTTACGGGAAGGAATTCCCGAAGCCTAATAAAGTAAAAGAATGAAGTTCATAAACAATTACTACATGATGAGAGTCATATGTGTATATATATGTATTTGTATCATAAGAATTGAGAATAATGCTTAAATGGATGATTAATGTGGTCCTACAATTGATTGATGTAGGATTTGATAACACTTATGAGGCGGGATCATCGAATCCTAGAGAATACTTCTCTTAAGGTAGGAGAGGGGTGTATTTTCTAAATATATGAATGTTTGTGTGATGATAATGTATGTATTAATGCACATTTGCATATTTTTCCTTGAATGGGAAAGTTATCCCTTATGTGCGATTGTGAATGGATATTGATTCCTATTGATGAATTGATGATGATATGATATAATTGATTAGAATATGAGATTAGAGAATCATTGTTGATATGTACCCATAGTCCATGTGTAAATTGACTTGATATAATACTTGGCTAGTATGATCTTGATGAATTGAAATGGCATGCCTTGGAGAATGTGATATATGCAATTATGTGTTACTAATTATGAAAGTGAATGAAAACTATACCCATAAGTGTGTGGGAGAGTACCCTTGCAAGGTTGAATCTTGCATGAGCATCATTTCATACATAGCATGCATGGCACATCATTTGAATGTGGTTGCGATCATAAAGGAAAGTCTTATGGGACTAGTATGATGATGATATTGAATAGTGGTTGTGATCATAAAGGAAAGTCATGCGGGACTAGTATGATGATATTGAATAGTGGTTGGGATCACTTGGTACTTTGAAATGAAAAGAACCTGCGGGTTTCGGTGAAATTGAGTCGATGGCTACGATCACCTGGCAGATCAAATGAAAAGGCCCTGCGAGACCAATGAGAATGAAATATGTGTGGTTGCGATCACAAAGTAATAATCCTACGAGAATCCATGAGAAGGGAGTACTCCATGCATGGCGGGAAACCAATATAAATTGAAATGAAACGTGGTTACGATCATGAATAAAGCCTTGCGGGGTTATGAGAAGGGAGTACCCCATGCGTGGTAGGAAACCAATATGAATTGAATAAGTATAGTGGTTGCGATCACACGATGAAACAAAAATCGGATCCGTTGCATATGCATTTTAAACACGACATATTCATTAGCCATAGAAGCATGGCATTTGAGTGAAGTTGATTAAGAAATGGATACCCTATTGAATGTGTAGTGAGATGGATACGGAATCCATTTTTGGTCACTAACCATACTTATGTTGTTGATTTGTGTAATCCTTTATGAATTTCATGAATTGACGATATGGTCTTATTTGATATGTCCTCAGTGATGGGCTTACCACATATTTGTATGTGAACATGTGTGTTCAATGGTAACAATGGATAGGTTGGTTTCATTGTTAATTAAACTCCTTGATAGGAGAAGAGGTTGATTTGCATTCATATTTATATTATCATAATTATTTAATTTTCATTATTGAGAAAGTATACTCACTCTCCATGTGGTCTATCTTTTTAGCTTTTGCATTATAGGGTATGACTATGGAGTGAGGCACTTCATGTGAGGAGAAGTTGTGTGAAGAAGGTTCTTTTTGATAAAGATTCCTTGGCCGGCATAGTTTTGTGTATATGGCTTTGTATATTCTTTTGAGATGTATATATGTATTACCTTGTATGGCCATAATACAACTTGAGTAACTTGTGTGAATGTTGACAAATGAATGTTGATGATGGCTTGTTGATATTTGAGATCCTAGAATGGAAATGAATGCTATAGAATCTTTTGGATTTAGTAGGCAACCATTTTGTAACCCATGGTGTTGATCTTGATGTCTATATTGAAAGACGATGCATGGTTAATGAATTGTTACCTTTTTTCAGTTTCCTTTTGATAATTAATACATGATAATCAAGTCAAATTATGCGTTAGAAGAATTGGCCAGATGTTGAAGCTTGAATATGTTGAAATTTAGGTGATTTTCATGCTTAAATAAGGAACCAACAGGGCCAAGTAGAGATTTATGAGGGTTGGAATGCATGAGATATTTTAAATGGTACCAATGCATGATTTGTGGCTTGTAGAAACTGGAATGGGTCAATTCCATTAAGAATTGACCCTTGAATTGCATAGAAATGCCTCAAAATGGGCTAGATGCATTTATGCACATAAGTCCATCGTTTTAAGGAATTTTTGAGTACGGCCAATTGCTATGCATCACAAATGGTGTATTTTAATTGGTGTTAAAATTTGGTAGCAATTGGACTTCATATGAGAAAGTTAAGGGATTTAGAAGTTGAAAATTTGGATTTTTCTACATAATTACTAATGTGAATCGATTTAGAATAATGCATGAATCGATTCAATCATCACTGTTTTTACTGTTCATACTTCTAGAACACTTGAATCGATTCAAGCCCTTACATGAATCGATTCAAAGGGCCATGTTTTCACTATTTTGATTCCAGAAGCGTTTGAATGGATTCGTGGGGCGCTTGAATCAATTCATATCCCTGTTTCTATGAAAAATTTATATTTTTGGTTGCTGTTGGGCATTTAAGTGATATGGTACCTTTATGTAATTGCTTCAATTATACTTTTAACATAACTTAGCAATCTTTTATGCATTGTTGACACTTTTCTTCGATTAATCCATATCCTTGAATTAAAATGTGCACTCCGCTATTCATTATACTATATACCTTCTCATATCTTCATATATGAGTTAGGGTTTCGTATAGGTCCGGGGTTAGTCATTTAGAATATATTTATGGTGTTCTTCATCCACCGTTCATGTTTTAAAAACACGAAAAAGTTACCCTCACTTTTATTATCCTAATTATTAATATTTATAACTTATTTACTGGATTAAGGGCGCCACATCAAAACCCTAGTTAGGGAGACAGTGTCTACATCTTTACTTCCTTTCCGCTATATGAATGAAACATTCATATTTGCGTAAAAAAAAGTAAAGATGGAAAGCTGTGACCATTGTGTTTTATTATTATTCATTTTGTTTATTGTTATTATTATTATTATTATTATTATTATTATTATTATTTCGTTTCCCTTCTCTTTCATTTTTTGGCTACCTCCCCTATTTTTCATTTTTGGGTGATCGAAGGATGCAACACACAAGGGTCAATGGCTCATCAAAAGTGGCCAACTCAAATTATTGAAACCAGATTTTCTCCAATAAAAAAAGCAAAGCACATAAATGGTAATGAAAATTTGAATATAACCCCCCCCCCCCAAAATCAAAAAAATCCCAATAACAAAAAATCAACAACAACAATCAAGAACAATATCAAATCCATCATCCTCTCATACACAAATCTAAAACAACAACAGTAATGGCAACCCAATCCAAATAGCAAAAGATAGCAAAAAAGAGGAAAGAAGAAGAAAATGGGTTGTCGTCGACGCCCCCGCTGTCTATCACCGACCATCTAAGCCGATCGGACCCCCTGAGCTGGCCTCCCCCTCCTGCGCAACTGGGCCGTCTAGATCTGCCGCCTGACGCGCGAACGGCCGGTTCCCCTCTTGACCTCCTCAGACCGTGAGCCGCTTACCGCGTGGCCCCTGTGCCGACCGCCTTCTTCACGAGACTGGCACCCTGATCCGGCCGGTCCCCCACCGCGAGCGCCGACCTCCACCAACTGAGGACCCCCGACACCGTCCAGACCCGTGGCCGGCCGATCCCGCCGTCTGAGCTCCTCCGCCGTCGGTTCTCCCTATCTCCCTTATCTCTCTCCTTCGCTCTTCTCTCTCCCCCCTCTTCCTGTCGCTGCTCTCTTTTCTTACTCCTTTCTTTCTTTTAAATTTTTAGGTTTAGGTTACTTAGTTTTTTTATTTTGTTGGGACCCCCTTGTTTTTGGGGCCTCAGATAGTAAGGCCTATTTTTTTCCTCCTCTCTTTTCTTTTTTTTTTGCCTTGGTAAATTGCCTTTAGATTTTCTAAAGCCCGATAGTTCAAAAGGTCCCATTTTCTTTGCAAAGAAAAAAACACACAAACAAAAAGCATTTCGTTATTAATATTATCATTATTATTGTTATCATTATGAAAAAATAAATATTTATAATGTTATTATTTTAGAGTTGTGAATGGATTTCTTTTATTTCAAAAAACTTTAAGTAAAATAATAAATAGTTTTTGTTTGATGTTAAAATGAAAATATTTAAATATAAATACCCCCTTTTTAAAAATAAAATAAAATAAATAATTTTTATTTATGCTAAATTAAGAATTAAAATATATTAAAATTTAGGTATTTCTTAAAAAATAGAAAAATAAATAATTTCTATTTATGCTAAAATTTATAAATAGAAAAATATTAAATTATATATATATATATATATATATATTTCCTATCCTTTTTTAAAAAATAAAATGTCAAAATCTTATAAGCAATATCATGCAAAACACTTTGCCTACATAAGCGTTATGAGATTTCGAAGGTTTATGCACGTGCGAATTTAATCGCCGTATATTTTTCCTTTCTGATGATTTTCTATCATTATAAACAAATCAAATGAATCAAAAATAATTCAAATATTTTCGGAAGTTAATTTTCAAAGAAGAACTTCGTAACCTTGATTTCTTAATACACTTGAGAATATATAGGAGCGGGAATAACTCTTGTCAGACCTATTTTCCTTTCATTAATTTTCATGTGTTGTCACTTTATTCGATTCATTGAGATGAGACGTTTTGTTAATCTTATCATATTTTTAATATATTTTTATTTAATAATAATATTTCTTATAAAAAAGGATTAATTTAGACAAGACGTCTTGTTAATCTTCTCATATTTTTAATATATTTTATTCAATAATAATTCTTATAAAAAGGGTTGATTTTGATGAGACATCTTGTTTGTTTTGTTCAATTAACTTTATTTTATCTCATCCTATTTAGCTTTATTTTAATCTCTAAATTTCTATTACAAATTAAAATTAATTTGGACGGGACGTCATGCTAATCTTTATTTTTATTCTGCTTTATTTTTTAATCATTACTGTTATTATTTAGCTAAGTTGTTTGATTTAAGATTAATTTGGACAGGACGTCTTGTTAACCTTATTTCAAAATTTCTTTGTCTATGTTGTGTGTCCCTTTTTTTGAGTTGTTAAATTAATTTCTGGGCTATTTTAAAATATGCGCAATCAATTCGAGGTAACTGTTTTATAATGGATAGTGCGAGGTGCTAACACCTTCCTCACCTGTAATTTGACTCCTGAACTTGGAATTTTATTTTTTACGACCGGTGCTTTAACAAAGTTTTCTTGATATTTTACCCTAAAAATATTGGTGGCGACTCTCTTTTTTTCGAAAGGATTTCGAAACAATTTATCTTTTTTGGGCGGCCTCCCACCGCGATCCCGGTCGCGACACTGAGGATAAGTGGTCCACAACTAATTTTTGAAAGATAGAGTTAAATGCTAAGGCCAGATTTCTTCTAATCTGTGCTTTGAGCAAGTCTAAATACAACAAGGTTTATAGCTATAAATATGCGAAAGAAATCTGGGATGCTCTTCAACATAATTATGAAGGCATCTACAATATTAAGCATTTCAAGAAAATCTTGGTAGCCAAAAAGTATGACAACTTCAAAATGGAGGAGCACGGGTCAGTTGACTAGATGTTTGGTAGATTTCAGACTTTGCTCAATGAGCTTAAAGCCTTGGGATCAATATCTTTTATTGAAGACATCAACGTCAAGCTTCTAGGATGCTTACAAAAAAAGTTTGATGCTAAGTGTGTCACTTTGGAGGAAGGAAAGAACCTCAGTACTCTGACTCTGGATGAACTCCTTGGAGTAGTAAGAGTTCATAAGCTGAAGCTTAACCAAAAGGAAGTTTCAAAGCCTTCATCTTCTAAGAATATTGCCTTGAAGTCTAAAGAGATTTTCAAAAAAAGTAAGGAATCTAAAGTTAAGGAGTCAACTAGCTCAAATCTTGGATCTAATGAAGAAGATGAAAACAATGATGAAGAGTTAGCTCTTGTTACCAAACGATTCCACAGACTTCTAAAGAAGAAGAAAGGTGGAGGTGGAAGGTTCAAAAAAAAGAACCCAGAGGTAAAAATTAATTCAAGTTTAAGACTGATAAGCTTGTTCTGGAGTGTTTTAACTACAAAAAACCAGGAAACATTAAAGTAGAATGCCCTCTTCTAAAAAAAGATAAGAAAGACAAAAGAGAGAAAAAAAAGTTCTTCAAAAAACAAAAGGGACTCATCACCTGGGATGATGAAGACTCAACAAGTACAAGCGAATCTGAAGAAGAGACAGAGTCTGCTCAGATCTGTTTAATGGCCAAATCAGACTCAATCTAAAGTAAATACAGACGAGTTTGAATCAGATAAGGTAAACTAATCTGAACTTAAAGAAAATGATGAAGCTCTATTTAAAGATTTTTTAACTCTTTTCAAAAACTATAAGTTGCTAAAAAAGAAACAGTCTGAAAACATTTCTTCATATAAGAATATTATATCTGATTTGAAGAAAAAGGATTCAAATCAAACTTTCTTAAAGAGCTAGATGAAAAAGAGAAAATGCATTTTGAGGAGATATATAAGCTTAAGAAAGAAAGTGAAACTTTAAAAACTAAACTGAACAGTTCAGATGTTGGTTGTATCTCTCAAGAAAAAGAAATCAAGTCTCTTTACCACCAACTAAGTATACTTACTACAGACTTGGCTCATTTTGTGAATGGAACTAAGAACTTAAACAAACTTATGGGTAAATCACAAGAAAGTGGTAAAAGACCTGGTATGAGATATGTTGCAAAAATTAGTTTCAAAGAAAAGATTTCTCCCTTTTCATCTTCTCAAACTAAGTATAAACACACAGAATGAAACTATTGCAAGAAGCATGGTTATGTGATTCAAGATTGCATAAGAAGGAAAAGGAGAAATACAAACAATAGTAACCTTGTAGGACCCAAAAAGTTCTGGGTACAAAAGGCAATGATTATTTCTATTTCAGATGTGCTTAAGGACAAAAGCAAAACAACACTACTAGTATTTGGACAGCGGGTGCTCACATCACATGACAAGAAAAAGGTCTATGCTCATAAATCTAGAACATTTTGAAGGTGGAAAAGTTACCTTCAGAGGAAACCAGACCAGACATATAACAGGTATTGGTAAGGTTGGTAATATTCTTTCTCTTGTGATTGAAAATGTTTATTATGTTGAAGGTCTGAAGAATAACCTATTAAGCATAAGTCAATTTTACGACAATGGTTACAAATTCTCACTCAATAAAGAGAAGGGTACTATCATCAATCATAATGGAACCATTCTTTTCATTACAAACAGATATAACAACCTCTACAAGGTTGATTTGGGTGAACTAAACAGTCAAAATGTAACTTATCTTTTCTTGACTTCTGAAGAAAAGTGGGTCTGACACAAAAAGCTTGGGCATGTTAGCTTAAAACATATTTCTAAGTTAAACCAAAAAGGGCTAGTTAAGGGATTGCCTAGAATTTCATTAAATAGATCTCAACCCTATAAAGCATGTCAATGAGGAAAATAACACAACGTCTTTTAAAAACAAGGATGTTGTTTCCACTACCAAACCTCTTGAGTTGTTGTATTTAGATTTGTTTGGATCATCCCAAGTTCAAAGTCTTGTTGGAAAAAGATATGATTTTGTCATAGTTGACAATTATACTAGAATGGCATGGGTTTATTTCTTAGCCAATAAAGATGAGTCTGTACAAGTATTCAAGATTTTCTGTAAGAAAATCTAGTCTGAAAAGAGTATCTATATTGGTATACTAAGAAGTGATCATGGCAGAGAATTTGAAAATGAAATATCTGAAAAGTTTTGTAACAAAATTGGTATCTCTCACACATTTTCTTCTCCCAAAAGACCTCAACAAAATGGTGTTGGGGAAAGGAAAAATAGAAGTCTGTTGGAGATGGCCAGAACTATGCTTTGCAAAAATAATTTACCAAAATATTTTTGGGCTGAAGCTATAAGCAATTCTTGCTATATATAAAATAGAATCTTTATCAAACCAATACTTAATCAGACTCCAAATGAATTATGGAAGAAAACCCAACATTTCATACTTTTCACTCATTTGGATGTACATGCTATATCCTAAACACAAGAGATCAACTTGAAAAATTTGACTCAAAGTGTGACAAAGGTATATTCATGGGATTTTCAAATACATCGGAATCTTATCAACTCTTTAACACAAGAACACAAACCATTGAGGAATCAATGCATATAAGATTTGATGATCTAACAAAGACTGACAAGAAATTGGCAGATCTAGAATGTGATGATGTAGGTATTCTACAACTAGAAGGTGAACTTGAGCTATCATACTCTACAAATAATCATTAAAAAGATTCAAACCAACAGACGATGCCTGAACCTGAGAAAAACGAGAGAATGGAAGTTCAAGACTTACCATCCTTCGGATCTTATAACTGAAGATCAAGCTAAAGGAATCCGAATAAGACCAAGACTTCACAATCATTCATCAATAGCACTTGTCTCAGAACTTGAGCCTAAGACCATTGAAGAAGCTTTAGAAGATCCAAATTGGATCATAGCTATGCAAGAAAAGCTTAATCAGTTTGAAAGAAACAAAGTATGGACCTTGATTCCAAAACCCAAGAATAAGAGTATCATTGGAACAAGATGGGTTTTCAAAAACAAGCTGGTTGAAAATGGAAAAGTTATAAGAAACAAGGCAAGGATTATGGCACAAGGCTATAATCAACAGGAAGGTATAGATTTCACTGAAACCTTCGCTCCTGTAGCCAGACTTGAGGCTATAAGGATTTTACTTACATTTGCTGCCTTTAAAGGAATAAAATTATATCAAATGGATGTTAAAAGCATGTTTCTAAATGGTTTTATTGAAGAAGAAGAAGAAGTCTTTATAAAGCAGCCTCTTAGATTTGAAGACAAATCTATTAAAACTCATGTCTTCAAACTAAGTAAAGCATTGTATAGTCTAAAACAAGCACCAAAAGCTTGGTATGATCGACTCAATATCTTTTTAAAATCAAAAGGCTTTACTAGAGGAAAGGTTGATACAACTCTATTTAGAGAAGACTTAGACAGACGTTTTCTTATAGTGCAAATATATGTGGATGAAATTGCTTTTGGTGCTATTGAAGAAAGTGTATGCAAAGATTTTGCTGAAATAATGCAGGCTGAACTTGAGATGAGCATGATGGGCGAACTTAAATTCTTCCTAGGTCTATAGATCAAACAAACTAATGATGGAATTTTTATGCATCAACAAAATTACACCAAAGAATTACTCATAAAATTTAAAATGGCTGATGTTAAGTCAATGAGTACCCCAATGCATCCAATTACATCATAAGTAAGAGATGAGTCTGGTACATCAGTGGATCAGACCCTATATAGAGGAATGATTGAATCACTGTTGTATTTAAAATCTAGCAGACCTGATATATGTTTAGTGTGTGTATGTGCAAGATATCAACCAGACCCCAAGGAATCACATTTGTCTACAGTGAAGAGGATTCTGAGGTATCTTGTAAGTACCACTAACCTTAGGTTATTTTATAATAGAATAGATCATATAGGAAAAGTGAAAGTGGTGAATGTCACTTTCTAGGAACAAGTCTGATCTCCTAGAGTAGCAAGAAACAGAACCCGATAGCCCTCTCTACAGCTGAAGCAAAATACCTGTCTGCTGCCAATTGTTATTCACAACTTATGTGGATGAAATATCAACTAGATGACTATTCTATTTGGGAAGAAGAGATTCCAGTGTTCTGTGACAAGACAAGTGCAATCAACTTGCCAAAGAATCCCATTTAGCATTCAAAGGCAAAGCACATTGAAGTAAAATATCATTTCATTCGTGGCTATGTTCAGAAAGGCACTTTAGATTTGAAGTATATAGATACAGACCATCAATGGGCTGATATATTCACTAAACCATTGGTTGAAGCCAGGTTTGTATTTATAAAATATAATCTGAACCTATGAAATATTTTGTGATTAAGGTGTCTGTATGACAGTAGTCTGTATAATTCGAATGTATTTTTACTTAGAATATTTTTCTTTAAATGTTACCCACTTTTATGTTGAGAGACTCTATCTGTTGCTCCATTTCCTTTTATTGCTTGGAGAGCAACCATTTTTGAACTGTTTTCCCTCCATTAAGCCACGTTGTTCTTTAAATACCCCTCTTAATTGTCATTTCAAAACCAACCTTTTTCTGAAACCCTCTACATTTTCTCTCTCTCTTTTTCTTCGTATACCTTTGATCTTCTTCTTCGTATACCTTTGATCTTCTTCTTTTCCCTAAAATCCCTTCTTTTTAAACCCTTCTCTTGTCTTGTCAAAAATGGCTGGAATCACTCTTTCTATCAAGGACGTCATTGAATCCATGTTCTTCGATGTTGCTTAACACAAGCTTGAAGGTAGAGATGTTACTATTGAGATTGACGGAACGGGTAGGGCAATTTCTGCCTAGACAAGGAACCCTTCTCTTCCTCATTGGCCATTAAGTTCTAGAAAACCGTCTTGGTGGACAAGACAAATGCATTTTGATTAGAACACTGCATGGAAAGCATATTGAAATTTCTAAAGATTTATTGGTAACCATTCTTTAATACGACCCCGGAGGAACTGTCTTCTCAGAAAACTATGAATATACTGAAGTCTCTGGATTCACCATGAATGAAGCTTTGTATGGAATGACTCATCCAGACAAGACAGCCTCCTGAAGCCTCTTACCAAAGGTGAAGATGCTTCATCTTGTGATGCATCAGGTGTTCTATCCTTGTAAATCTGCAAAGGACATTGTGTCTAAATTGGATCGGTTCTGCATGTACCATATATTGATCAAGGAAAAGGTTAATTTGGCCAACATTATTATGACTTACATGATGTCATCTATTGTGAAAAAGCAAACAAAGATTCCTTACCCAGTCATTCTCATGAAGATTTTCAAGCTTGAGAATGTGCATCTGTAGTCTATCTCTAACTGGATATTTTACAGACCGTTGGTAACCAAGCTACCAACCTTTTCTCCCTTAATTGATTAGACAACAACCCTTGTTATTCAAGACCCTATGAAGAGAACTCCTTTGAAGAGGAAACCTAAGTCTGAACCTATCGAGGAACCCTCTAAGGTCAAGAAGCCTAAGGTTACAAAAATTTTTGTAATGGTTGATCAGACTCCTATTGCTAAGTCTAAATCCCATCCTGCTCAAGCCTCTCACCCATCATTAGACTCGAATAATCAACAACCCATTGGGTATATTTTGAAAAAGAAAAGATCTGAAAGAACTCTTGATGCTACCTCTCAGCCTACTGCTTCACAACCTTCTTCAATAAGTTCTTTTGATCTGACCCCTTCCTCTCTAAAGGACTATGTCAAGATTCCCTCCAAGAAGTGCTACATCAACTTCATTCGTTATTACTTCAAGAAATTTCCAGATATGGATGTCAAAAGTTGGACGCTGTTGACTGGGTCGACATGTACAATCATAATTATGATATGTATAAGTCTGACAAGGTTGCATGGGAAGCTGAAAGAGCTGAAGTTACTTGTAAAAGAAAGTCTGCTGAACAATAATAAAAAACAAAAGAAAAAGAAGTCTACATCCTTTGCAAAAACTCTCTCTAACTTCTGTTCCGACTCCATCTCCTACCCCTGCATCAGATCATCCTAGCACAGCACAGGTACCTTTAACTAAAACCAAATCTGAACCTCAACCTTCTGAACCCCCTCCTATGCAGACTACCCCTGACATTCCCTCGACCCAACCCTTTTCCAAGACCCCTAAAATAATTTCCATTTTCCCTGGACCACCTCTACCATTCATGGCCTAGATGAATTCCCCACTATTATCTAAATCTTTACTCCTTAGGGTGGAGTACATTTCTTCCTTAAACATTGTTTCGAACCTCTTATCCTTATTGAAGACCTTATATCCAACTCTCACCTATACACCCCTTCCCACTTTGCTATATACCAAGCCATCCCTTTGAACAACAAACCCGCTAACTTGTCCAAGCCTTTGCCAAACCCCAAGCCAGCATCCTGATGTATCCAACTCACCTCATGCGCAGAAATCCCAGGATCATCATAAATAAATTGAAGCCTAAGGTATGGTACTCTGCACCCTTAGCATCGAACTAGTATATACGGACCCCAAAAAGGTTACCTAATGACGTCTTGGAAGTTCTTTGCTCTGACCCTTCTCCAAATGGGGACACTCAAAGACACATTTGGGCACACTATCTCTGGGAGTAGAATCAATAATACAACACCTTCATTAGGGACATTATACTTGATGCTCACAACTTTTGGGCACATACTGGGAAATTTGTTCAACCTCGTCCTACCTTCTGGAATCCTTCCAGAGTCATTATCTCTTCTTCCAGTTGCTCCCCCTCTATCATTATCATTGACCACCATTACTTCTTTTATGTCACCATTGGTCGTTTAATTTTGGTATGTCTCTACTACCCATCTCATCTCTACCTCTACCTCACAGTTTCTTCCTGTCTCTCTCAAGGCTAAAAAGTCTTTATGATGTCCCTCGTCTTGTTAATATCAAAAAGGGGAGAAGTTTGTAATAATGTAATATGTAGTCTTGTTGTGTATTGGTGCAGTCTGAAGTCTGTAAATCCTTGTTTTCACATGAATATTATATCTTTTCTGTTGCATATCTACTACTCCAAAATTGCTATGTGTACTAAAACTTAAATATGTTATGCGATTAACTTGATTATCTTAATCTGAAGTATATAACAAGCATATATCGTTTGAATTAAGTGAAACATTGCTTCAATTCTCTGTCTAATACAGACCTTATTTTTCAAAAGACTTGATGTTTGTTATCAACAAATAGGGAATGATTGTTAGAACCAAGTCTGAATTCAAGACTAAGAAGTCTAAACCCCTAGGGTTTGTTAATAACACTCATCAAGACTCTTAGTTAAAATGAAATCTGTTAGTATGGTTTGTCTAACATTTTTTTATTAGTGTGACATGAAAGTCTGTGATGCTCTAGTCGTAAGAAATATGGGGAGTCTGTAAACTCAAAATCACTCCTAAAATGAGTAGTTTGTACTCATCAAAGGCATTAGTGATTCAAAGCTTGAATAAAGCTACAAACCCTAGGATGATCACTCTTTTCCCTTCAAAAGCGTATGAAAAGAAGCTTTCCTTTTTGAATAATGGACAACAAGGACTTTCATATGTCAATTCTGAGTGTATCATCAAAAAGGAAACAAACTGAAAAGTTGAAGCACTGCTTGCACCAACCAAGAAAATTGCCTCGTATATCCTAAATGTCAGAAAAATTGAACCTGAGTATATTAGAAAGCCTAAAGGTCAACAACTATAAAGATGTACTCTATTGCTTAAATGGATAAGCAAAAAGACAACTTGTTATAAAGATTACTGAGGCAAACCATTTTGGTATATATCTCTGAAGCATGATAGATTCAGGCCCTACAAATACACGTTTATCCTGTCCTTGAAAAGATCAACGGATCTTTTCTCATTAGTGGTTGAATCTATAGTTATCTCAAGGAAGTCTATAAATACGAGAAGATTTCAAAACGTGAAGTTGGTTGACGCATTGAACATTCTTTGATCTCTTATTTACAAGAACCAAAAGTCTGAAAAACTTTCATGATAAAAGTTCCTAAGTTTCTAAGTTCTTGTATCTTTTACATAAGTCTTCTTTGTAGTTCTGCTTCTAGCAGACCTTAATTTATTGTAGTTTGTAACTTTGCGTACCTGTTTTAATACTTCATATTCTTGTACGTAGAGTTATCTGTTGTAACACAAAACTCATTTTCACTCATCTTGGTGTATCGTGTCCAGTGTTGTTCACCGGCTAGTAGTTTAAGTGGGAAACACTTTATGGTCTAAAGAGGCTTTTGAAAGAATATTTAGGTGTTTAGAGCTAAGAGTGGCTTGTTGAAACAATACTTGGGTTTAAGCCAGAAGTGGATGGAGTCAAGAATACTTGAGGCACTAGTCTGGTGCTATTGTTGTAAAAGTTTTTACAATACTAAAAATCCTTCAAGTCTAAAGGTACTAGACATAGCTTCTGCTTTAGAAGTAAAGTAGTATAAATCTGTTGTGTGATTCTCTCTTTAACTCTCTACTCTCAGGGTCTGTTCAGAAATATTAACTGTTTAGAGCCCGTGAAAAAAACAAGTTAAGACTTATTCAACCCCCTTCTAAGTCTGACTCTGAACCATTAGTTTCCTTATCTCATATACATTAAAGCTTAGGAAGCCTACCTCTCTATGGATCTGGCTTAGTCTGGCATTGAGAAAGGCATAATGGTCAAAGTTGAACATTTTTTTCTCTTTGGGATGGGTTAAAAGTCCTTATCCCTCTCCTTTTAAGGGGTCTTCTGCTGTTTGTGCTTCTCTCTTAGGGCCAGTATAAGAGCCATAAGCATCTTCTTCTCTATGGTTATATGGTTTATTTCATGTCCTATATACTTAGCAACCTTCTTTCTAAACTCTTTAGAGGTTCAGGGAGGGGACTTTGCCAAGGGTAAAGTGAAAGGTAGCTTCAGCTATTGGGTCTTTATGGCGATGTGTAGGTGGATTGGCTTGAACGCTGGTCAGGGTTTGCCTCTATCCCCTTGTGCTTTAGCATGTATCCTAAAAAATTTCCTCCTTAGACCCTAAATAAACACTTCTTGGGATTGAGATGCATATTATGTTTTCATAGCTCAGTAAATGTCTCTTCTAAGTCTGCGGTGTGGTTTCTTATCTCCTTGGTTTTCACCAGCATGTCATCTACATAGACTTCCATATTTCTGCCAATCTGTTTGGCAAAAATCTTGTCTACCAATCTTTGGTAGGTTGCTTCTTTGTTTTTCAGTCTGAACGACATGACTTTATAGCAGAAATCCCCCCTGTTATGAAGGTCACCTTCTTTTTGTCCCTCGGGTCCTTCTGTATCTGATTGTACCCCGAGTAGCCATGCATGACGCTCAGAATTTGGTACCCTAAAGTTTCATCTACCAAATGATCAATGCTAGGTAAAGGATAAGAGTCTTTGGGACATATTATGTTTAAATCTGTGAAGTTTACATGCATCCTCCATTTACCACTCGCCTTCTTTACCATAACAACATTTGACAACCAAGTCAGGTATTTTACTTCCTAGATGAAATTAGCTACCACTAGCTTCTCTGTCTCTTCCTTGATAGTTGTTTTCCTATCTGGTCCTAACTTCCTATGCTTCTGTGTTACGGGCCGAGCATCAGGGTCCATATTAAGTGAATAGTCAGATCAATGTCGGGTATGTCAATAGGGCTCCACGCAAGGAGGTCTGCATTGGCCTTTACCAAACTGACTAAATATTATTCTAAAGTTAGGTCCAACAGTACGTTGATCCGAGTGCATTGATTTGGGCTTGATCCGACTTGAACCATCTTTAGAGATTCTACCGGTTAGGGGTGCTCATGTTGTTTATCATCCTAGGATCGAATCTTATTTCAATGTCATCTTTCACTATAAAAGTCTCCCTAGGTTGCAAGCTTCAATGTTAGTATTCTTACGTGATCTCAGGGTTAGCACACACTACCCCGACTCGTCTGTCACCAAGCGGGAACTTTATGGTCAAGAGTAGGGTGGAAACGATTACTCCCAAAGTGTTCAAGGATGGGCGGCCCAGGAGTGGATTGTACGAGCTGGGAAAGTCTACCACTAGGTACTTCACCATTATTGCTTTGTTATCCTCTCCCGCTCCAAAGATAGTCTTTAACTCAACGTAGCCTAGTACCTGCACAGAATCACCTGTGACACTAAGCAACACACGATCGCACCTTTTGAGCCAACGGACGGCAATTGGAGTTTTTGGTATGCTTTCCAATGTAAAATATCCATCAAGCTTCCTTGGTCCATTAGTACTCTCTCCACGACGTACTCGGCTATCTCCATGGTAATCATCATTGGCTCGTCTTTACTCAGACCTCCCCGGGGAAGATTTAAATTATCGAAGGCAATGACATCCACAACCGAGTAGCTTTATAAGGAGTTTATTTGCCTTGATCCTCGTCAAGTACCTGACTTCCTGGGAACCCTCTTGAGATGGTGTGAATAATCCTCTTTCCGTTGTCCCTATCATCATCTGGCTTGTGTGATCGAGAACACTCACGTTCCTATCGTGATCAATCTTGTGTTTGCAGCTCCACTTGATTTGGGAACTCTTTTTCCCTTTTCCGACCAGCTTCTCATGGTGCTTCATTCCATTGGTCTACAAACCTTCCCAAGTGCCCCTGGTGAATCAAGTGTTCAATCTGGTTTTTGAGGGACCAACAATCTTTGGTCTCGTGTCTAGAGGTGAGATGGAATTCATAAAACTTTGTCTTGTTTAAGCCTTTAGGGCCCTCTCCGGGTGATGGTAATTTAAGCAAGCCGGTATTATAGACTTTGTGCATGATCCGATCTTTTCTACTATTCAGAGGGGTGAAGTTGTTATATTTGGGATTCGGGTAGGCTTCACCTCTCCTCTCCTTGTTCGGTCTGGGGTTTCTTCTTCATGGCTCCATTTAGGTTGTGTTCTACTCAGCCTGTCCCACCCGTCCAGCCTCACGCTCTTCCATGTTGATGTACCACGCAACTCTTTGCCTAAAATCATCCATGTCTACAGGTGGTTTTTTAACTAAGGAATCAGAGAACTTACCCAGCGTACGCCAGTTCGGATCGCGTGTAAAGCGACTTCTAAACTAAGGTCATGTACTAATGGCTCACTCGTTAAAATGAGTCACATATTACTTGAGAATCTCATCCTGAAGTTATCTTAGATTCACCAGGCTGTGTGAGGTTTATTGTACTACCCAACTAGTGGTGAACTGGCTTAGGAATTTCTCTGTCAATTCTGAAAAACTTGTTATGCTACTTGAAGGAATATGGGAGAACCACCACAGTGCGGACTTGGTTAATGTGATCAGGAACGTCCTACATAGCAGGGCATTAGGCGCACTTGTGATCAGCATGGTAGTAATGAACATTGTGAGATATTCCTCCGGGTCTCCTCTCTCATCGTACTTTTCCATTACGAATGGCTTGTAGTTTTACAGGGTTAGTGCCACCATGATTTCCTCCGTGAATGGGTTAGCTGGGTAGGGGTTCGTGTAGTTAGATTTATCCGTCCCTTTTGTTGATTGCGTATCACAAACGCCTACCCTTTTTTAGTGGTTTGGGTGTTATGATAGCTTGAGGCTTCCCGTTTGTCTACTTTGCGGGCATTGCCTCTTCATGGTGGGCATGGTTGCTACAAGCAATTACTATTGTTGCTTTCCTAGGGTTTAGTATTTGTGAGTAGGAACCATTTCACTAGGCCCCTCGGTGGGCGCCGAAATGTTCACAACGAGTAAAAGGGTAAGGGAAAGACCCTAGAGAATTACTCTAGAGAATTAGGTTTATATTAATTACACAAGAGGGACCTCTAGGCTATTTATACAGTCATCGTACCAAAAAAAGGAATGGGGTGATGAGGAAAATTAGGTTTGGGCCCATCATGACCTACCCTAGAAATATCTACTGAGTGCGCTAATAGGGGCCCCCTCGATCCCGGGGGGGGGGGGGGACAATATCCTCATAACTACGTTTTATTTTGATGGTTAGAATGTCCATGTCAGTCCACCTATCATCACCAGATCTATAAAATGTCAATCCATCAAATTCGCTATATATAGCCATAGCCATGAACGCCTTGGCATGGTCAGGAGAGCAAGAAAAATGATCTTCGTGATGAATGAGTTCAACCTGTTTGAACAGGTATAGATGAAACTAAAGTCAAGAGACCCCATTACAAATTCCTTACCTTCTACAAAAGGTTGATATCTAACCATATTTGGAAAGGCTGAGATTACTGGATGATTAAAATGAGATTCTGTAAAAGGACTTAATACGCTTCCATCAATGTCAACACTAGTCAAACATCCACTACTAGAACCACTAGTGCAAAAAAGACATTTAACATCGGTTTTTTTGGGCTTTTCACATCGGTTTTCAAACCGATGTGGATCTGGCCGATGTGAAATATAAGGACATTTCACATCGGTTTTTAAACCGATGTGAAAAATGGATGTAACATCGGTTTTTTGAGAAAACCGATGTGAAAATATGGATATATAACATCGGTTTTTAATGGAAACCGTTGTGAAAAATGAAGTTATAACATCGGTTTTTAGAAAACCGTTGTGAATATGGGAACTTACCACATCGGTTTTTGGGGAAACCGATATGAATTTGGAACTTACCACATCGGTTTTTAATGGAAACCGTTGTGAAAAATGAACTTATAACATCGGTTTTATAAAAACTGATGTGAAAAAGGAAGTTATAACATCGGTTTTTATAAAAACCGATGTGAAAACATGTTTTTTTTTAAAAAAAATTTAATTGTTTCATTATATACGAATTTTTTAAAGAAACCTGGACATATGATTTCAGCATTCATCCCGACTATATTAATTTTTCATGTCAATTCCTGGGCATACATTTATACAACACAGAAAACAAATATATCAACACCAATTAAAATCATATGTCAATCAATATATATATAACACCAAACATTATTTTATACATAGTTTAGGTCAGAATTTCATACATAATATATAAAAAATTTAAACACTTGTGTTGATCATAATCTAGCTACTTGAAGAAGATATGTTGCCCAACGCTTACGAACCACATCAATTTCATCAGAAGTGAATGGTTCCTTGTTGCTAAAAACCTACAAGTATGTGATGTCAGAATATGCATTTAACTACTAGAAAATGCTTCCTTCTTTAAACCATTTCAATACCTGTATCCAATTATCCTTAATGTTCCCTATTATGACATTGAGCATGTGTCCCATGACATAATAACCACAATGGTTGCTGCCCGACGATTGTTTATTAGCCTAAAATTAGGAACAAGTAAACTTGGCATCAAATTCTTAAACATTATCAAGTCATGTCTAGGCATAAAGGCAATATAGAGTTAATGTAACATAGAGTGACTTACTCTTAGGATTATCCATTCAACCTTCTTCCTAGTAGGTCGTGACCCTCCCAAAACATTACAAGCATCCAAGGCTCTATAGTATAAAAACAACCAAGTTAACATTCAAGAATTCTCAAGAACACCTACAAGTTAACAAAATAACTACAAGTTAACAAAACACTTACAAGTTAATAGCACCCTTAATGTTTTTCCCTGGTTGTTTCCATAATGAGCAAAAGAAGACAACAACATTTTGTTTGGGATAAATAATGATCAATTGCCAATGGTTCCTGTCAGATCACAAAAGAAATGAGGAAGTTTACACAAAAACACATGTATAATAATACTTGAAATTTAAGGTTGTACTAACAATTCATAATATGGAGCTAAAAAAAAGCCATGATAACTTGTGGATATCCTATGTTGAATATATGCCCGGATTTGATCTACACTATTTCCTGTGTCTTGGATATGCTCAGGCTCAAGGAAGCTATAATCATGACATCCATTAATATTGCAAAGGTTATGTAAATACCTAAAATATAAACAAACATAATTGGATCACAGATATGTATTTGCTTTAGACATATAAAAAATTAACTAGTAATAAACTCACATCAACCATAATTGGAGCACAGATATGTTTAGCATCTCTTTTCCCATTAGAAATTCCAAAATATCTTGCTGGGTAATAAAGAAAGAGATTGGAGAGTCCTTGCCTATGGCACTAGCATCTAGTTCCAACTGTATTGTTTCAGATCCAAGATTCATTGCTACAAAACACAACCTCCCAAGTGGATCACTATACTCCTTTGTTTCTTGTAAAGGTTGTTTTTGTGTAACTTTCTTAACCACATCAACATTGGCCTAATAAATCACAATTAAACAGGAATAAGTATTAATAAAATCATATATAACTAATAGTGGATGTAATTAAACAGGTATTATTGCATGGAATTTCATACCTCATCCTCCGATATAATTTTAACTAGTCTTCTGGGCCACAAGATGAAGTGCTTAAAGGATTCCCCCACTGTACATACTTCATCTGTAGGAATAGGTAATGCAACATCTGCTTCCTTAATCCTATCAATTGATACCCTCACATGATCATTATTTATTTGCTTATGGTGGATGGTAGACCCAAAATTATACACATTGCCAACTGCCACTAAAAGGTATGGATGATCAACATAAAGCTTGCATCGGTCTGGGACATGAGCATAATCTTGTGGAGATAAATCATCTGGAGCACAACTCCCTTTTGTGCTTAAGAGTACAGGATGTGAAGGCGTTTGTGGTGGTCGATCAGGAATTTGTGAAGGTTGTTGCATACGGGCTAGCTCCTGGAGAATTTTATGTTTCAGTTCCTCTCTAAGCTCCATCTTTAGCTCTTCCCTAAATTTTTTCTCATCCTTGATGGTATTCTGTCATCCTGAATGTCCAAAATATGTCTTTAGACCAACCCCTCGTCCACATGCTTGAACACGACCACTATGTTCTGGCCGCCCTAAGGCGGTAGTCAATATGTCCTCTCGTCCAGATGCCACAAATTCACCAACTGAGCTTCTTTGTTCCAAAGAATCCTGCAAAAAATATAACATTACGTTCATGAATAAATTGAATGACATGATAAAATGATAATTAATTATGAATGCTCACAATCGTCTCAGCAACAACACGAGTTTCCTCGGATGTGTAGCTTCCTGATTTCTTTTGTCTAGCTTTTTTCCATTTTTCATGTCGTAGTGGAGGAGATGGTGGAGAGATGACAGCAGTAGGATCAGACCCAGAAGCTTCCTGCCTCTGTTTCAACTTCTCTTCCATCATCTTCTTTTCTAACAATTTGTACCCTCCACGAGATAATAAGTGAGGATGACAATTCTTCTTTTGAATGTCTTGTGCAACTCTTCTTTTCTCCTGTCATTAATGATATGTAAATAAATGTTAGTATATAGAATAACTTTATAAATTCTAATAATAACGAAACAAGTAATTGAAACTACCTAGAAGGCTGAATCTGTCCTAATCTCAACAAATGATTTCCATGTGTCTTCATCGATCCATGGATAATCCTCTAATGGAACTTTGTCCCTCATATTCCCAAAAATATAATTAGTTGCTAGATATGTCTTGAAAGCTCTCCAACGCTCACTACAAAATGTTAGTAATTTCTTCTTTAAAGTGGTATTGTTGGGGACATCATATGTGAGCTACATTAGATATAATAAAACATTATCAAATATAACAAAATATTTTATAATTATAGTGAAATTACTTATAAAGTCTAATATCAAATAACAACATACCGTTATACTCTCCCAAATTTGCTCCTTTACACATGCATCTACATCCTTCCACTTATCATTCAAGATGCTAACCTTGCTACGTGCAAGTAAGGCTACAAAGCTAACAAATTTGTCCCTGTTTTCTCCAACAGGGTTCCAAGTTAACTCATCAAATTGGATGGGGATTTTTTGACCACCACCACGTGTAGCTACTAGCTCCCTCATCCGTGTGGTACCCTTACTCTTCCGACAAGTCCCTTGGGTATTTGATGTACTCTCAGGATGATCATCCATGTCCCTGTTGAAAGAAAATAAAATAATTGTCAATTACATGGTTAAATAATATAAATGCAATAATATGAAACAAGTTTGATAACTAACTTAAGAAGTGTCCATTACATGCTCCCAAATCCCTTCTTGATGATCATTACGGATGGCATGGACATTGTCTATTTCATCATCATCATATAATGTTGGCATGCTAGATGAGAAGGGAGGAGTCTCTACAATATCAAGTGTTGAACCATGATTCTCATCGATATCCACCAAACATTTTCCATGAAGTGCAACTGACCACCTTTTGTTAGAAGGATCAGTTATGTAAAAAACTTGTTTTGCTTGGGATGCCATGATGAAAGGCTCATCCTCATGCGCTACTTTGTTAAGTTCCACCAAGGTAAACCCCATTTCATCTGTCTTTACACCAGTGTTACCATCAACCCACTTACATCTAAAAACGGGAACTCTAATTTTAACATAGTCAACTTCCCAAATCTCCTCAATGACTCCATAATAGGGGATGGATGCCACAATTGGATTCTTATCCTTTGCACTGGAAAAATGAATGGATTCAGCCACTATCATCACACCACTATTTTGCACCCGACTATTGTCATCCTGAGACTTAGTGTAGAAGGTGTAATGATTAACGTGATAACCACTCCAACACACAACATCAAAGTTAGGACCGCTTGCTAGCCATTTCAATGTCTCTGAGGCAGTGTCATCATTCACCACTTGTCCTCTAAACCAATTAAGGAAAGTTTTATTATGCTCATTCACCAACCATTTTTCAGTCATGCGAGGGTTTTTTGCCTTGATAATATTCTTGTGCCTAGATATGTATGGTAGAACCTCATCAGTGTTGTTCAAGATGTACAAATGTGCTTGTAGGACCTCCTCACGTGGCTTACTCTTAACAGAGAAACCCTGAATGCCATTTCCTGTACTTCCTTCTCTGAAGCGAGGCTTCGGTATTCCAATTGAGTCTACACCTGACAAATAATCAGTACAAAATTCAATAGCTTCTTCTGCAATATATCTTTCAAGAATAGAAGCTTCCGGACGATACTGATTCTTCACATACCCCTTTAAAATTTTCATGTATCGCTCAATTGGGTACATCCATCTCAAATAAACTAGGCCACAAATACTAATCTCCCTGACTAGATGAACAATTAAGTGCACCATGATGTCAAAAAAAGGTGGAAAATACATCTCTAATTGGCACAATATAACCACTGCATCATTTTGTAACTCAACCAATTTCCCAGGATCAATCATTTTACTACATATAGCATTGAAGAAAAAACATAACTTGGTTATGGTCACTCTGACATTTTTGGGCAAAATGTCACGAATAGCCACTGGTAATAATTGTTGCATTAACACATGGCAATCATGAGATTTTAAACCAATTAATTTGAGGTCTTTCATTGAAACAAGTTTTTTGATATTTGATGAATAGCCTTGTGGCACTTTCACGCCATGTAAACATTGACATAAACTTTTTCTCTCATTTTTTGACAATGTATGACAAGCTGGTGGCAAGTCTGTCCGCTGACCTATAGTTATTGGAGCCAAGGAATCCCATATACCCATGTCAACCATATCTCGACGAGAAGTCACCCCATCCTTTGTCTTTCCTGGGATATTAAGGAGTGTTCCAATAACACTATCACATACATTTTTCTCCACATGTATCACATCAATACAATGCCTTACATCAAGAGAAGGCCAATAAGGGAGGTCAAAAAAGATAGATCTTTTCTTCTATACATTTTTTTCTGTAGCCTGATGCTTCTGCTTCTTTCCCAAGACAACATTGATATCTTTTACCTTTTCATAAACCTGATCTCCTGTCAACGCCATAGAAGCAATTACATTCTCTTGAGATCCATGAAAAGCTTTTTTTAATTTACGATATGGGTGATCATGTCTGAGAAATCTCCTGTGCCCAAGGTAAACTGTTTTCTTTCCATGATGCATTTGACGGTAACATGTTCCTTCTTCACATATAGGACATGCCTTATGTCCTTTAACACTATATCCGGCTAAGTTACCATATGCTGGGAAGTCATTTATGGTACAAAAGATTATGGCACGTAACTTGAAGTATTCACAAGAGTACGCATCAAATACATCTATGCCTTCCTCCCACAACATAGTCAAGTCTTCAATCAAGGGCCTTAAATATACATCTATGTCATTCCCCGGTTGTTTAGGGCCTGAAATCATCATAGACAACATGATGTACTTTCGTTTCATGCATAGTTGAGGGGATAGATTGTAGACAACCAACAAAACAGGCCATGAACTGTGTATACTACTTAGGCTACTATAAGGATTCATTCCATCTATAGCAAGTCCAAGCCGAAGATTTCTGGGTTCCTTGCCAAAAGTAGGAAATAACTGATCAATCTTCTTAAATTTGTAAAGAATCTGCTGGATGACGAAGCTTTCCATCTAGTTTCCTTTCTTCAGCATGCCACCTAAGACTTTTTGTATCATTCTTGTTGGCAAACAATCGTTTGAACCTTGGAATTATTGGTAAATACCATAAAACTTTTGCAGGAGGATTTTTGGTACTCACATCATCACCAGATTCACCATTTTTCACCTTATATCGTGATTCACCACATACAGGACACTCATGCAGCTTTTCATACTCTTTTCTATACAAGATGCAGTCATTCGGACATGCATGTATTTTTTTATAGTCCATACCCATAGGACATATAACCTTCTTTGCTTCATAGGTACGATCAGGTAGTGTATTCCCTTCTGGGAGTATTTCCTGTTGCAACAACCTAAGTAATTCAGTAAAACTTTTATCAGTCCATCCATTCTTCGCTTTCAGATTAACTAGCCTTAACACTGCTTCCAGTCGTTTCAGTTTACACCCCAGATACAAAGGCAAATCCGCATCTTGAGTTAAATTATCATACACATGTGCTCTTTCAAATGATTCGCGTCCAATGTCACGTATCATGTCTTCCAACCCATCATTCATTTCTTCATTCACTTCTTCTGTTTCAGACACAATTGGTATCAACATCAATTCCCCATGCCATGTCCATGTTGTATAATTCTTGTAAAACCCATGACATATGACATGATCTCTAATTTCCTCAACACTTAATCCTTTTACGTTCAAACATTTCACACATGGACAATAAAATCTCCTATTATTGTTAAGAACATTTCTTTGAGCAAATTCCAAAAAAGCTTCCACCCCGGCTGCATACTCATTACTTGTTCGTCTAGCATTAATCCAACTCCGATCCATTGGTACTAATGTTTTAAAATCAACAACAAAACATCAATGGACATTAATGCCTCCCTAAATCACGGTATGAATTAAACAACATAATGTTAAAAGTAAATAACCATTTTCAACACAACTCAAGTTCAACTAGGCCTTTTAACAAACATGTTAAAAGCAAAAGAACCATGCAGACCTTGCACACCTACACAAAAAAGAACCATATCCAACACACCTTCATACACACCATTTTTAACATAAACATACCAAACTTTATATTTAAGTTCTCCTAGGCATTTTAAGAAACATGTTCAATGCACTCAACCTCAACCTCAACCATACACACATACACATATTGAAAGCAAATAACCATTTTCAACACAACTCAAGTTCAACTAGACCTTTTAACAAACATGTTAAAAGTAAAAATTATTGGTCCATCTCAACCTTAACCATGCATACCTACACAAAAAAGAACCATATCCAACACACCTTTATACACACCATTTTTAACATAAACATACCAAATTTTATATTTAAGTTCTCATAGGAATTTTAAGAAACATGTTCAAGCCACTCAACCTTAACCATACACACATACACATGTTCAAAGCAAATAACCATGTTCAACACAACTCAAGTTCTCTTGGGCATTTTAACAAACATGTTAAAAGTAAATAACCATTTTCAACAACTCAAGTTCTCTTGGGCATTTTAAGAAACATGTTCAAAGCAAATAACCATTTTCAACACAACTCAAGTTCTCTTGGGTGTAACACCCTTATTTTTAATTATTAATTAACCCTGTTTAATAATTAATTCACCCAAACACAGAAAAATTTTTCACAAAAACAACCACGGGTCAGTTGGCATAGAAGAGAAGAGGAAGGCAAGGGAAGGTTAAGGAACACACACATGCATGGCTACCTGTGGAAGGAACGGATTATGAACCAACTCCGCCTAGTTCAACGAAGCACGACAACGCCTGGGCGAATTCCACCACAACGTCCATTCGCTCAAGCGGGGTCCAACACCGCCGAGCGAGACATGATAATGCAACAACGGAAGAAGGAGGTAATTGGGCGGAGTTCCACATTAACATCTACTCGCTTCAGCGCGATCCCACACGCTTGGGCGAACCGTCCTAGTCACTCGGGCGAGGTATGACTCCGCCTAAGCGAGGCCATCACAAGCCTTCTCAAAACCGCACTCGCTGGAGCGAGTATCCTGCCCGCTGGAGCGGGGAGCCACACTCGGCTAAGCAGACGCTCAGACCCAGAGTCATCCTTCACTCATTCCCTCAGAAAATGACATCTAACTCACTTGGATTATAAATATCTTACACTCGAAATCCATTCCATTCTAACCCACTACACTAACTTCTTTTTCAGGAGAGGATCGCTCAGGGTTTTCACTCAGAATTACGAACTCTTCCTCACTCGGGTTTTACTTATAATTTCCACTCGGTAATGACCGCTTTCATGGTCACTCAGGGATTTTGCTCGTTTCTCACTCGGCGATATAGCCCATTTCGGCCCAAGCTCTCTTGCTAACTTAAACCTCTCTTTAAGAGTTTCATGGCTTCCTTCATACTAAGTCATACTATCCCTGCGCACCTAACAGAGCATGAATATGTATATGCTACTCAATCATCATACACGGAATGGAATAAACATGCAGCATGACATACACATAGCTATATACATAAGAGTATATATTGATGTTTACAAACACGTTATCATTCTTTTTCCATCCCATAGGACTCTGCTTGTTCAAAACACTAACATCAGACATGAGCCGGCCAAGGCTTAACTTAAAACATTATATACGACATTTACACAGTCATAAAACCTCCATAGTGCATCAGCACTTCATCTGGCGTTCCAACTCTACCTCTGATCCTCATCCCGAGAGACATTCACTGAAAAATTGCCACTGCAGGGGTGAGCATCTTAAATTTTAAATGATAGATACCGATTCAAGTTACTTCACGTTCACACAACAACATATACCTATACATACATACAATCATACGTCAACTCAATAATATTAACATTCCACAATCAGTGACACAATGCTAACGGTCCTTGAATCAGGATATCTCTACATAACATTTATCAATCAGAATACACGATTCTCACTCGGATATAAATGTATTCACAACTCCTCAACAACATATTATACATTCACGGAGCAGGTTTCAGTCAGCAATTATAGCACATGCACATGGAATAACGCACTCATTCACAAGTAAACACCACTTCACTAACATCATCACATGCATAATTAATTCCACATAACATCAGTAGCCATATATGCACAGATTATTCACTCGGTTCCGCATACGTGTGTAATCGGTTCTAACGTTGCAACGTAGGCTCTCAGCCTTTTATACATAGCTCTCGGCTACCGTTTCAGCTCCCAGCTGCTTGGCCGTTTTACAGGTACCCAACCGTTTGCCCACAGGTGACATCAACGCTCTCAGCGCCAACGGAGGTGTTCACAGGCAGCCCGAGTCCCACTCAAGGGCTACCTTGAGTTCCACTCAAGGATTTTGCAGCGTCCCACGCTGAATAACCAATGGTAGTGTCCCACACTACGTGCTCTCAGCACAAACGCATCCCGTACGCCACACGCGGATTCAACACACAGCATTGAATTCATACACACATCCTCTTATTCAATTACACATATTTCACATGCAGTCGGTAATTCACATTCTCAGAACTCCGCATGTTAATTTAACACATACAAACTTCCATACAATCATCATCATAGCAGCATATGAGTCTAATGCAGTCGGTGTCAATCAATATCAAGCTTTCATGAGCATTTTCATCAACTCGAGTTTAACATGCACTCTGTTCACAGCAGTATCAGAACTTAATCAACACATGCATTTACATGAAGATTAACAGGTTCACTCAAGCATTCCAATCAACCGTAACACAACATGCAAACGGTATGTGACAGTGTCAGGACTCAATCAATGCATACATTCCTATGAACATGAACAGATTCAATAAAGCATTCTCATCAACATAACACAATCATGCAATCGGGTTCTATGGTAACATATGCATCCTCAAGGACGATGACAACATGCAACACTCACTCTCACTTGTCATGCACTCGGATATTCTACATGCAAGCATATTATACAACAGAATACAGTTCCACAATTATCAATGTCTTCCAAACCCGTTCGTAACCCATGCATTTAATATGTAAGGTACTCCCCTTACCAACTGCGAGACTCCGAGAGATTCTTCTACTTCGACGCTCGTCCTCCACCCGTATGAGGGAGCTTGACTTCTCTGCCGCACCGTCACTTGGCTTTCGAACAGGGAATGGAGTAGAGAGCAGAGAAGGAGAAAAAAAGGGAAGAAGAGAATAAGAAAAAGAGAGAAGAGGGAGTTCGCAGAGAGAGTTCTCGAGAGTGAAGGGCAAGGGTCCATCACCCAATATAAACACACGCACGAAGAACAGGATGGTGGGATGGGGAAACGTGAAGCAGCAGTCCTGCCCACGCCACCCTATCCCATCAGCATCTTCTAATGCTAATCACCTCACACCTTTTTAGTTAATTAAGTTAAAGGTAATTAGTGAACATATTTCCTCTTCTGACTTGTCATTTTAAATGGCTTTTATTTTGCCCAGTTCCTTATTATTAAAATTGGGATGTTACAGTTCTCCCCCACTCGAAAAGAATTTCATCCTCGAAATTCAGTCGGTAACTCATACGAAATTCAGTCGGCTACTCACCTAAGTAAACAACTAGGGGTACTGTTGTCTCATGGCGTCTTCGCGTTCCCAGGTATAAGAGGTAGTCTTGCTTTGCTGCCATTCCACTTTAACCAGCCCTACGTTTTTGCTCCTCAAGCGCTTTACCGATCGGTCCACGATTCTAATCGGTGTAGTCACAGTGGTCAGGTCTTCCTTGATTTCCACTTCATTATCAGGCATTGTGTGGCTGGGGTCATGCAAATACTTCCTTAGTTGAGACACATGAAATACGTTGTGCAATCGGGATAAGTGGGTCGGTAATGCTATTCGGTATGCCATGGTGCCGACTCGTTCCAACACCTCATAAGGTCCAATGTATCGAGGGCTTAACTTTCCACCTTTCAAGGCTCGTCCGACTCCTTTACTCGGAGAAGTCCTCAAAAACACTCTGTCTCCGACTGAAAACTCTAATGGTTTGGTGCGTTTGTCATGGTAACTCTTCTGCCTGTCTTGAGACGCCTTCATCTTTCCCTGTATCACCCAGATCTGCTCTATGGTTTGCTTCACAATGTCTGGTCCCAATAGCAGACTCTCACCCGTTTTTGACCAGCAAAGTGGGGTTCGGCATCTTCGTCCATATAGTGCTTCGTAGGGTGCCATGCTAATGCTGTTATGATGGCTGTTATTGTACGTAAACTCAATCAAGGGGAGGTACTACTCCCAATCTCTACCGTGCTCTAACACACACGCTCTTAATAAGTCTTCTAAACTTTGAATCGTCCGCTCGGATTGTCCATCCGATTGGGGGTGGTAGGCAGAACTAAGCCAAAGCTTCGTGCCCATTTCCTGGTGTAGGTTGTTCTAAAACCGGGACGTGAACCTAGGATCCCTATCCGATACGATAGAAGTAGGTATACCATGCAGTCGGACAATCTCATTAATGTAAATCCGAGCTAACTTAGGCATCGGGTACTTCATGTTCACAGGCAGGAAGTGTGCACTCTTCGTCAGTCGGTCAACAATGACCCAAATCGCATCATGGCCCGCTCAGTTTTTAGGCAATCCCATGACAAAATCCATAGCAATCGAGTCCTATTTCCACACAGGAATCTCCAGGGGCTGCATTGCACCGTACGACTTCTGGTGCTCCACTTTTGATTTCTGACAAGTAATACACCGAGCCACGTATTCTGCCACATTCCTCTTTAGTCCAGGCCACCAGAACTATTTCCTCAGGTCATGGTACATCTTCGTGGTACCCGGGTGAATACTGAGGAGGCTCTTATGAGCTTCATCAAGCACCATTCTCCTTAATTCTTTCTCACTCGGCACGTATATTCTGTTTTTCACTCGGAAGATCCCATCTGACCCCTCGGTCAAGGACAAATCCTTTCCCTTGGCCTGCGTCTCCTTCATCTCAGCCAAGTAGGAGTCTAACTGCTGCTGCTCGTACACGGACTTCAAGAATTCATTGGCGATTCTTAATGTACCGATTGCTATTTTCCGAGAGGAGGGGGCGTCAACGTGTAAGTTCATGTCTCGGAACTGCTCCAACAACTCCATTTCTCTTGCCATCATTGCTGCCATATGGAGGGATTTCTGACTCAACACGTCGGCAACGACATTTGCCTTACCCGGATGGTATTTCAGCTCGAAATCGTAGTCCTTTAAGAATTCTATCCATCTCCTCTGCCTCATGTTCAGCTCCTTTTGGTCGAATAGGTATTTGAGGCTCTTGTGATCACTGTATACTTCAAATCTGGACCCGTACAAATAATGCCTCCAAATTTTTAGTGCGAACACCACGGCTGCCAATTCTAAATCGTGGGTCGGATAATGCTGCTCGTGAGGTCTCAATTGCCGAGAGGCATACGCTATCACTTGGTCTTTCTGCAGGAGCACGCATCCTAATCCGAGTCCTGATGCATCACAATAAACTACAAAGCTCTCTTGTAAGTCGGGTAATGCCAGCACTGGAGCAGTCGTCAACTTGTTCTTTAGCTCTCGGAAGCTGCTCTCACACTCGGGACTCCACACGAAGGGAATGTTTTTCTGAGTCAATTTAGTTAGTGGTAACGCCAGCTTAGAAAAACCTTCAATGAACCTTCTATAATAACCTGCCAGGCCCATAAAACTCCTTATCTCCGAGACCGACTTGGGTTTCTCCCATGCCATTACAGTTGTCACCTTTGAAGGGTCCACCGAGACACCCTGCTCGGAAATCACATGTCCGAGGAAGTGGATCTTATCCATCCAGAATTCACACTTTGAAAGCTTCGCAAACAATTGCTTCTCCTTCAACACTTGAAGTACCGCTCGGAGATGTCCTTCATGCTCCTCGAAAGTCTTAGAATAGACTAGGATGTCATCAATGAAGACAACTACGAACCGGTCTAAATAGGAGTGGAATATGTTGTTCATGTAATTCATGAAGACAGCAGGGGCGTTTGTCACACCGAACGGCATCACTACATACTCGTAGTGGCCATACCGAGTCCTAAAGGCAGTTTTTGGGATATCCGAGTCCTTTACCCGGATTTGGTGATATCCCGATCGTAGGTCGATTTTCGAGAAGACTGAGGCTCCACGTAGTTGATCAATTAAATCATCAATTCTGGGTAACGGGTACCGATTCTTAATTGTGAGTTTGTTCAGTTGTCGGTAATCTATACAAAGTCTCATGCTGCCATCCTTCTTCTTAACAAGCAGCACAGGTGCGCCCCATGGTGATACACTCGGTCTAATGAATTATTTTCCGAGTAATTCGTCCACTTGCTTCTTCAGCTCAGCCAGTTCAGTTGGGGAAATTCTATAGGGTGCACTGAAGACTGGCTCGGCTCCAGGGATCAAGTCTATAGAGAATTTGACTTCTCTATTGGGAGGGACACTCGGTACATCTTTAGGGAACACTTCTGGGAATTCACAGACAATCGGAATTTCGTTCACTTGGACTTTACTCTCACCTTCGGTTAGACAAAGCATCATAAGCAGTTGGGTTATACCTGGTGTTGTGTCGTCCTCATTGTGCTGCCTCGGGAAGATTATCCTTCGATTTCTATAATCCACTAACACTTTGTTGGCTGAAAGCCAATCGATTCCGAGTACAACATCAAGGTCCTTTAAAGGTATGCACACCAAATCAAAAGTGAAACTCCGACCACACAACACAAACGTTACATCCTTGCACACTGACGATGTCAACACCTTAGGGCCAGTCGGATTGGCCACTTCCAAAGTCCGATCCATAAACACAGTTGGTAACTTTAAACGCTCTACACACTCATCAGCTATAAAAGAATGGGTAGCTCCCGAATCAAAAACAACATTAAGTGTATGACTACCGAGTGAGCACTTACATTGTACTAGATCATTTGCTTGTGTAACATTCTCTGCGTTGATGGTGTAAACTCTTCCCGCTGCTGGTTGGTCGGTATTCCTCTCTCGGTTATTTGGAGTAAGCATCATGTTTCCTCTGGCTCTGTTGCCTCTGCCACCAGGTCGTTGGTTATCATTCACTCGGTTTCTCTCTTAGAATTCTCCTTGACGTACACTGGTGTTTGCTTGGCGGAGTTGGGGGCAATCGGGGCGAATGTGTCCTCTCTTATTACAGTGGAAGCACACCACTTCACCATCATCCTTGCAGTCTCTGGCATAGTGACTTCCTCCACACTTGAAACATCTTTCGTCTCCTACCACTGGTCGTCTTTCAGGTTGGTTCCGACCCCTAAACCTGGAAAAAGATTTGTTCCTACCAACGTTGCTTGGTCTTTTGAAGCGGGATTGTTGGGGCCTCAGGGAATGATGGGTTCTGCTGCTCTGGCCCGAATGGGCCTTGTCATCTTCCTCAAATATTCTACATTTGTTCACCAATGCAGGGAAACTCCGTATCTCATGGTATCTGCAGGCCCTCTTAATATCTGATCTTAATCCATTCTCAAACTTAAGGCACTTGGAGCTCTCCGTCCCGGGTTGCTGGAAGGGTGGGTAGAATAGGCACAATTCCTCGAATCTTGTCGCGTATTCTTCCACAGTCATGGAGCCTTGTTTCAACTCCATAAACTCTAACTCTTTCTGACTCCTCACCGTGTCGGGAAAGTACTTTTCTAAGAAGCATGTCTTGAAATCGTTCCACGTCAGCTGATTATCATCGTCAGGGAATCGGCTTCTAGCTATCTTCCACCAGTTCTCCGCTTCATCTCGCAGCATATACACTGCACATTCCACCTTTTGGGCCTCGGTACAACGAAGACCCCCAAAAATTCTCTCCAGCTCCTGAGTCCACTTAAACGCTGCCTCAGGGTTCCGTCCTCCTAGAAATTCACTCGGTTTCCTCTTCAGGAAGCGGTCCAGCACTTGGCCCTCCTCAGCTTGAGGCTGGCCCTGCCTCTCAAATACGTCTGCAAAGCGTTGGAATGCTGTGGCTATAGCATCTGTGCTTTGGCGATGCGTCATTCCTTATCCTGAAATCAACATTCGAGGATAAGTATACCGAGCCACTTACTACCGATCGGGTTTCAGTCTAACATTCAATAACTTAGCACTTTATATCGCTCCTCCAGGTTACACACTCAATCGGACCAGGAGGAAACAACCTCCTATCCACAAGCCAATATCAATTAGATTCAACTAACATCACAACAATTATGACCATTTAGTCAGAAAACACACAACCGCTTAAACTCGGTAAGCATACCTTGGCCTTGGACCTTTTGGTCTGCTCTGATACCAAAATGTAACACCCTTATTTTTAATTATTAATTAACCCTGTTTAATAATTAATTCACCCAAACACAGAAAAATTTTTCACAAAAACAACCACGGGTCAGTTGGCATAGAAGAGAAGAGGAAGGCAAGGGAAGGTTAAGGAACACACACATGCATGGCTACCTGTGGAAGGAACGGATTATGAACCAACTCCGCCCAGTTCAACGAAGCACGACAACGCCTGGGCGAATTCCACCACAACGTTCATTCGCTCAAGCGGGGTCCAACACCGCCGAGCGAGACATGATAATGCAACAACGGAAGAGGGAGGTAATTGGGCGGAGTTCCACATTAACATCTACTCGCTTCAGCGCGATCCCACACGCTTGGGCGAACCGTCCTAGTCGCTCGGGCGAGGTATGACTCCGCCTAAGCGAGGCCATCACAAGCCTTCTCAAAACCGCACTCGCTGGAGCGAGTATCCTGCCCGCTGGAGCGGGGAGCCACACTCGGCTAAGCAGACGCTCGGACCCAGAGTCATCCTTCACTCATTCCCTCGAAAAATGACATCTAACTCACTCGGATTATAAATATCTTACACTCGAAATCCATTCCATTCTAACCCACTACACTAACTTCTTTTTCAGGAGAGGATCGCTCAGGGTTTTCACTCAGAATTACGAACTCTTCCTCACTCGGGTTTTACTTATAATTTCCACTCGGCAATGACCGCTTTCATGGTCACTCGGGGATTTTACTCGTTTCTCACTCGGCGATATAGCCCATTTTGGCCCAAGCTCTCTTGCTAACTTAAACCTCTCTTTAAGAGTTTCATGGCTTCCTTCATACTAAGTCATACTATCCCTGCGCACCTAATAGAGCATGAATATATATATGCTACTCAATCATCATACACGGAATGGAATAAACATGCAGCATGACATACACGTAGCTATATACATAAGAGTATATATTGATGTTTACAAACACGTTATCATTCTCTTTCCATCCTATAGGACTCTGCTTGTTCAAAACACTAACATCAGACATGAGCCGGCCAAGGCTTAACTTAAAACATTATATACGACATTTACACAGTCATAAAGCCTCCATAGTGCATCAACACTTCATCCGGCGTTCCAACTCTACCTCTGATCCTTATCCCGAGAGACATTCACTGAAAAATTGCCACTGCAGGGGTGAGCATCTTAAATTTTAAATGATAGATACCGATTCAAGTTACTTCACGTTCACACAACAACATATACCCATACATACATACAATCATACGTTAACTCAATAATATTAACATTCCACAATCAGTGACACAATGCTAAGGGTCCTTGAATCAGGATATCTCTACATAACATTTATCAATCAGAATACACGATTCTCACTCGGATATAAATGTATTCACAACTCCTCAACAACATATTATACATTCACGGAGCAGGTTTCAGTCAGCAATTATAGCACATGCACATGGAATAACGCACTCATTCACAAATAAACACCACTTCACTAACATCATCACATGCATAATTAATTCCACATAACATCAGTAGCCATATATGCACAGATTATTCACTTGGTTCCGCATACATGTGTAATCGGTTCTAACGTTGCAACATAGGCTCTCAGCCTTTTATACATAGCTCTCGGCTACCGTTTCAGCTCCCAGCTGCTTGGCCGTTTTACAGGTACCAAACCGTTTGCCCACAGGTGACACCAACGCTCTCAGCACCAACGGAGGTGTTCACAGGCAGCCCGAGTCCCACTCAAGGGCTACCTTGAGTCCCACTCAAGGATTTTGCAGCGTCCCACGCTGAATAACCGATGGTAGTGTCCCACACTCTGTGCTCTCAGCACAAACGCATCCCGTGCGCCACACGCGGATTCAACACACAGCATTGAATTCATACACACATCCTCTTATTCAATTACACATATTTCATATGCAGTCGGTAATTCACATTCTAAGAACTCCGCATGTTAATTTAACACATACAAACTTCCATGCAATCATCATCATAGCAGCATATGAGTCTAATGCAGTTGGTGTCAATCAATATCAAGCTTTCATGAGCATTTTCATTAACTCGAGTTTAACATGCACTCTGTTCACAGCAGTATCAGAACTTAATCAACACATGCATTTACATGAAGATTAACAGGTTCACTCAAGCATTCCAATCAACCGTAACACAACATGCAAACGGTATGCGACAGTGTCAGGACTCAATCAACGCATACATTCCTATAAATACGAATAGATTCAATAAAGCATTCTCATCAACACAACACAATCATGCAATCGGGTTCTATGGTAACATATGCATCCTCAAGGACGATGACAACATGCAACACTCACTCTCACTTGTCATGCACTCGGATATTCTACATGCAAGCATATTATACAACAGAATACAATTCCACAATTATCAATGTCTTCCAAACCCGTTCGTAACCCATGCATTTAATATGTAAGGTACTCCCCCTACCAACTGCGAGACTCCGAGAGATTCTTCTACTTCGACGCTCGTCCTCCACCCGTATGAGGGAGCTTGACTTCTCTGCCGCACCGTCACTTAGCTTTCGAACAGGGAATGGAGTAGAGAGCAGAGAAGGAGAAGAAAAAGGGAAGAAGAGAATAAGAAGAAGAGAGAAGAGGGAGTTCGCAGAGAGAGTTCTCGAGAGTGAAGGGCAAGGGGCCATCACCCAATATAAACACACGCATGAAGAACAGGATGGTGGGATGGGGAAACGTGAAGCAGCAGTCCTGCCCACGCCACCCTGTCCCATCAGCATCTTCTAACGCTAATCACCTCACACCTTTTTAGTTAATTAAGTTAAGGGTAATTAGTGAACAGATTTCCTCTTCTGACTTGTCATTTTAAATGGCTTTTATTTTGCCCGGTTCCTTATTATTAAAATTGGGATGTTACATTGGGCATTTTAAGAAACATGTTAAAAGCAAATAACCATTTTCAACAACTCAAGTTCTCTTGGGCATTTTACCAAACATGTTAAAAGCAAATAACCATTTTCAACAACTCAAGTTCTCTTGGGCATTTTACCAAACATGTTAAAAGCAAATAACCATTTTCAAGAACTCAAATTCTCTTGGGCATTTTACCAAACATGTTAAAAGCAAATAACCATTTCCAACACAACTCAAGTTTAACTAGGCCTTTTCACAAACATGTTAAAAGTGATAATGGAGTTAAGGATATGGAGTTTAAGAAGTTTACAATAATGGAGTTGAAGAAGATGGAGAGGAGAGGGTTAAGAGAGGCACACGGTTGGAGAATGGAGAATGGAGAATGGAGAAGATGAAGAACCTGTCGTGGAATGGAGAAAGAAGCAAGAACGAGTATGAAATGGAAAAGCAAAACAAAAATTAAATTTGAACGAAATGGAAAAGCAAAGCAAGAACGAGACGTTGTCTACCTACTTGTGTAGCTTCTTAAAGCTGTCAATGTGAACTCCAATGGAAGAGGATCCTTTGTTCAAAGTTTCTTTAAACTAAATGTTGCATGCACTCTTTAGTCGACGTTCAGCAAAGAAAAGGGAAAAGTGATTCACGTGAAGAGAATGGACTGCACGCTGCAGTTTTTAATTTAAGCTGGGAAAGTTTCCACATCGGTTTTTAAGAAAAACCGATGTTGCATTTAAACGTGAAGGATTCCACATCGGTTTTTAACAAACCGATGTTGCTTGGCAAATTTTCCAGATCGGTTTTTAACCATAACCGATGTTGCATTCTATTGTTCCCACATCGGTTTTTAAGTAAAACCGATGTTGCATATCACGTTGGAATACCACATCGGTTTTTAACTAAAACCGATGTGAAAATGATTTTAAATTTTAAATTTATTAAGTCATTTAATATGAAAAAATATATTTTCAAATTTAAAAATTATCAATTTAAATGAAAATATATACAAGTTAAATGCAGAGTATTTACCATTCAAATCGGTTTTTAACTAAAACCGATGTTGCATAGCACGCTTCAACCTACCACATCAGTTTTTAAGTAAAACCGATGTGAAATGTTTTAAAATTTTAAATTTATTAGGTCATTTAATATGAAAAAATATATTTTAAAATTTAAATTTTATCAATTTAAATGTAAAATATATACAAGTTAAATGCAGAGTATTTCCCATTCATTTCAAAACGAAAAAAATGCAATATACAACAACAGTTTAAGTTAAAAAATTTAAATTTTAAATTTTTTCATTTAAAATGAAAAATATCTATTTTAAATTTTATTTTTTTAAGCATATGTCACATCGGTTTTATAAAAACCGTTGTCTAATGTTGTTTATAAAACTTTGTGTATAATTTCAAAATTGCCACCGCGTATATTTTTAACATCGGTTTTGATAAAACTGATGTGATAAATTGTTTTCCACATCGGCTTTTAGTAAAAACCGATGTGAAATACTATCTGATGTTTCATTTATTTACAAAAATGCCACCACGCTTATATTTCACATCGGTTTTTTATAAACCGTGGTGAATTCTACGATGTGAAATGGTAGTTTTGCACTAGTGAACCACATGTCTCAAACATTCTCAAATGGGTTACACTCAAATGATAAGCTCCCTTATAAGTGTCCCCTCTAAATGGTACCACTAGCCATGGACCTTTTATGTGCTTTGGTACCTTTGGTAACATTGAGTTCAATGATTTACATGCCATACAAATTCTAACATAGTCTTTGCATGAATCGATATACTTCACCATTTCATCAACCATGAATCATGTTTTGTCGATTCTGAATCTGCCCAGGTGCAGATTTTTTTTTTTGTGACACGTTGCAGATGTACTGAACAGGCCAACAAATTGCATCAATCATTTAGAATAGCAGAATCAACAAATATGCATACAAATTCTAATAATACATGTTTAATATAGGTTTACTAAAATAACAATGTTTGTACTGAAGGTATGGACTGAATTTTTAGAACAACTCTAAAAGTTGTATGCTTAGATACAAAATATATAAGATATCAACTAATTGTTATGTTGTGCCAACATTAAATTTGCAATTTGATCCCTATGCTTTGCCATTTCGTAGAAGGTAGCAAACTAACTAGGAATACGATCCATGAGAGACTGACAACGTAATTGTCCTAAGTTTACAATGACCCCAAGTTCAGTTAGCTAAAATTGATTATGTACTGTAAAAGAACATTGTTGGATGTTGAATCTCAAATTCTGAAAGCATGTTCTACCCCCTACAATTGAAGAACAGAAGTTCTAATTCAGTCAACCAGGTATCAAATTTAGTAGCTAGATTGCAGGAACATATTACACAATCAAATCTTTTATGCTCTTGTTAGCACCCAATACACAAAACAACAAGAAGCATTGAATGAAACGAAATACGATCTATCCGAAGAAAAATTCAGTAAAATTATCAATTTGACATTAATGAAAAGTGTGAATTCTCAAAATTTTCAAAATTGAAGATCAAAATCTGAAAAAGTGAAGACTTGAAACTCGGGAAGGGAAGGGAAAACGACGGCTAGCGGCACGACGGTGAGTAACGAGACGACCAGCAGTGCCGTTTGAGAGTAGAGAGGAGAGAAGAAGGGCAGAAGCAATCGTATGAGAAGAAACGTTGAATGAAATGAAACCCCATCAACCCTAAGAAAAATGTATTCAAATTATCATATATTGCAAAATGCAAACAAAAGAAGGACTTGCCCAATAGAAACAGGTCCGAAAGCTGAAATAAATGCAACAGGAAAATCAAAAAGGGCATTGTTATTTACACATCGTCGATTTGTTGCTTCCACCTCTTTTTTATTATTATTTTCCATAATAGAATACATGTATTTTTACCCGTGTAATGGATTTGTTACTTCAACCTCTTTTTTATTATTATTTTCTATAATAGAATACATGTATTTTTACCCGTGTAATGGAAGGGACATTTTTATATAGTAATTTATTATATTTTAAATCATTATAAAATTTATTTTATAAAAGAAATTATTTAAAATTATTAATAAAAATTAATTAAAGAAAATGAGACTCCTTCTAAAAAATCAAATAAGATTTAATATGATTCTATTTCTTATAAAAATTATTTCAATTTTATATATGGGTGAAACTTTATTTATTTTTCAACAACAATAATAAACCACACATATTATTATGTGTAAATTAAATTACCAATTTACTATTAAATATGTGATTATGATTAAATATGAAATATAAATGAAAGATAATATATATATAAATAGAAAAAAATAACAAAACAAAATAAAATATATACATACGTAATTTAAACAAAAAATACTTTTAAATTCATTTTATATTTATATTATATTACAAAAGATAAAAAATTTAAATGAGAAGTTTATTATTTGAAATTAATATTAATGTAGTCTCTATGTAATTTTTAATGCAAATTAAAAATGAATTTCAATAAAAAATATTTCCTTTTAATTTCATATGTTTTGAAACTATGCACATACAAACCCATTTAAAAATATGTGTATGTGTTTCCTTTCAATCTTTTTTATTAGATTGAGTGAATAAAGTAGTTAGATAACCAATTTAACCATTCCGAAAAAAATTATATTGGTTTCACTTGATTAGATAAATTGAATAGTACAATTTAACCATTTTAAATAATTAATTAGATAACCAATTTTATATAGGTGAATATGTCTTTGAGTTTAATAAATTATTTTGAATAGTTTCAAATATTATATTTATAATATTTAATTTTAAGAAGTGTGACATAATTCTTAAAATAATATATTTTACATAATATTAGCGATGTACAGTGACTCACAATAAGTTATTTTGAAAAACATTAGTAATTGACTCGTACTTGCACATGATGTATTTTATAATTTACCAATTTTCAATGCATGAATAAGCATTGCCCAAATCAATAAGGATATGTCAAGATAATTAGAAAATAAAAAAAACATTTGTCCTTTGTAACATCTTAAATTTTATTAATTGAAAGATTTTAACACAATTAAGAATTTGATTTAATTTAAGTTAGTAAACATTAAAAATCTAAATTATTAGATTTAGAGTTTTGATAAATTAAAATATTTAGGATTGTATAAGTTAGTTGAATGGGTTTTGGAAAATAGAATTTAAAAGGTGGAACTAAACAAAAATCTAATTAATTAATTCCTTTCTTTTTTTTCTTCTTTCCATTTCCCACTCTCCCTCTCACGTGCCTCTCCTTCTCCTCCCACGTCTATCACTCTCTTTCACTCACCATTCTCATTTTCCCTCAACACCACTCAAAACTTGTATGCCTCTTCTTCCTTAATTCTATCAATTTTGTTTTTGATTTCATTTAGGAAAGGCAATGCATGATTCTATGTTCATTTTCTTTTTCTCCACCCCTTAATTTCTCTTAGCATGCCATTAATTTTGGCTTTTCTTTTTTTCTTCTCTCTATGTCATGGCAGCTATGGGAAGTGATAAATGAAGCTTTCAAAGCCATAATTTAGCATTTGGAACTCGGAAGGTAAAACCTGAAGTCATTCTTGCTTCCTTGATCATGCGGCCTAGGAAAAACAAATACCCATTGCTTCTAATTGATGGATTATGCTTTGGTTTATGTTGGGTTAGCAACTAGAAGGTGAATTCAAAGGTAATCAATGAAGATTCGAGGTCCTAGAAGCGTTTCAAAGTACTATAAAGAGTGTTATCACATTTTGGTAAGTTTTAGCTTTCTGAAATTGTACCAAAATAATGTTTTACCTTTGGTTTCGATAATCAACAGCTTGAAAGGTTGTTAAAATAATGGTTATTACTTTCTAGGAATTTTTGGATTAAGGAATTGGTTGTTTAGAAAGTAAATTGGAAAGTCAGATTGTCATAAGGTACGTGTTTACGTACGAAGGGGTTTACTATTTGAGTAGCGAACAGGAATTTTAATTTTGGGGTTGGGTTTTATAACTAAAAGTCTTATATTTATTGTAAATGCTCAGAATTGTTTGCTTTGTGAAATGTAATTGTGATTATCCTTGATGTTGTGAAATGATGATTACAAAATAAATTCTAGTGCTTGATGAGTGATGATGTTTTATAAATCATGTTGTGGATTGCCATTGATATTTTTTATTGGCTTATGTTAAAGACAAGTCTTGTTAAAAAGAAAAAGTTGCTAAAACTCGAACTAGACCTCAAATTACGTCATTATAACCAGACCTCAAGATTTATTAATAACACATATCAATGTTTTCTTAATTAAATAAAGTCTATCTATGTGTGATCTAACCTACCTAATTAAGTATTTTAGGAACTATATAAAGTGCACAGGTTACAAAACAAAGGGGGAGTTCATATGATCAAAAGTTTGATCCATCAAAAGTCAATATTTAGGTTTTAACCAAAAAGTCTAATATTCAAGCTCACTCAACCTTATGGTTCAACTGAATCAGACCTCACACTTTTGGAGATCATGGATTAACAAAATGAACGTTATTGAAGAAATACAAATCACAATGTTCTAAAATCTAATTTGATGATGCGCTGGAAGTCAAGATCTTATCAAGAAAAATACGCTTATCAGTAAAGAGGATAAGAGATAAATAAGCAGAGCAGTCAATACATTTTTTTCAAAGAATTCAACATAACAACTCTGTACAAGTCAAAAAAGTTGAACCAAGTCAGCATATGTGTCAGTTACAATAAGAAGGATTTTAGCATTGATTTCTGTGTGACTTCTACAAGAAATAAAGCCCCCAATTAGCTTTATTTTCTGAAGATACCAAGGAGCACCTCTTTCATGCAAGAATTGAAGTTCCTAAGCTACCAGACTCTTGCCCATTCCTTTAGAATAACAAAGGTCTTGTACATGCGCTCAAAGCAAATTCCTGCAAAGGATTTCTAACGTCTATATCTCCTTTCAAGAACAGCAACGGTCATCTCAGAGTGACTTATATAATATTGAAGAGATTCATTTTTCAGACGCGGTAGCCTATCAAGAAGTCTTGTTCTTTATGATCAAATTCTCTTAATCTCTTCTTGCTTCTTAAAAACAAAGGCCTTCTTTGTTATTCTGCTACTAGCAGACCTTGGCCCTATTGTCTTTCTGTGTCTTAGTGTATTTTCTCATATTTATGTAATCTTTTGATACATTAAGTTCTCATAGACACTTTTATACTCTACTCTTACAAATCTATTAATGTGAGAATTCTGGTGAGTTACCAGCCTTAGTTTCAATGGGAAACAGTTTGGCCTGAAGAGGTTTTTGAAAAAATACTTGGGTTATTGAGCCAGAGTAGCTTGTTGAAAGAATACTTAGGTTTAAGCTAGGAGTGGCTGGAGTCAAGAATATTTGTGGCACTAGTTTGGTGCTGATATTGTAAAAGAGATTTTACAATAGTGGAAATTCTTCAAGTTAGAAAGGGACCAGACGTAGCTTCTATGTTGGAAGTGAACCAGTATAAATCTGTGGTGTTCTTTCTTCTCTTAGCTATAATCCTTTATGTTATCCTAAGTCTGATTACCTATGTTTTTAAAGGTTCTTTATTCCGTAAAAAGAGTCTAAGACTTATTCAACCTCCCCCTTCTAAGTCTAACTCTAAACCATCACCTTATAATATTGATAATTACCTGTAGCAGTGTTAATAATGTTTATATTGAAATGTGATTTGTGTATAAATTCATTTGGTAGCTCCAAAATTTGATCTGGTGCATGTGTACAAAGTGATGGTTGATGATTTAGTAATATATTGAGGTTAGTGGAGCTAGGCTATGATGTCAGAATGGTTATATATGTGTTATGATTAGCATCCATGCATTTTTGCATTATCATAACATCATATACATTAGTAAAGCGCTACAATTCGCTTAACACTACGATTTGCTATTTCAGATTGTCGATTATAGCACTACAATTTGTTATGCAGTTCTCGAGGTACCACTAATTATAGCACTATGATTTGTTATATGGTTATCTGGATATCTGCCATTTTATAGCATTACAATTTGTTGTGTGGATTATTCTTTGGTACTGTAATTTGTCTTTTTATGAAGTAGGATCCACATTGCATGTTTTTATGCATTTAAAAAGAATGTGATTTTCAAAGTCCATGGCATTTAGACACTGTAATTGGGAGCATTGATATAAGATTAGTTGATAGAAGATTCAAGATATTACAATGATGTTTGAATATTGATATTTAAATTGATGATTTGATTATTGAAAAGCATTGTGCTTGATTAAGATATTATGGATGAATGATTTGGTTGAAATCACATTTGGTGTTTCTATTTACTAGTTTGAGTGGTACTCACCTTTCAATCTATTTTTTCAATGAGTTTTTAGGGTGATGATGATGTCACTTAGTGAGCCCAAAGAATTGAAGCAATGTAATGCCATAAATAAGAATATGTAAATGAATATATTGATGATGATGTTATTTTGATTTGCCTAGTGATGCCTTGATTTGTATATATATGTATATATGAGTTGATGTAGGTTTTTTTATTCTAGATACCTATGTCGATATATAGATGAAGTTATGGATGGATATGTGTGTGTGTGTGTGTATATATATATATATATATATATACATATTTGTTAGTTTATGTATCTATAACCTCACTAGAGGTTTAGTTAGGAATGGTATGATATCTTAATGACAAGTTATGTTTACATGGCCAGGTGTGGTCTTAAAATTATGCATTGTGATATTAGGCAGGTTATGATGAAGGTTATTTGGTTAGGATGGTTTATACCATGGAATTGTAAGCTAGAATTGCATTGAATTTGATAAGGTATATGATTCTTGTAAAAAACTATGAAAATTAAGGAAGTGAATATGTGATATTTTGACTTGTGAGGTTTTAAAACCTCTGGATAGGTTGTATAGCTCATGTACCATATTTGCAATGTGTTTGTACTGCCTAGGACTAAATTAAGTCTAATTAAGATGGTTTTGAATGATTGAATAGCATAGAAATGGTTAAATCTCATTTTACTACATATCTCTCTCATACTTGGGGATTTTTAGGCGTGGTTGGTGGTATTAGTTCACAATTAGTATGAATAAGCTTGTGTTACAATTTGATGGCATTTGGAGATCAAATGATAAGTTACGGTGTGCGGAAGTTAGCCCAAATGCTAAAATTTTACATAATTCTACAAGTCTATCTACTAGTAAACGATTATGTAATAGATTACCAGAAAGCAAAACTTGAAATTATACACTAGTTGCTCATGAATTGATTACCTGTAATCGATTACCAATAATTGATTACCTATAATCAATCACCGGTAATCGATTACTAGAGTGAAAAATGAGGTTTTTGAGTTGTTCTAAGTTATGTACCACTTAGGTTCTTAGGGTTTATTTGGCAAGGACAATTCTAAATATGAAAAATTTCCACTTATTTTTTAATAAACTCTGGAGATTAATTATGAGAAGTTAGGTGAGACGTCACATCCTTTATAAAATTCATTAAATGTAATGGTTATAGAGATATTCAATATAAGTTAAATAAAAAATTATTTTAAAAAGTGAAATATAATCAGCTACAGGGCGTGGTTGTTGTTGTCGTTGAATTTAGTATCGTTGGATTTTGACAAATAAATAACGTGAGTTGTTGTTGTGGAATTAGAACTTGATGATTAAAAAGATGCTAAATTTTTGTCTTTTATGATCCCCCATTCCGAAGTTATCATACTTCTTGGTCACAAGAATTTTCTTTGAACGCTTAAAGTTGGAGGTTCCTTCATAGTTGCATAAAGGGCATCCCAGATCTCCTTTGTAGTTTTATAGTTGTAAACCTTATTGTATTCAGATTTACTTAGAGCACAGATTAGAAGAAATCTAGCTCTAACATTTGGCTCTATCTTTTTGAAGTCAGTAGTGGACCATTTATCTTAACGAACTAACTTTCCTTCACTATTTGTAAGACCTGGTTCATCACCTCTTATGATTATTCCCCATAAAGCATATTGTGTACACTTGATGAACATTTCCATCCTGTCTTTCCAGTAAAAGTAGTCTTCACCAAGGAAGGCAGGTGGTCTGTTCATAGATGAACATTCTATAGTAATTTAATCATGAGAAGAGGCCATGGATCTTTATCATTTTTACTCGTGGGAGTAATCAACCTAAAGGAGAAGCTCTGATACCAATTGATGGTACAAAGTTAGACTCAGAAGAGGGGTTGAATAAGTCTTAAACTTTTTTTTTAAAAAATAACTTTTACGGACAGCTCAACAAGTTAGAGACAGTTAAATAAATTTACAGACCAGAGAAGGATAGAGAATCACGCAGCGAATTTATACTGGTTTACTTCCAATGCAAAAGCTATATCTAGTCCCTTTAGACTAGAAGGATTTTCACTATTGTAAAAAGCACCTTAACAATATCTACACCAGCCCAGTGCAACAAGTATTCTTGACTCCGACAACTTTTGGCTTATAACCTAAGTCTTGTTTCAAAGACCCACTCCTTGCTAACGACACCCAAGTATTCTTTTAAAAGCCTTTTCAGACCACAAGTGTTTCCCATACTAACAGACTTTAGCAACACACTAGATCTTACAGAGAGCAGTGATAAAGAGTTTTGATGTTACAACAAATAACTCAGCGTACAGAAATATAAAATAATAACACAGGTGCACTAAGCTACATACTACTATAACTTAAGGTTTGTTAGAAGCAGAACTACAAAGAAGACTTAAATAGTGAAAATACAAGAACTTAGAAACTTTTAGAAAAAGTCCTTCAGACTTTTAGTTTTTGAGAGAGATTAAAGAGAGTTGAATGATGAGGGAAAAAAATATCTCTTGAATTTGAAAACTTCTTGTATTTATAGTCATTCTTGAGATATTCATTGACTCATCTTAAAGGATGTTTCTCTTATCGAGGATTGTACTATCATCGAGTACAAAGGCATGCTTCAAAATTAATTCCTTAAATGGATTGCCTCGATGGTCTTCAGCAAAAGATTCTTTTTGTTTGTCTTCAGCAAAAGATCCTTAGGCTATCTGTTCTGTATAGGTTTAGCTTTTGTTGACACATTGGAATATGCGAGACAGTTTTCTTGATATACGCGAGCAAACTTTCAACTTTTTCGTTAATTGCCTTTTTGATGATAGGCACATACTCTGAATGTAAAATTCCATATAGCTCCTTATTTAGAAAGGAAAGATCCTTTACGCGTGCTGAAATATAGGAGAGAAGACTTCATCTTGAGGTCTGTATCTTTACAGAGGCTTGATAGATTTGAAGTCTTTAGAGAGTAAAACTCTTCTTGATATTATTGAATTTGATTTTTACAGACTCTCCATATTCTTTGCAATTTAAGTTCTACGGACTCCCTGTCACCCTTGAACAGAATAGTTAGATAAACGAGTGTAAGAGTCTTGATATATATTATTAACAAATCACATAGGTTCAAACGTTTTAGCCATAAGTTCATACTTGATTCTAACAATCTCCCTCTATTTGTTGATAATAAACATCGTCTCTAAGACAAAAATGAGGTCTGTATTAAAGAGAGAATTGAAACATTAAAAATATTGGATTCTAAAGATCACGAGTTTATATATTTCAAAGTTCCAAGATTATCAAGTTTTTCCCATATAACAAACTTCGGTTGTAATAATAAGTATTAAAGAAATTTGTATGTAAATAGAACAGATTATTATTCATATAAGCAGCAAGTTTACATATAACTCCAAAGCAAAAAAATAAAATTACAGACTACAGACTGCATATCCCTAACTATTTAGACTTATTTACTCTTAGACACTTCACCCCTTTCGTAATCAACAATAGGGGGACATCACACAGACTAAGCAGCCAAGGTGGGAACACAGTGAGAAGTAGAAGCTGAAATTAGTAGGGAAATAGATGCAGACATAAAAATTAAATGACCAATCTAAAAACAAAAGAAATAGGGATGGTCAGTGAGAATAATGTAGGGAACACAAACAAAGGAAGAGAGAATAGCTCTGGATGAATCATAAAAGGATGGATGAGTCTTCGAAATAAGACTAGCACGATTCCAAAAGTTGTGAACGTCAACCAACAGTCCAGAAGGATAGGAGGAAGATGTGCTCCAAGCCTGATCTCTTTCCCAAAGATAATAAGCCCATAGTAGATCGCACGAGTGACTGTTGGGAGAGGGGTCTTGACACAAAACCTCTAGTCGGCAGGGAGTCTCTTAGCAGTCCTTATATACCAATCAGGGGCAGACGGAGCAGAAATCCAAACTTTCTCTTTCAATTTGTTGGTGATGATCCTCTGATTTTTAGGCATAAGGCAGTCTAGATACACCAACAGTAAAGCTTAAGGCTTGGTAAACATCTAAATCCACTGCTTGGTAGGAAGCTTATGGTCTCTAAGATGCTAACGATGCTCTTACTGCATATGGATGGCTTGAGTGTAAGCTTAAAGATCGGGGCTGTAGAGGTAAGGGTTGGAAAGGAGTTCCTCAAGAGAAATAGGAGGGTGGAACCTGTTCCAGGGAAAAATACAGACACCACTTCCAAAGAAGAAGGTCTGCTTATAAATAAGGAGTTCACCTGGTGCATGATAAGGAAAAGGGCGGCTAGGAAGTTGAGGGATAATGGTGTAGGACTTTTTCTCAGCTAATGGTACAACTGGGGGTTGGTAAAATTCTATGTGTGGTGAGAAGGTGATTTCAGGGTAAATGGCCTTGGTATAGATGGTATGGGTATGGTGAGTTTAAAGGTAGGTTAAGATAAGGGTGTAGCCTTTTTTAGATTTAGATTTAGGTTTGGGTGTTGCTGCTTTGGGTTTAGGTTTGGATAGAGGAAGGGCAAAGGGCATAGTTGCATATGGGGTAGGTATAGTTTGAGATGGGGGAGTGAAAGGTTTAGGTGTGAGTACCATAGGTGGAGGGGCAGAAGGTTTAGGTTGAGATCCCTGAGGAATGGGTACAGATAGTTGAGTAGTAGGAAGGGTTACAGTAGGTGTCTGGACCTGTGCTTGAGCAAGGGTCTAAGCTTGTGTTGGAATAGATGTCTTCATAGAAGACACAGACGTCTTCTTTTTCTTCTTTGAATAAACCTTCTGACCCTTAGTCTATTCAATAGACTGTCTCTTGGCAAAAGCAATTTTTTCAGCTTTATTCTTTTTTTCTCTTTAGCCTTCAAGGCTTCCTATTGAGCCTTGTTTGATTTGTACATATCATAGTTAAGGTTGTACATATCAACCCAATCATACTTGGACCACTTTGATACATCTACGTTAGGGAATTTCTTATAAAAGTAGCAAATGAAATTGACATATCGCTTCTTTGAAGGAATTTTGATGTAATCCTTAAGAGAAATGGAGTATGGATCATAGAAGCTCTTTGAAGAAGGGTTTGAAGAAACAGATTGAGCTTTTTGAGTAGTCGTAGCAACAGTCTGAGCCTGAACACACTCTTTTTTCTTAAGTACTTGCCCATTGGGCGCTTCATCATCCGATGCAGACAATACATGGATGGGTTCAGCAGGCTTCTTAGTGGCTGAGGCTTCAGACATCTTGGTTAGGGTGGATCCAGACTTTAGAACAAAAACTTTGGAAACCTTAGCCTTCTTGGCTTGAGGTTATTCCTCAATGGGTTCAGACTTGACTTTCCTCTTCAGAGGAGATTTATGAACTTCAACAGTAATTAACTTGTCTAACAAGGGAGAAAAGGTAGGCAACTTAGTGATCAACGGACCACTAGTCATCTAGTCTGTCACAGACTCCATATCTACATTCTCTAGCTTAAAAATTTTCATCAGCATAGTTGGGTAGGGCACTTTCTTCTGTTTATTCACAACAGTTGTAGTCATGTAGGTGAGCAGAATATTAGCAAGGTTGATTCGTTCCTTCCTAACATATGATACATACAGAATCTATCCAACTTAGAGACTGTATCTTTTTCCGACTTCCTGTGGCAGAAAACTTATCGCATCAAAACATGAAGCATCTTGGCCTTGGGCAGCAGACTGCCAGAGGTGGGTTTATCAGGACGAGTTTTTCCAAACAAAGCCTCGTTGGTTGTGAAATTAGAGACTTCAATGAACTCGAAGTCTTTAGATAAGACTGTTCCTTGAGGATTACATTGCAAAACGGTTACCAGAAGATCTTCAAACATTTTAATCCATTTTCCACGCAGAGTTCCAACAAGAATGCATTTCATCTTGTCCATAAAGACTATTTTCCAGAACTCAAGTGCAACTAATGGTGACAAGGGTTCTTGGTCCAGGTAAAAATTGGTCCAACCAATGTCTTCGATTTCAGTAGTTACATCACTTCCTTTAACTTGGTATTGTGTAGCATTGAAATACAAAGACTCAATCACATCCTTCATAGATAGAGAAAGGCTAGCCATTGTAGAGGGGAAAAAAGGTTTTGGGAAGATGAAAAGGTTTAGGGTAAGAAGGGAGTTTTTGAGAAAATGGAGAGAGAAAAGGACAGTTGTAGAGAGGTTGTAGAGAAGTGAAAGGTTACAGGGAATGAAATGACAACTAAGAAGGGTTATTTAAAGGCAACGTGGCATTATGGAGGGAAAACAGTTTCAGAAACGGTTGCATTCCAAGCAATAAGTGAATGCCACGCATTATGGAAAAGGAAGTAAATGAATAAATAAAATAATTTAAAAGAGGGAACAGACTGCGTCTCTCAGCATATAATTGAATAAGTGAAAATTATTCTAAGTTAGGAAGTATACAAACCATAATCATACACCTCAATCAAACAATATTACGCATGTTCATATTATATTTGATAAAAGTAAACCTGACTTCTGCTAAAGGCTTGGTGAGAATGTCAGCCCATTGATGGTTTGTATCCCCATACTTCAGATCCAGAATGTCTTTCTAGACATAGTCACAGATGAAGTGATACTTGACTTCAATATGTTTTTCCTTTGAGTACTGAATAGGATTCTTTGATAAGTTGATAGCACTTGTCTTGTCACAAAATACTGGAATCTCTTCTTCCTTAGTTAAGTAATCCTCCAGTTAATACTTCATTTAGAGAAGTTGTAAACAATAACTAGTTATAGACAAATACTCTGCTTTAGCTGTAAAGAGAGCTACGAAATTTTGTTTCTTGCTACTCCAGGAAATCAAGTTGGTTCCTAAAAAGTGACATCCACCACTTGTGCTTTTTCTATCTGATGTATCACCTACAAAGTTTGCATCACAGAATCCACTAAGAGAAAAGAAGTTTTTTATCTTATAGAACACCCCAAGGTTAGTGGTACCAGCAAGATACCTCAGAATCCTCTTCACTGTAGATACGTGTGATTCCTTGGGGTTTGCTTTATATCTTACACAAACATATACACTAAAAATTATATCTAGTCTGCTGGATGTCAAATACAATAGTGATCCAATCATTCCTTTATAAAGAGTCTGATCTACTGATGTACCAGATTCATCTTTACTTATGATGTAATTTGGGTGCATTAGTGTACTCATAGGCTTGACATCATTCATTTTAAATTTTAGGAGCAACTCTTTGGTATACTTTTATTGATGAATAAAAATTCCATCAGTAGTTTATTTGATCTGCAGACTAAGAAAGAATTTGAGTTCACCCATCATGCTCATCTCAAAGTCATCCTGCATAGTTTTTACAAAATATTTGCATAGACTTTCTTCAGTAGAACCAAAGACAATGTTATCCATATAAATTTACACTATAAGAAAGTTTTTATCTGAGCCTTTTCTAAACAAAATTGTGTCAACCTTTCCTCTAGTAAAGTCTTTTGATTTTAGAAAGGAACTGAGTCGATCATACCAAGCTCTTGGTGCTTATTTCAGACCATATAGTGCTTTACTTAGCTTAAAGACATGAGTTTCAAAAGATTTATCTTCAAACCCAGGAGGTTACTTTATAAAAACTTCTTCTTCAACAAAACCATTTAGAAAAACACTATTAACATCCATTTGATATAATTTAATTCCTTTATAAGTAGCAAAACCAAGTAGAACCTTTATAGCCTCAAGTCTGGCTACAGGAGCAAAGGTTTCAGTGAAGTTTATACCTTCCTATTAATTATAATGTTGTGCTACAAGCCTTGGTTTTTTCCTTACAACTTTGCCTTCCTCATCCACTTTATTTCTAAAGACCCATCTTGTTCCAATGATACTCTTCTTCTTTGGTCTTGGAACTAAGGACCAGACTTTGATTCTTTCAAATTGGTTAAGTTCTTCTTGCATCGCTATGATCTAGTCTAGATTCTCTAATGCTTTTTCAATAGTCTTGGGTTCAAATTCTGAAACAAGTGTCATTGATGATTGATTGTGAAGTCTTGATCTGGTCTGGACTCCTTCAGCTTGATCTCCAATAATAAGATTTGAAGGATGGTAGGTTTTGAACTTCCATTCTTTTTTATTTTTCTGGTTCAGATACTTTCTGTTCATCTGTTCCTTAATGTTGATAACCGATAGATTCTGATGATCCAGATTCTTCTTTAGGTTGCATAATTCTTGCATCATCACATTCTAGATCTGCCAATTTCTTGTCAGACTTTGTTAAGTCATCAAATCTTACGTGTATTGATTCTTTAATGGTTTGAGTCCTTGTGTTAAAGACTCGATAAAATTTTAATGTATTTGAATAGCCCATGAAAATATCTTTATCACACTTTGAGTCAAACTTTCCAAGTTGATCTCTTGTGTTTAAGATATAACATATGCATCCAACTGAATGAAAATATGATATATTGGGTTTTCTTCCTTTCCATAATTCATAGGGAGTTTGATTCAGTATTGGTCTGATAAAAACTTTGTTTTGAATATAACAAGAAGTGCTTACAGCTTCAGCCCAAAAATATTTTGGTAAGTCACTTTCACAAAGCATAGTTCTAGCCATCTCTAATAGACTTCTATTTTTCCTTTCCACAACACCATTTTGTTGAGGTGTTCTTGGAGAAGAAAATGTGTGAGAGATGCCTGATTTGTTACAGAATTTTTGGAAAATTTCATTTTCAAATTCTCTGTCATGGTCACTTCTTATTGTACCAATACAAACTCCTTTTTCAGACTGGATTTTCTTACAAAAAATCTTGAATACATGTGCAGACTTATCTTTGTAGTAGGAAATAAACTCATGTCATTCTAGTGAAATCATCAACAATGACAAAACCATATCTTTTTCATGCTAGACTTTGGATTTGAGATGGTCTGAAGAAGTCCAAATGTAACAGTTCAAGTGGTTTGGTAGTGGAAACAATTTTAAAAGAGGTTTTGTGTTGTTTTCCCTTTTGACATGCTTCGTACAGTTGGGTTCCATTGAAAGAAATTCTTGGAAGTCCTTTAACTAACCATTTTCTATTGATTTTTGAAATATGTTTCATGCTAACATGTCCAAGCTTCTTGTGTCAGATCTACTTTTCTTCAGACAAAGAGAAAAGACAAGTTACATTTTGAGTGTCCAATTCACCCAAATCAACCTTGTAAAGGTTGTTATGTCTGTGTGCTGAGAAAATAGTAGTTCCATCATGATTGATAATTGTACACTTTTCTTTATAAAAAAAAACTTTATAACCAATGTCACAAAATTGACTTATGCTCAGTAGGTTATGCTTTAGACCCTCAACAAAATAAACATTTTCAATTAGCAGAGAAGGAATGTTACCAACTTTACCAATCCCAGTTATTCGACCAGACTGGTTTCCTCTAAAAGTAACTTTTCCACCTTCAAACTATTCCAGGTTTAGGAACATAGACCTTTTGTCTGTTATGTAATATGAGCATCCATTGTCCAAATACCAGTAGTGTTTCTTTGCTTTTTTCCTTAAACATATCTAAAATAGGAATAATCATTGGCTTTGGTACCCAGAACTCTTTGGGTCCTGTTGGGTTAGTACTCTTTGTATTTTTCCTTTTTCTTTTTAAGCAGTCTTGAATCACATGACCATGCTTCTTGCAATAATTGCATTTAGTATGCTTATGTTTAGGTTAAGAAAATGAAGAGTGAGAACTCTTTTCTTTGAAATCAGTTTCTTCAACAAATCAGTTTTTTCAAAAGGATTAAAAAGTCTTTAAAAAAAGCTTCACAATTTTCTTTAAGTTCAGACTAATTTACCTCCTCTAATTCAGACTCATCTGAACTTGCTTCAGATTTTAAATCTATTTTGGCCATAAGGCAGATTTGAGTTGACTCAGTTTCTTCCTATTCAGACTCACTTGTGCTGGTTAAGTCTTCATCATCCCAAGTGATGAGTCATTTTTGCTTTTTGAAAAAATTGTTTTTCTCTCTTATATCCTTTTGATCTTTGTTCAGAAGAGGACATTCTACCTTTATGTGTCCTGGTTTTCTACAGTTGAAACATTTTAGAACAGATTTGTCAGTCTTAAACCTAAATGAACTTTTACCTTTAGGTTATTTTCTGTTGAACTTTCTAGCACCACCTTTCTTCTTTTTTAGAATTCTATGGAATCTTTTAGTAACAACAACGAACTCTTCATCAGTGTCCTCTCCTTCATTAGATGCAAGATCTGAGCTAGTTGACTTCTCAACTCTGGGCTCCTTGCATCTCCTGGAAGTCTCTTCAGACTTCAGAGTAATGTTCTTGGAAGATGAGGGCTTTAACACTTCTTTTTAGTTGATCTTTAGCTCATGAACTCTTAGAACTCCAAGAAGTTCATCCAGAGCAAGAGTGTTGAGGTCCTTGGCTTCCTCCAGAGTAGCACACTTGGCATTAAACTTTTCTAGTAGACATCCTAGAAGTTTTACATTGATGTCTTCAGTGGAAGGTATGGATCGTAGGGCTTTGAGCTCATTGAGTAGAGTCTGAAATCTTCCAAACATTTGGTCAACAGACTCATGATCCTCTATTCTGAAGTTATCATACTTCTTGGTCACAAGAATTTTCTTTGAACGCTTAACATTAGAGGTTCCTTCATAGTTGCATTGAAGGGAATCCTAGATCTCTTTTACAATTTTATAGTTGTAAACCTTATTGTATTAAGATTTACTTAGAGCAAAGATTAGAAAAAATCTAGCTCTAGCATTTGACTCCATCCTCTTGAAGTCAGAAGTGGACCATTTATCTTCAGGAATTAACTTTCCTTCACTATCTGTAGGAACTAGTCCATCAACTCTTGTGATTATTCCCCATAAAGCATATTATGTAGACTTGATGAACATTTCCATCATGTATTTCCAGTAAGAGTAGTCTTCACCAAGGAAGGCAGGTGGTATGTTCACAGATGAACCTTTTATAGTTAGGCATGGCAACGGGGTAGTTTAAGGACGGGTTTGACTTCTACCATCGCCATCCCCGTTATCCTAGACCCTAACCATCCCTGTCCCCATTTTTATAAAAAAATTTCCTTATTAAGTATTTTAAAAGTTGTTATTGTATCTAAAAAATTATTAAATATTTTACATACAATAATAAAAATAGTAATAAATCATCTTGGACACAATTATTAAACATTGTCTAATAAATCATCTCTAGTAATATATATATATAGTAAAAGTATTAAGTAATTTAAGTATGTCGGGGCGGGCACGGGGACGGGGGTGGAGTGGATACTAGTTTTACCATCCCCGCCCCCGCTCCCGACTTTTACCTACCAGGTAAATATCGTCCCCGTCCCCGAAACCAAAAAATAGGGAAAACCCACTCAAATGGGGGAGTGCGGTGCGGTTACCCATAGGGATGGATTTTTTTGCCATGCCTATTTATAGTAAGCTAATCATGAGAATAGGCCATGGATCTTGATCCTTTTTACTCATGGGAGTAATCAACCCAAAAGGACAAGCTCTGATACCAATTAGTGGTACAGAGTTTGACGTAGAATAGGGGTTGAATAAGTCTTAAATTCTTTTTTAAAAAAAACTTTTATGGATAGCTCAATAGGTTAGAGACAGTTAAATAAATTTATAGACTAGAGAAACATAGAGAATCATACAGTGGATTTATATTGGTTCACTTCCATTGCATAAGTTATATCCAGTCCCTTCAGATTAGAAGGATTTTCACTATTGTAAAAAACACCTTTATAATATATGTACTAGCCTAGTGCAACAAGTATTCTTGACTCCAGTCACTTTTGGCTTATAACCCAAGTCTTGTTTCAAAGACCCACTCTTGGCTGTGGACACCCAAGTATTCTTTCAAAAGCCTTTTCAGGCCACAAGTGTTTCCCACACTAACAGACTCTAGCAACACACCAGATCTTACAAAGAGTAGTGATAAAGAGTTTTGATGTTACAACAAATAACTCAGCGTACAGGAATATAAAATAATAACACAGGTACACTAAGCTACAGACTACTATAACTTAAGGTATGCTAGAAGCAGAACTACAAAGAAGACTTAAATAGTGAAAATACAAGAACTTAGAAACTTTTAGAAAAAGTCCTTCAGACTTTTGGTTTCTGATAGAGATTAAAGAGAGTTGAATGATGAGGGAAAAAAAGTCTCTCTTAAATTTGAAAACTTCTTGTATTTATAGTCCTTCTTGAGATAGTCGTTGATTCATCTTGAAGGATGTTGCTCTTCTCGAGGATTGTACTATCAGCTAGTACAGAGGCATGCTTCAAAATTAATTCCTTAAATGGATTTCCTCGATGGTCTTCAACAAAAGATCCCTTTTGTTTGTCTTCTTTGAGTAAGCAAGTACATCTTCATAATAGTTGACCTTAGGCTATCTGTTCTGTATAGGTTTAGCTTTTGCTGACACATTGAAATATGCGAGAGAGTTGTCTTGATATACGCGAGCAAACTTTTAACTTTTTCATTAATTGCCTTTTTGATGATAGGCACATATTCTGAAAGTAAAATTCCATGCGGCTCCTTGTTTAGAAAGGAAAGATCCTTTACACGTGCTAAAACATGGGAGAGAAGACTTCATCTTGAGGTTTGTATCTTTATAGAGGCTTGATAGATTTGAAGTCTTTAGAGAGTACAAACTCTTCTTGATATGAACAAATTTGATTTTTACAGACTCTCCCCATTCTTTGCAATTTAAGTTCTATGGACTCCCTGTCACACTTGAATAAAATAGTTAGATAAACGAGCGTACAAACTTCACTTTAGCTAAGAGTTTTGATGTATATTATTAACAAGTCACTTGGGGTTCAGACGTCTAAGTCATGAGTTCGGACTTGATTAAAGACATTTTTAGATTGAATAAATTATTTAAAGATTGTTATTAGGATATTAAATTATAAAAGGCAAAAAGGTGGTTGTTCATTGTCAATGCCTCATAATTTTATAAATTTAGAAATGAAATATTTGTTGTCTTTTGCTACGTTAGTTATTATGCAATTATTAAAAAAATATATTTTTTGAACTTACCAAAAAAAACTTAAGTGTTGATGTTTTGGAAAAATATTTATTTAAAGGTTATTGGAAGACTTAATTTCCATCTATAATGGTTAACAATATATTCACATAGGTTGAATTGATATTGTCTTTTGTATTAAGTGACATTAAAAGATATGATATAACTAATCAAATTAGTGAAGTAAATAAGATTAAATTTATAATTATTTGTAGAGATTGTTGTAACTTAAATTTAATTAATAAGTAATAGTTAATATGAAAATTTTAAATAAAATGTATCTATCAATTAGATATTGAATCAATCAATTAGATATATAACAAGATAAAGTTAGAAATAGGTAAATGAATATTTTCGGTAAGAGGTATGTAACATCCTTATATTAAAAATAAATTATTCGTGTCGTGTAAAATTAATTAATAAATTATTTAAATATTATTATAAGCATTTAATTACATTAATAGGGAAATTTTGAATAACAATATGCGACATCCCCTTATAAGTCTCCAGAATTTACTCCGGGGTTTGCATAAAAATAGAGTAAATTTTTCACGTTTATTACACCCGAAGATAAACAATGAAAACCCAAGGGTGGTGTCAAAACAAAATAGCACAAACACACGTAAAGTATGACCAAAAAGATAGCATACAAAGTGAAACAACAAGAAAGACATGTCTAGAAATCTCACTCAAGTGACATATTTCTCGCTTGAGCGAAAAGACAACAGAGTCTAAACATCAACCTCTCGCTCAAGTAAAAAACAAACAAAATCATGTCCCACACATCTCGCTTAAGCGGAAACATCCTCGCTCAAGTGAGAATTAAGCAAAAACTAACCATGCCATTCTCACTCAAGCGAGAGCATCCTCACTTGGGCGAGAAACACACTGTAACCAACCCTTTCAAACTCGCTCAAGCTAGGCGTTCCTCGCTCAAGCGAGATTCACACAGAACCTAAACTTCCAAGTACACTGAAGGCTCGCTTAAGCGCGAATATTCTCGCTCAAGCGAGATATGCAAAAATGGCAAAATGGTGAAATTCCAAGCTACCTAACTCATTCACAACAATTTCAATTGCTATCAAATTTTAACATGAATATATTTATACCATTTATGATTTTGTAGAGCAATCCACCCTCAAAATTTTTATATATGAATGAGATATGTAGAATCATGCATATAGGCCATTTTAACCCAACATAAGTCACCAATGCCAACCTAATTCTATTTAATCATCCACTTCAATTGGCATAACCTATCACAATTCAATATTACCATCCAAATTAATCATTCACCACATGAGTCAAGCAACTATATATCCATACGATATCATGACATATCATTGTCCTCATCAACAAAGTCCTTAAAGATATCATGTATTGATCATCTATCAATTCCCACTATTTGTATTACAAAATATTTATGTAATATATATCTATTTACACATCAAAAACTCTATACTCATATAACTAGTCATACATAGATATACACACACTAGCCATTATAAGGCTCATAAAATATCATTCTCATCATCTAGGTATCAACAATATAGTTCATCACATATGGAATTACATTATATATCCCATACTCTAGCATCACCAGGTGGCATCCTCATCATCCCCCTAAAAGTTCACTTAAACCAGAAATAGAGGGGTGAGTACCACTCAAAGCAGTAAGTAAGAAATAACACTTAGGATTGAAACCCACCATTATAAAATCATCACCTTATACTCATAGTATCACATATTTAAGTCATAAGCAACCAATATATTCATCTCACACACTTATTCTCATCAATCATCCATACTTAAATTCAATAAGCATTAGGCTCCTAAAGATCAATATTAATCATCGCCAAAAGCATATAGGCCACCACAACTCCTTCACTAAAACATAACTCTAAAGTTTACAGATGATATAGTAGATGCCATGGACTTTGAAAATTATTCTTTCAATGCGTAAAAAGCATGTTATGTGGATTCGATTTCTCATTACAAATCATAGTACCAAGGATAACCCACTCGTGAATCGTAGCACTATAATCGAGGGGAATCCAGGTGATCACACAGTGAATCGTAGCACTATAAACGGTGGCACCCTGAGTAACCACACACTGAATCGTAGCACTATAAATAGTGGTACTCAAAGACTGTTTAGTGAATCGTAACACTATAAGCGGCAGCCTTATTAGTACTCGAGAACTGCTTAGTGAATCGTAGCACTATAAGCGGCAGTCTCATTGGCAAATTATAGTGTTGGGTTAATCGTAGCTTCAAAAATGCATATGATGTCATGGAAATCAACTTTAAACTAACAACATAGCCTACTCCACTAAATCATTCCATAGTTTCAACTCAACAATCATCATTTATCACAAATTAGCCACAAGACCTATTAAATATCAAATCACTTCAATTTCAACACAATTCTAATTCATATCAACATCTCGTATAACATGCCACTAGGGCCAATTGTCATTCACAATGGTTCAAAACTTATCATTCATAGACTTTATTGTAAACTCACTCAACGAAACAATCAATCATAGTTTATCAAATCATCTAGCATCATTTGCCACTAGGTCCATTAAATATAAATTCATATCAACAAACATAAGGTACATAACACTACCATTCAAGATTCATTATGAGATTATAATAGAAATTACAAGCGACATCAATTATCTTAATCTTAAATCTATCCTGGAACCTAACTTCTTATTCGCTACTCAAGCGATAAACTCCTCTCGTATGTAAAAACATACCTTACGGCGAGTCTGGCTTTCCAATATAATCTTTCGAACGCCGATTTAGATTTTGATTAAAATATTTCTTAACTCAAACTTCCTAAAACCATCGATAATTATTTTGTTAACTCAACGCAACTTAAATACGTATTTTTGAAGCTAACAATGCTAGTTCGACACCTTTGCGGGATAAGACGACTTACCGAAAAACTTTGACAATACACTAAACGTCCCCGAAACCTTAAACCTTTGTTGATTCCTTCCAAAGTCAAAACCTAACTACTGTTTAACAAAGCCCAAGCATGATTAACTAACCAAACGCCATGAGTTCATGATTTCTTTAACCAAATGAGAAAGAAAATTAGAAGAGGTTTTGAGCCTTACGTCTTAACTCAAAACATAGGTTTCATATAGCTTTAAACTTCACCACCATCATCCATGGCTATCTGTGGTCCAACTAGAGAAGAAGATTATTTTGATATAATGGGTTTTAATTCAGAAGGATGAAATGTTAAGTTGATTTGTAATTTCCTTAGTTATAGATAATTGGTGAATTCAACATTGTGGAAGGAATCTCAAAGGCTTGGAAGTGAGATAAGTGGGTGTACTTAGTATATGAATTAATGAAAATAATATTAACAATGATTCTGTCATATAGGAAAAGGGTAAGATAGTTTAAGTATGTTAATATATATATATATATATATGCTTAGTATAAAACAATATTGATGTATGCAATTAATTTATGATGTAAAGTAGTGAATAAATCTTGTATATGTATAGTTAGAAATATTTGATTATATGAAAGATGGTTATATAAATGTGTATGCTTGATGAAGATTATGAGGTGGATTGAGAAATTATATGTCAAAGACATTAAAATTTTATTATCATAATGAATGACATGTTGATGTGAAATGATGAAACAAAATGATGATATATTGATGATTTGAGAAATTAAGAGATATTGTAAAATGAGATAAAAAAGAAAGAGTATACCTGAATGGTTGGTTGAGATTCCATGTTGATAATACAAAGTTTCCATGTGTGTTTATTGTGTAGTATGGATGGTCGATTGGTATATTTTACCCTTTTATTTTTGGCTCCAGTGGTTAAGCGTGGCCCAGTTAAGCTACCCAGAGGTCAGGTAGGACCGAATGGTGAGGTGGGGAGCCAAGCAAGCTTAGTGGATCAGGTAGGGTTCACGAATGGTTGAGTATGACCCTTTACTGACGGCTAATCCAATTTAGTATCCATATACTAGAGAGTCCTATATTATCTTGATTGAGAATCAATTGTGTAATTATGTGAATTAATTATGATATTTGATAAATGGAATGTGACTTTGAGGACTTGGTTTACTAATTGTGTGATTGATGAATTGATGGCGTGGAGTTATAATGAATTAAGTAAGAATGAAGTAGTTGAATATCTAATTGAATGAGAATTTAGCTATGTTATGATTTTTCTATATAAACTTGAATTATTTGCATTGATTTATATTGTTAGTCACTCACCCTTATTGTTGTTTTAATGACTGAAGACAGAGAACCTATTGATACCTCGAAGACCAACCAGATGAACTGATGAAGCAATGTCAAGAAGACAAGAAATTCATATATATATATATATGTATGTGTGTGTGTGTGTTTATGTTTTGGGAATTTAATGTTGTGATGTTGGTTGTTGTAAATATACATATAATTTGTGTGTGTGATGTGTATGGTTAATGGTCATGATCATGATCATTTTGATAGTTGTGGAGATATGGGATGGATGCCTGGGGCATCTCTTGATTATCTGGTTGGTGATTATGATTGAGTATGTTAGAGTAGATGATGACTAGGAATTGTCACAAGGCACTAAGTCATTTGATTAATACTTGTGTGATTATGGACAGGTATAAGAGTAGGGAACTCTTAGAAATGATGATGATAGTTGGACTTGAATAATTGATGATGTTGAGTGATATGCTTACCATTTATGCATTGCTTATAAGTGTGATGAGCTTGGTTGAGAATTTGATGAATGTATAGGCATTATGATTAATTTTTGATAATTGTTATGTGGTATAAGTTTACAAGTAATTGAAAATAGAGATTTTGTTTAGAAGCAAAATGGTTAATTAAACTAATTGAATAGGTGAATTTGAGTTTTAATGGGATTTAGAATCCCCGGTAGGTATCAATAAAACCCTTGGCATATTTAGAAATTGTGTAAGTAAAGAAATTGCCAATTGAATGGAATTTGAGGTGGTTTTGATAATGTAGTTGTTTGAAATGGAACCAATTACATTTTTTTACATAACTTTATGATCCAAAGGAGTTTTCCAACACAGATTATGGCAGTAGGTCCATAATGAGTCCTACACAGTTCCCACAGAGTTTCTTAGCATTCGGAGTTAAAACAAACAAGTTAGGGCTGCGGAAGTTGAGCCAGGGACTAAAGTCTGTATAATTCTGCATTTTGGTTTGCTGGTAATCGATTACGTAATCGATTATCAGAGAGCAAATCCTGAAATTTTGCACATGTTGCTTTCAGGTAATCGATTACATTAATCAATTACATGTAATCGATTACAACTTTTCTTTAATCAATTACCAAAACAAAATTTAAAGGTTTTAAGTGGTTCTGAGTCATGTATCTCTTAGATTCCTATTGTTTGTTGTCAATGGCATACCAACGTGAAAAATTTCCCTAATTTTATCAAACCCTAGGATAAATTCTAGGAATTTAGACGGGAACATCACAAGGTATCCTTATTCTTCTAATTACAATGGTTGAGAAATAAAATAAGGAAACTTAGGGCCTATTTGAATTATGAAAATGTTTCCTGTTTTCAATTTTAATTATAAAACTGCCTTTATATTATGAAAACGTTTCCTGTTCTCAATTTTTATGTCACTTTTTTCTGTACAAAATTTTAAAATAAAAAACATGATGATAATTTTGAAATTAAAACTAAAAAATAAAATAAAAACAGGAAATGCTTTCACGATACAAACAAGCCCTTAATTTGTATGTGCCAATTTTTATCTAGATTATTAATAAAACAAATGACTCAAAATAGTAGAATTTGTTTATTTGTAGGAAATATATTTAAGTAATATATTAAAGAAATGATACATTTATAATAGTAAAGTTGTGTACAATATATTAGAATCTTTTATTGTAAGAAATATATTAAAGTCGTGTATTAAACATAAATGATGAAAATTTATTTACAATATACTCTCTCTTTATATATAATGTAAGTATTATGAGGACTAGTAGCGATATATTGGTATATTAAAATATATTAATAAGAATATATAAATTAAATATTAATGATTAATAATTTATAAAAGTAATATATTTTTTTAGATTTAAATACTTAATTATTATTTCAAATTATATATGAGTAACATATATATTTACAATTTTAAACTTACTATCATAAAAAATCTAAAAAGGAATAAAAAATCAAATTATTTGTAACAACACCCGTTCATTATCACATCTTAATCCAATGAATTTCTAATACATTAATAATTTATTAAAATAATATTTCCTAATACATTTAATATATTTAATATCATTAATGGTAATATGAAATAATTGTCAGATTCCATGAGAAGAAAGAGGTTCACTCCTGAATACAATCATTCAATCATTAATATATTCATCATTAAAAGGGAAGGATGGAGTTTAAGTTTGGACAGATATGAAGGGGTGGAGAAAAAATAAGACAGGCGGATAACATTAATTAAGATAAGCTTAAAATAAATATGTATATATATATATATATATATATTGTTTGCTGTAAAATATTACATTGAATTTATTTTTTTAGTTTTTTAATAATTACTGAATATAATATTTGAAATTTAGGAAACACCATGATTGCAAAAGAAAGTAACCAATAGTAATCATTAATTTATATATTAATTGAATTTATTTTTTAAGTTTTTAGAAACACCATGTGAAATATTAATATTATATATACATTATTTATATATTAATTAATTTTTATATATGTTTTTTTATGAAATTCAAAAGCCATAAATTATTATTTATTTTACACACACTAAGAAAAGAAAAAAATGGGTTATAATAAAATTATCAATATGAAGGAATTATGACATTATGAATGAATATCAAAGGAAGAGTGAATAAATAATAATTTTTTTATCAGAGAATTATTATAAAATTATAATTAAGTAATTTTTGTGACGATTTTAAATTAAATAATGAATAATTAATATCAATAATTTGAATTTAAACATATAAGTTATACCAATAATTAAAAACAATCATAAAATGAAAGAAATAACATAGATTCTTAAAGGTGTTTTAAAAATTAGGAGCCATTAAAAAATGATTTAAAAAGATTAAAATTTTTTCTAGAATGTTTGGGAGCTGTAAATTATTATATTTTCTATATAAACCACCAAATAATTTAAGTAAAATTATTGATATAACAATGAATCCCTAGGAAAGTAAATAGGTGATTCAGTCTTTTTCCATGAGTTGTATCACTTTTAGTCTTTGGTAAATCTATTTTGAAACATCTACACAAAATGAATTGTATATAGAAAAAATTGTTTACAAAACACAAAAAAATCTATGATAACAAAATAAAAAAAAACTTTAAGATAACCATAATAAAATGTAACACTACAAAAAAGAGAAAGAATACTTTGTTCTTTGGATCATCACATATGTAATTAATACAATTAAAATATATAAAAAGAACATGACCTATTCATAAAAACAGACATTTGTTTCAAAAATTGAAAATATACTACCCATTTTATCAATGCAACATATTCATACATAGTTGATTCTTACATAAACAACTCCTTAGACTGACTCTTGTAACACCCTAATTTTCTGGACTCGAATTCCGATGTAATCTAAATAATTAAACAATAAAAATATGAATAATTTTTTTCACATTCGAAATAATTTCAAAACACTACCACGACTACATCAAGACTCGAACCACAGAAAACCAAAGGGTGAGATCTGATTATCTATAACTGGATCGGTAAATAGTTTGCCCATAACGGTATACATAAATAACAGAGTTTACAGCGGAGGAAGAATGTGTATACCGGGCATACGCCTAGTCCCATATATGAAGATATGGAAAAAGGTTCGGTAAAGCATGTAATGGCGTATCGTAAGCCTAATAGACAACCATCATCATTTCACATAATTTCATGAACACAATGCCTAAGATATATGCATATACATATCTATATGGTCATACATCATACATCTCCAATATTCATAATCTATAATTGACCATATCATTTCAACCATCGATTTATTTATTTTCAATACTTGTACATACTTAGAAGATTAATAAATCAACATCCTACTATGCACCCAATGGGTATAAATCCAATGCCTCCAATGTTAATACATCATCCATATTTATACATATTCACCGTTCATCCATCAATATCAGTAATACCATTTTATGCACAACTCAATAAATTACAAATGCTGTCGGCCAAGGCATTCCGTTACCACTATTTTACCTTCACAAAAGCTTTACTTTAAAAATATCTTCTTGCCATGACATCCCTGCATCAATACTAACAAGTAGACCATATGGCAGAGTGAGTTATACATTTCAAATGACGATATGAATACAATTAAAATTATGTGTATATGCATATCAACATCATGTATGCTTTGCTAAACACCACAATGATCATTACAAATTATTACATCAATAACATATACACATTTCATATTCTTTAATCAAGTCATAGCAAAGCAAGCATATACACATCTATCACAACGCCACAATGGGCCAACATCATCATCATTGACCATTCTGGTATTCTCTCAAGCCACAATGGGCTAACATCATTATCATCAAATTATAATAATTATGCCCTTCATTACATTGGGCCATAATATACACATTGTCATATTCAACAACGTTTTGTTGTATTCATATCATTTATAAATTTTTATGTGGTCTTTTAGGTACTCATTTACCCATCTCATCAACACCATACCATAATCTCAATCATCATCAATCATCATCAGCTTCTGGTATATGTCCATGATATATGCAAATGCTCTTATGGCTAATGCATATGCACAATGGAATAGACAATAAATACGGATCCGACTATGCAAATAAAAATCAAATTGTGGGTCAAGCATAGGTGTGTTACTATGCCCTTACTGTAGTAGAAAAATATGTACACACATATCTCAATGCATGCATGCTCAACAACATACTTTTTACTGGTACCAAACCGCTCTTGCCCCTATGTAGCACTAGTCACCCCGTGACTTGCGGATCAACAACATGGCCTCACTTGCCACAAGTGCTACGGGCCCCTCCCGAACACATATCGAGAGAGCCGTGTCCCGTCGGACACCGAGGTAACTTGTTCATCACAGAGCCGCCCGCCCACTGGGCCTGCCACATAGGGTGCCTCATCACCAAACTATGGACAGCTTCTTGATTCCCGTAATCACTAAGGAAATACAACAATATACCCATACACTGGGTCTCTCTCCCACTGGGCCCGCCTAGTGGAACCCCTAACATTCTATGTAGACAGCGTATGATAATGCCATGGATGCAATGCAATGCAAATCAAATGCATTTCTCACACTGTGCATCCTAAATGCCACTCATCAATCATTATCATCATAATCACCAACACCACCATACACACCTTAGTGGATTTTATCATTGTTGGTTTTAGCCATTATTTTTCACATTTTATATGTGGCACTTTCATCTCAATATATCATATATTATACATGCAAGTCGACATTTGCAATCAACCATAATGGCATCACAAATATCACATATCATCATTAACATCCAATTATCTTTCATCAATACCACCATATAATCATTTAGTGGATTTTCTCATCATTATTCATTACCATTATTTCATCACTAGTGTGGCAATGTAACAACTCATCAATACAATTTTAAACCACTCATACAAGATCACACTTGTATAAAATACAATGGCATTTTACAAATTATCAATAATAATATTTATCCTTTTATTCAAGGAGTAATCACAACATCATTTATTATCACACGATACCGATATCATTTCTGATTCATCGGTTTATAACAAACACCTCGTCATTTAATCATTCCCTCATTGGTTTCATAATCACTCTAGGGGGTATCTCATAACCCCCACCATCAAACTCTTATTGTCATTCTTTCATTATTCCATTCTAGGTAGTGAATATATCATAAATAATTTATCCCAAATGTAACAATCAATTTCAATCACCACCATGCCATACCATCATTAAATACCCCATACTCATTTCCTCAAATATCTCATATTGTAAAGAAATGGGGTTTAGCATCAGAAAATAAGAGAAAGGAACAAAATGTTTTTCCTCAATCATAATGTTTTTCCTTGAATGGATGTAGTGCATTATGTGTGTAATATGAAATAGAGATTGAATCTTGTGATAGTTGATTGTAAAATGGTACCTTGAAAAGGTTATAAGTTGTATAATGTGTGATGACATGTTATTGTTTCCATGTGTGGCTTGATGAATATTTGAAATCCTTGGCTAGGATAACTCTTGAATATTATAAATGGTATATATATTTGATTATATGGGATTAACATTATGATTGAGTATGAGTTGTACCCTAGATGAGAGGGTGAGATAATTCTTACGAGGTTAAGGCAGACATGAGCATTGTTGCATACATAGCATGGCATGCATATCATGACATTTGAAAGTGGTTACAATCACTTGATAATTAGAATATAAAAGGGCTTGCGAGTTCCTGTGGTATTGAGCTGGTGATTGCGATCACTTGGTGTTTAAAATGAAAGGCCCTGCGGGACCATTGAGAATGAATACTCGTGGTTACGATCACGAGGCGAGAGTACCCCTTGCAAGGTGGGAAACCAGTATGAATTGTTGAACGTGGTCGTGATCACGAGAAAGCACCTTGTGAGGCTGCTAGAGGGAGTACCCCTTGCAAGGCGGGAAACCAATAAGAATGAATGATTATGGTGGTTGCGATCACCTGATGGAAAGAAATCGGATCCGTGCATATGCATTCTTAAACACCAGCATGTGCATTAGCCATAGAAGCATGGTATTGAGTGATACCCTATTGAGGAGGTTATGTGAGGTGTATGTGGAACCCTCTTTGGACACTAAATATGTTTGTGTTATTGGTTTGGTTTGACTTTTATGAAACTCTATGAAATAACAATGAGTGTGATGGAACCATGAACGAATGATATGATTAAATTGATCTTGGTGTCATTTGAATTCCTTTTGCGAGAAGGTGTTAACTTGCATTCATATGTATATTATCACAAATTGTTGGATTTTTATCATTGAGAAAGTATACTCACTCTCCATGTGGTCTATCTTTTTAGCTCTTGTGTTGTAGGGCTTGACTATGGAGCTTGTGTATGGAGGAATTGTGTGAAGCAAGTCATTTTGGGTAAAGATGCCTTGGCCGGTAATATTTTGATTTTATGGCTTATATGTATACTTTTGTAATGTACATACATGATGGATACTTTGTATAGCCATGAATTAATATGGGTAAATTGTATGGATGATAAATAGATGAATGATGGTTTTGGAGGTCATGTAGGAAAATGAGACCCTTGTATTTATAGCACATTTTCATTGGTGACCTTGACAATGATTGGATAATGGAAATGATGTGTTATGTTTTTAGGATTAAGGAAAAAATGAATATTTATCTAGATTTTGTGTTTTGTAGAGCATATAAAATAATAAGCTTGATTTGATATGATTAATGAATTTGGAATGGGAGTTGTTGAATATGATTGCTTGAAACAAGTTTTAAATGCTTAATATGAGGTATATGATGTGATAAATTTGAATAATTTTGCTTAGTATGAGTTTTGGTATGTGGAGTTATGAAATTTTATCTATTTCTACGCATGTGCTGATAATCTCGCTCAAGCGAGAATCTCTTGTATTAGTTATATGGCCTCTGGCCTAATCTCGCTCAAGCGAAAGTGGTTCTCGCTTAGCGAGATTCCCTTGTACTTAGTATATGCATACTGGACGTTTCTCGCTCGAGCGAGTTTGCCTTCGCTCAAGCGAAAGTAGGGTATAATTGTTACTAGATGAAATTCGCTTAGGCAAGCTGATATCTCGCCCAAGCGAGGTTTGTTATGCATCAGGTATTAGCTACTGGAAGAAATTCACTCAGGCGGGCCTAGCCTCGCTCGAGCGAAATAAGGGCAGTCAGGTTTTGTCCCTTTTTCGCTCAAGCCAGCTTGCCTCACTTAAGCGAGTGGGTGTGCCTTCGATTCTGGAGCGTTTTCGCTCACGCTCGCCTGCCTCGCCTAAGCGACCCTAGGTCTCGCTCAAGCGAGATGGGGACTCGCTCAAGCGAGATCCCCTAATTCCAGTTTTCTCATTCTGGCTTCTTTATTTCATTTCCTTGTTTATTTTGGAAACCCTAAATCATGAAAATGATATTATTATTATTATTATCATTTTGTATTTCAAATGTCTATAAATTAATGAGGCATCTTTTATCCTCCTTTTGTACACATTTCATTAACTTTTAAATTGTATTCAATCTTCCGCTTTTCCTTTGTAACGGTCTCGAGTCCGATCATCCAAATAGCACTCTGATACCTTCTCATATCTTCATATATGAGGTACACTATTAAATGATCCAGGGTAATTACTTGGTATTATATTTATATCGAGTTTCTTTTACTTATAATTATTTTTAAATCATAAAAAATTTACCCCCATTTTTGGGGTGTTACAACCTGGTATCAGAGCTTTGTTTGTTCTTTGTTGCTGTGATTGATTATCACCAGAGCATGACATGCATTTAGTGAATGATTGACATTATTGCTTGACCTTGTATAGATTGATTGTGGATGAAATTTGAATTCTATAAGCCCGGCCAAGCTTTCTTCACACTATTCTTCCTCAATGATGAATCCTTATGATTATGTGAATGCATATGACATCATAATATGATGAGATGCTTTTTATGAGCTTTAATGTGGATTGGTCAATGTTGGACTCCATGATGGAGGGCCATGGCTTAATTACATGATGAATTGCTATAGCATGAGACTATAGAGAAGTTTATAAGCTAGTTTACTAATGTTAGTTGAATTTAATGTTATGGTTATAGATATTGTGATGGCTCGTCATCGTCAAGATAATGATAACGCTATAGCTAGAGCTTTGAATCGCTTTATAGATCTTCTTGAGTCGCAAAACTGTGATAGACAAGAGGCGGAAAGGCAAACTACTCCTGCTGCTAAAGGTACTCAAGGTCTTGATAATTTCTTGAAGCGAAAACCCTCTAAATTTCATGGTGGATTTAGACCCGAGCAAGCTTATGTTTGGATCTGAGATACTGAGTAGATCTTCGACAGTTTTGAAAGCACTGAGCTCTAGAAAGTGGAGTATGTTTTTTTATGTTGAGAGATGAAGCCAAGACTTGGTGGAGACTCACTAAGAGTAGGATGATTGCTATATGTGTGGTAGTCCTCACTATGTTCGCGAGTGTCACCGTGATAATGTAGTGTGTTTTAATTATGATCAAGTGGGACATATCCGTCATGCATGTCCTTTGCTCACAAGACAAGCTCCTATGCAAGCTAATACTCCAAACCGTGCTATTGCTCCCGCTCATGTGAACCACGGAGGCCACAATGGTGGTCGGGGCCATGGTAATGGAAACAATGGCGGTCGACATGGTGGCCGTGGTGGCTATAATGGTGGAAGGCATGGTAATGGTCGTGGTAACAGCAATGGTGCTCGTGAGGGAAATGGAAATGGTGGGAATCCTCAACCAACTGCTGGAAGAGTATTCACTGTGATCGGTGAGGAAGCAGCTCAAGCTGATAACCTAGTTAAAAGTAAATGTGAAATACTCAAAAATTCCATGCATGTTATTTTTGATTCGGGTGCAACCCATTCTTTTATATCCGAGGATTGTGTACGGTGATTGAGATTACCGGTGTGCCTAATGAAAAATGCTCTCGTGGTTACCACCCCAACCGGTACTTGTCTCAGATTGGTTAACCGATGTGATAACGTTGACATGCTCCTAGAAGGAAGAAAGTTTGTTACTTCTTTCATTTGCCTATCTATAAAAGACTTGGAGATCATTCTTGGTATGGATTGGCTTTCTACCAATAAAGTCTTGGTTGACTATCAATAACAGACTGTCATTTTCCCTTCTTTAGATGTGGAGAAATTCAATGTGCAAGGTATTGCTCAACTTTACATATTATTATCTCTTGCTGATGGGACAAATGGTCCTGATCCCAAAAATATTCCTATGGTGTTTGAGTTTTTGGATGTGTTTCCTGAGGAGGTACCCTATTTGCCACCTCCACGGGAGGTTGAATTTGCTATCGACCTTGTGCTTGGCGTGAAACTGGTGTCTATCGCTCCTTATAGGATGTTTCCTATGGAGTTAGTTGAACTTAAGAAGCAAGTTGAGGAGTTACTTGATAAAGAATTTGTTCGACCTAGTATGACCCTGGGGAGCTCCTGTATTATTGGTAAAGAAGAAGGATAGAACCATGCGGTTATGTGTTGATTACCACTAGTTGAATAAGATGACAATAAAGAACAGATATCCATTGCCTCGTATCGATGATATGTTGGATCAATTAAGAGGTGCTATGGTGTTTTCGAAGATTGATTTGCGTTCTAGTTACCATCAAATTTAGGTGAAAACCGATGACATTCCGAAAACTACTTTTAGGACGCGATATAGCCATTATGAGTACATTGTGATGCCATTTAGAATGACTGATGCTCCAGCGATGTTCATGAGTTACATGAACCGCATCTTTTATGATTACCTGGATCGCTTTGTTGTGGTATTCATTGACGATATCTTGGTGTATTCCAAGAGCCGTGAGGATCGTGAGGAACATTTGAAACTTGTGTTGAACATTCTTAGAGAGAATCAGTTATACGCTAAGCTCTCTAAATATGAATTCTGGTTGACGAGCGTCCAGTTTCTTGGACATGTGATATCCAAAGAAGGTGTTTCTGTTGACCCTTCTAAGGTTGAGGTCGTTATGGCATGGCCTAGAGCTACATCGGTTACTGAAATATGAAGTTTCCTTGGACTTACTAGTTATTATCAGAGGTTCATCGAAGGTTTTTCTCGCCTTGCTAAACCTTTGACAAGCTTGACAAGAAAGAACTAACCTTTTGTGTGGACGATCGAGTGTGAGAGATGTTTTGAAGAGTTAAAAATAAGACTGACTTCTGCACCTATCTTGGCATTGCCTGATTTATAAGAAGACTTTATGGTATACTGTGATGCTTCCAAGCATGGTCTTGGATGTGTTTTAATGTAGAAGGAACGTGTTATAGCTTATGCTTCACACCAATTGAGACCTCATGAAGTTAACTACCTGACTCATGACTTGGAGTTGGTGGTGATTGTGTTCTCCTTGAAGATTTGGCGTCATTATCTATATGGTTCGAGGTTCATGGTCTTTAGTGATCACAAAAGCTTGAAATACCTTTTTGATCAGAAGGAATTGAATATGTGCCAAAGGAGATGGATAAAATTCCTGAAGGACTATGATTTTGAATTGAAGTACCATCTGGGAAAGGCTAATGTAGTTATAGATGCTCTTAGTCGGAAGTCCTTACATATGTCGGCCATGATGGTCAAGGAATTCAAATTGATTGAGGAATTTCAAAATTTGAATGTTGGGACCGAAATTCAATCTTCCAAGAAGATGTGCTTTGCTACGCTGAAGATATGCAACGAGTTTTTAGATCTTGTGAGGAAGAAACAAAAAGGTGATGATTACTTACAGGAGATGTGAAGATCTCAAAGGGATGGGAAAACTCTATTCCTTGTTGAGTATGTTGATGGTTTATGGCGTGTAAAAGGTCATGTATACGTGCCTTCATTTAAAGATTTGAGACATATGGTGCTTGAGGAGGCACACAAAAGCATTTTTAGCATTCACCCTGGTGCGACCAAAATGTACCAAGACGTAAAGAAGAATTTTTGGTGGCCCGGAATGAAACGTGATATTACCAGTTTTGTAGCTTCATGCCTTATTTGTCAGAAGGCGAAGGTAGAGCATCAGAGACCTTCATGTACATTGAGACCACTTGATATCCCCGTTTGGAAGTGGGATGTTATTGCTATGGACTTTGGGTCTGGTTTACCTAGGACGAAGTCCAGATGTGATGGAATCTGGGTGATTGTGGATCGCATAACAAAGAGCGCACATTTTCTACCGATCAGTATAAAGAGTTCTATGCAGGATTTGGCACAGTTATACATTAATGAAATTGTGAGGTTGCATGGTATGCCATCAAGTATTTTTTTGATCGTGACCCCCAATTTACTTCCCGATTTTGGGGAAGCTTACATGAAACGATGGGTTCTAAATTGAAGCTAAGCTCAGCGTATCATCCTCAGACTGATGGACAATCTGAGAGGACTATTCAGAGTCTTGAGGACTTATTGTGTGCTTGTGTTTTGGAGCACGGTGGTTCATGGGAGAAATATTTGCCTCTGATTGAATTTACCTATAAAAACAGCTTTCATTCTAGTATTGGTATGGCCCCATATGAACTGTTGTATGGAAGGAAATATCGAACTCCTTTATGTTGGCTTGAGGTTAGTGAGAACTTGGCCTTACAGCTTGAGATTATTGAAGAGACCACTGAACAAATTAAGATGATCTAAGAGAAGATGAAAATTGCTCAGGATCGACAAAAGAGCTATTATGATAAGAGGAAGCCACTTGAATTTCAAGTTGGCGATCATGTGTTCTTACGAGTTTTGCATGATAAGGGTATTAGGAGAGCTTTGAAGAGCAGAAAATTAAGCCCTAAGTTCATCGGACCTTATGAGGTCTTGGAGCGAATCGGCGATGTTGCTTATCGGATTGCGCTCCCTCCACATCTTGCAAACCTGCATAATGTATTCCATGTGTCACAGTTGAGGAAGTATATTCACGATCCCTTGCACATGATCCCTATTGATGATGTTGATGTGCGGGATGACTTGTCTGTTCCTCCTGTTTCTATTCGTATTGTCGAGTATTCTATGAAGAGGTTGCGGAATAAAATGGTACCTTTGGTGAAGGTAACATGGAAGCATGGAAACATGGAGAAACTCACATGGGAACGCGAAGATGATATTCGGGAATGGTACCCTCACGTATTTGAATCCGGTATGTCAAATTTTGGAGATGAAATTTCTTTTAGGTGGGGTGGATTGTAACATCCCAATTTTTATATAAATCCCCAAATAAGGGAAATAAATGACAACTACTTAAATAAGGAAAGATTTATGCCCTAAAAATATTGAAATAAATTAATTTGAGCTTATTATGATTTTTCATAAATTACTAGGCTTCATGAGCTAAAATTTATACCTGGTTAAAATATGGGTGTCAGACCAAATATCTCCGATTGAGATACCGTTATTCAGGGCTGTAGATAATATTATAGGGAATCTGAATATGTATTTGTAATAATTTTTAGATAAAGTATTGAGCCCAAACAAAGATCCTGTTTGTGGTAAAATGGTAAATTTTATATGAAAAGGGATGGAATTAAAAATGAAACTCCACTTCTCACTCTCTTTTCACGTTGGATTTTCCTCTTCTTGGAAAACACACTTCACTTTTCCTTCTCTCATTTTCCCACTTATTTCCTTCACTCTCTTCTCCTTCAAAAACCTAAGAAAGTTTGGTGCCTTTCTTCTCTATTCATTTTCGTTCTCAAGGAGCAAGGAGAAGGCAATGGGTGCTTGAAGTTTCTCCTCTCTTCTCTTCTATTTTCGTCACCATCTCTCTCCCTCTTGATTTCCATTTTCATTTTTGGAGCAAGGTAAGCTTCTTGCCATTTTTCTTGTGTTTGGAACCTAGGAAATAGATGGTTGTGGCTTAGGAGAGTATTAACTGCATATGGGTGTTGAAGGAAACCATTAAATACATAAACCCTAAGGTGGGGTGAAGGAATATGAACTTTTATGGGCAATGAATGGGGTACACGAAAATGGTGTTGGAATATGATAGATATTTATGATGTTTGTGGGTTTTAATAAAAACCCTAACCTATGAATTTGGGGGAAATGTGTAATGTAGAAAGGGTTGGCATTTATTGATGAAATAAGTGTTATTAATGATGAGGTATTGGCATTTAATACTGATTTATGATGTTGGTTGGAAGCCATAAATGAAAAACTCACCCAAGGTGTTAGTAAGAAATTAATGTGTGTGAGTAACCTAGTTATTGGGGTTATTGTTCTAGTTATAATGAGCTTTCATTTAAGGGAAGGAATTCCCTAAGCCTAATTAGGCAAATGAATAAAACTTATAAATAGTTTCTACATGATGAGAATCATGTGTATATATATATGTACATGTTGATAATGATGCTTGGATGGATGTTTGATGTGGTCCTACAATTGATTGATGTAGGATTTAATAACACTTATGAAGCGGGAACATCAAACCCAGAAGTCTACTTCTCTTAAGGTAGGAGAGGGGTGTATTTTCTAAATGTATGATGCCTTGTATGTTGATAATGTATGTATTGATGCCATGTTGCATGTTTTTCCTTGAATGGATGTAGTGCATTATGTGTGTGATATGAAATAGAGATTGAATCTTATGATAGTTGATTGTAAAATGGTACCTTGAAAAGGTTAAAAGTTGTACAATGTGTGATGACATGTTATTGTTTCCATGTGTGGCTTGATGAATATTTGAAATCCTTGGCTAGGATAACTCTTGAATATTATGAATGGTATATATATTTGATTATGTAGGATTAACATTGTGATTGAGTATGAGTTGTACCCTAGATGAGAGGGTGAGATAATTCTTACGAGGTTAAGGCAGGCATGAGCATTGTTGCATATATAGCATGGAATGCATATCATGACATGTGAAAGCGGTTGCGATCACTTGATAATTGGAATATAAAAGGGCTTGCGAGTTCCTGTGGTATTGAGCTGGTGGTTGCGATTACCTGGTGTTTGAAATGAAAGGCCCTGCGGGACCATTGAGAATGAATGCCCGTGGTTGCGATCACGAGGCGGGAGTACCCCTTGCGAGGCGGGAAACCAGTATGAATTATTGAACGTGGTCGCGATCACGAGAAAGCAACTTACGAGGCTGCTAGAGGGAGTACCCCTTGCGAGGCAAGAAACCAGTAAGAATGAATGATTATGGTGGTTGCGATCACCTGATGAAAAGAAATTGGATCCGTGCATATGCATTCTTAAACACCAGCATGTGCATTAGCCATAGAAGCATGGCATTGAGTGATACCCTATTGAGGAGGTTATGTGAGGTGTATGTGGAACCCTCTTTGGACACTAAATATGTTTGTGTTATTGGTTTGGTTTGACTTTTATGAAACTCTATGAAATGACAATGAGTGTGATGGAACCATGAACGAATGATATGATTAAATTGATCTTGGTGTTATTTGAATTCCTTTTGCGAGAAGGTGTTAACTTGCATTCATATGTATATTATCACAAATTGTTGGATTTTTATCATTGAGAAAGTATACTCACTCTCCAAGTGGTCTATCTTTTTAGCTCTTGTGTTGTAGGGCTTGACTATGGAGCTCGTGTGTGGAGGAATTGTGTGAAGCAAGTCATTTTGGGTAAAGATGCCTTGGCCGGTAATATTTTGATTTTATGGCTTATATGTATACTTTTGTAATGTACATACATGATGGATACTTTGTATAGCCATGAATTAATGTGGGTAAATTGTATGGATGATAAGTAGATGAATGATGGTTTTGGAGGTCATGTAGGAAAATGAGACCCTTGTATTTATAGCACATTTTCATTGGTGACCTTGACAATGATTGGATAATGGAAATGATGTGTTATGTTTTTAGGATTGAGGAAAAAATGAATATTTATCTAGATTTTGTGTTTTGTAGAGCATATAAAATAATAAGTTTGATTTAATATGATTAATGAATTTGGAATAGGAGTTGTTGAATATGATTGCTTGAAACAAGTTTTAAATGCTTAATATGAGGTATATGATGTGATGAATTTGATTAATTTTGCTTAGTATGAGTTTTGGTATGTGGAGTTATGAAATTTTATCTATTTCTACGCATGTACTGATAATCTCGCTCAAGCGAGAATCCCCTGTATCAGTTATATGGCCTCTGACCTAATCTCGCTCAAGCAAGAGTGGTTCTCGCTTAAGCGAGACGCCCCTACACTTAGTATATGCATATTGGACGTTTCTCGCTCGAGCGGGTTCGCCTTCACTCAAGTGAGAGTAGGGTACAATTGTTAGTGGATAAAATTCGCTTAGGGGAGCTGATATCTCGCCCAAGCGAGGTTGCTCATGCATCAGGTATTAGCTACTAGAAGAAATTCACTCAAGCGGGCCTGGCCTCGCTCGAGCGAAATAAAGGCAGTAAGGTTCTATCCATTTTTCACTCAAGCGAGCTTGCCTCGCTCAAGCGAGTGAGCGTGCCTTCGATTCTACAGCGTTTTCGCTCACGCTCGCCTACCTCGCCCAGGCGACCCCTGTGGGTCTCGCTCAAGCGAGATCCCTTGATTCTAGTTTTCTCATTCTGTCTTCTTTATTCCATTTCCTTGTTTGTTTTGGAAACCCTAAATCATGAAAATGATATTATTATTATTATCATTTTGTATTTCAAATGTCTATAAATTAATGAGGCATCTTTTATCCTCCTTTTGTAGACATTTCATTAACTTTTAAATTTTATTCAATCTTCTGGTTTTCCTTTGTGATAGTCTCGAGTCCGATCGTCCGAGGGCACTCCGATACCTTCTCATATCTTCATATATGAGATAGGCTATTAAATGATCCGGGGTAATTACTTGGTATTATATTTATATCGAGTTTCTTTTACTTATAATTATTTTTAAATTGTAAAAAATTTACCCCCATTTTCGGGGTGTTACAAATGACATTGTTTTTGGTGTTACTGATGTAAGTCTATGCAAAGAATTTTCTAAAATGATGCAAGCTGAATTTGAAATGAGTATGATAGGAGAACTTAAATTCTTCCTAGGCTTGTAGATCAAATAGATTGATGATGGCATTGTCATCCATCACCAAAGAGTTGCTTAAAAAGTTTAAAATGGGTAGTACTAAGCCCATGAGCACTCCTATACATCTAAACTACATAATTAATAAAGATGATTCAGGTATACCAGTGGATCAGACCTTATATAGAGGAATGATGAGTTCACTTTTGTATCTCACATCCAACAGACCAGATATAATGTTTAGTGTTTACATGTATGCAAGATACTAGTCAGACCCCAAGGAATCACACTTGTCTACAGTGAAGAGGATTTTGAGATATCTTGTTAGAACCACTAACCTTGGGTTGTTCTACAAAAGAACAGACTCATTCTCTCTATCAGGATATTGTGATGCAAATTTTGCAAGAGATAGAGTTAAGAGGAAAAACACAAGTGTTGGATATCACTTTCTTGGCAAAAGTATGATATCCCAGGAAAGCAAGAAACAAAACTCAATTTCACTTTCAACAGTAGAGGTTGAGTATATATATGTAGCAAGATGTTGTTCTCAACTTCTTTGGATAAAATATCAACTTGAAGATTATTCAATCAAGGAAGAAGAGATTTGTAACAACCTAAAATTTATTAAAATGATTAATTGAGAGGAATAAATAATAAATAATTATATATGAGTTGACTCATGTCCCAGAAATGTTGAAATAATTAAATTAAGATTTATTATGGATATTCATAATTTATTGTGACTGAATGAGATGAAATTATACCCGATTAAAATATGGGTGTTGGACCAAGTATCTTCGATCAAGATGCCATTGGTCAGGGCTATTAAGAATATTATGGGGAATCTGAATCTATATTCGGAATAATTTTTAGATTTAGTTTGGAGCCTGAACGGAGATCCTATTGGTTATAAAACAGAGAAACTTTAATGAAGGGTAAAACTTAAAATAAAATCCCTACTCTCCTTCTTACTTTTCATGTTACCTCCCCTCTCTCTTCCTCTTATTTTTCGGTAGCTTTTTCTCCTTCCCTAAACATTCCATTTTCTTCTTCTTCTTCTCCATTCCCTTCTCTTGCCAAAATGTGACCACCACCACCCATGGTCATTTCCACTCAAAATCAAGAGGATTCCTTAGACGTATGAAGCTTGTATTGGACATGGAGGCAAGGCTTGGCTCCCCTCCTCTTCTCTTTCCTTTATTTTCGTATTCACCATTGTGCTTGGTAAAGAGGTATGATTTTTGAACACCCATGGCTTTTGTTGGTAATTTTAGATTATTGAAGTATTATGCTAAGAGATTAAGTGTCATTGTGAAGGATAATGGCATGTGGGACCAAACCCTAGGTTAAATAACCATTGAGGATTGTTGTTGATATTGATGATGATTAGAATACATTGTTGCTAGCCTAAGGATGTTTGAAATGATGCATACAAGTGGTTGAATTTGATGGTGGTTAATTTTAATGAAAATCCTAGAAATTGGGATTTTGGGGCTTTAGGAAATTCTTATGAAAATTATGAGTTATTGATATTGGAGTGGTTTTATATATGAGAATGAGTTTTGAATGAGTAATATTGATTGTTGATGTTGAGGAATTGTGAAATCAAGAAAATAGAGTAATGACTCCAAGTTATTTAGTGTGTTAAAAGTTAAGATATTGTTAGGAAAGGCTTGAACAATAAGAATGATGGTTATTGAAGTTTTAAAGAATCCTAGTCTTAAGATTTAGGAATGTGTATATTATGACTAGAAGAAATGGTTTTTGAGAAGTGAATATAAGGTACTCAATGTTGGGTTTTGATTTGTATGATGATAAGTGATAGTGAAAATGATAGAGAACCATTGATGGTAAAACCTATAGACAGGTGTTATTATGAATATGGAATAATTAATGTAGACACCAAAACCATGATGAATGTGAGGGATTTGTGGAATAAGAATGTGACTTGATAAGGTCTTAGACCATTTTATGTGCCATTGAAATTGTTAATGGATGATGGTTTCAAATAGGCTAAGTTAGCTCATGTTGAATTTTGAATAGCAATGATGACACTTAAAGAATTTATGCAACGTTGGATGCATTTTAGATAATGGATTTGATATTGTTAATGTCAGGTGTGGCTAACCCTTTAAGATTTAGAAATCATGGTTTTAGGAAAGAAATTCCTAAAACCTAACATAAGTATGTGAATAAGTGTTTTAACAAGTCTAGGACTTGATATTAGGCCTTGAGATGTGTTTATAATTATTTGAATTTGTGATGATGCCTTGAGATGGCTTAATTGATTGAATACATATATACATATATATATATATATGTTTTTATGTTAGTGTAGATTGTATTCCGAGCGATATGGTGGAGCGATCAGAACGTGCGAGTCATTGTTCTTCTCTTGAGGTAGGAGAGATGAAACAACCCGACTTAATTAAAGAACAAACCGAGACCAGGGAAAATTTTTCCAAAATTTAGAACGTCCAAAACGTTCATAATCAGCCCAGATTAAGAGTCGGGGTAAATTAAAAATAGCAAAAAGGCAAGGGAGGGCAAAAGCCGACCAGAGAAAGGGAATACCGGGTCCATATGCCACACGCTGGAAGGACCCAGCTACGGTCGCATAGCCCAGTGAAATACAGCGCTTGGGCGAGCCCTTTTCTCGCTGGAGCGAATCCTCATTCGCTGAAGCGAACCCATTCACTTGGTAAATTTCCTCACTCGGAATTTAGTCCCAAGTCCACTCGGGGTTTGACCACTTCAGGTCATGCTTCACCCAGTACGCTCAACCAGATTCTTATTCAAAAGGTCACAGACATGCTTCATTCAAAAGCGTCTTAATCTCCACTCGGGAAATGATTCCCTCGATTACTCCACTCGGAGTCCATAAGCTTTCCCTCATCCGGATTGTTTCCCCAGACCAATATCACTCGGTATATTTCAACCTCAATTCACTCAGAATTCATTATCCATTCTGCATTCGGCATATTTTGATCTTCCACACTCGGAGATCACCATAAACCTCATCTCTCGGAGGAATTCATTAAGTTAAGTCACTCGGACTTATTTAAAACTTATCCACTCGGAATATGTATATCCTCGTTCTCTCAGAAGAGGACTTCTAGAATACACCTCAATCAAAACCATCACAACAACTCTTCCCTAGGAAGAGGTTCATTCAGGATTTCCCACTCGGGAATATTCAAACCCTTTCCCACTCGGGGTTTATTCATACCTTTCACTCGGTAATATATGGACTAGTCTTTCCTCGGAAGTAGTCCACTCGAGTACATCTTACTCGGAATTGTCTTAAGCATTCATCACTCGGATAAGGCCCACACATACTAAAGCCTCACTCGGAAATGGCTCTCCCATCAACATTCCACTTGGAAACTCATTAACTTAGCATTATTCTCTCGACACCACATAATGAACAATTCGGGTAACTTTATAACAATGTAAAATATATATATATATATATATATATATATAGAGAGAGAGAGAGAGAGAGAGAGACAATGTATACTTGTTCACAAACCCGATAGTTAACCCATATAATTAAATCCGTTCAGATTACAAGAGAGCCGGCCAAGGCGTTAACATATCTATTTACAATATATATTATATGTGCACTTCAACAATCTGAGTGTCCATCACTCAGACTTGAGGCCATCTCCTCATTCCCAGTTCGACCTGCATAAACTGAAAAATATAGCCACAGTAGGGGTGAGCTTTTACATATTAAATGACAGTTATTGACTCGGATTAATCTTCGAATCCTCAACCATACAATAACATATCTCAATCAGTAATAATGCACTCTGCCATTCAATATGAACCCTACAACAACTTCATTCACTCGGGATTCATGCAATTCAATCAAGACTGAGTAATTCACAACATTCACAATCACATATTCACAGCCACAACATCACCTTGCACTCGGCAACAGTACCAATGTACATATATTCACTCAGTCAGAATTCACACCAATTATTCATGGCTATATAATTCATATTCATCACAACATGTACCACAACCATAATCATCATATTGCACTCGGCAATAACAGCAATAACATCAATATACATGCATTCATCCAATCAGATTCCACTCAAGTCATTCAAGACTATATCAGTCATGTTATTCCTAATAACATTCTACATATTCATACAATTCATATTGAGCTCAATGACAATCATAAGTGTGCACACATTCATTTCACCCGGATCCGGTTATTTATTATCAATTTTTATTATTGCAACATAGGCTCCAAGCCTTTTCTCAGCTCCAAGCTGATTCGGCCGTTTTACTGGTACCAAACCGTTTGCCCTCACATGTAACACAGTCACTCCAAGCGACAACGGAAGTGTTACGGGCAGCCCCGAGTCCAACTTGGTAGGCTTTCCTTGAGTCCAACCCAAGGTCTTTAAGCGTCCAACGCTTAGTGCACTCGGCACTGCCTCGAGTCCAACCCGAGGTCTTTCATCATATTTTGACACGTATTCATCTGATTGCCGACTCAGTATTAAGCGTCCAACGCTACATGCTCCAAGCATTTCCAGTGACGAATCAGATGCATACGGTCTTATTCACCAGGCGTCCAATGCCAATGCACTCGGCATTGCCTTGAGTCTAACCCAAGGTCTTTCAATATGTTTTCCACACATATGCACTCGGCATTCAAATATCAATAACATGCATCCCATGCATTTTATCATTATTATTCATAAACAGGGATCTGTATAGAAATAACACAATACATGCACTCGGCAATCACATGCACTTGGCAAATCACATGCTTTTTAATATAAAATCCCAAACGGAAATTAACATAACCGACCCATATCTCATGCACTCGGCAATCACAATGCCATCAACTTAGAATTATCATTTACAACAAGCATCACATGCTATTTTATGAGATCCACTCGGCATTAACATTTGCAACAAGCATCACATGCTTTTTTATATAAAACCCACTCGGCATTAACATTTTCATAGCAAGCATCTCATGCTAATTCATATAAAATTATAAACAGAACCAGCACATCATTTATACACCACATGCATTCGGTATTCACACTGGTTCACATTACATGCACTCGGCATACTCATTAAAAGCCAACATTTCCATGCATTCACTCAGTATTTCATATTTATCATCATACATCTCATGGACGGAATCATGACAACATCACGCAGACCATAAAGATCACAAATCCGGGTGTTTCATGCACCAATACTCAACTACAACATATCAATCAACATATTTCAAACATGACACAACACATTAAAGCAAAACCACCCGGAACCTATCCATAAACCATACATTTGAGATGTAAATCAGCCCCCCTACCTGGAATAAAGATCCCAGAAGTTCTCTGAGCTTGCAGCACCGACCAATCGCCCTTTGGTCACTCGTTCTTAACAGAACGACCCAGCTTCCAGCCGTTCAGCACAGGAATCTCCTTTGGAGGAACACCGAGCCACTCGGACACACGAACAGCTCCGCCTCCATGACACTCCATGCTCTATTCGCAGAGCAGTGGAGAGTTCCATGGCTGTTCCCACACACGAACAGACCAGTCCTCACCAACAGTGGAGGACCCATACTTCCAAGCACTCATCGTTGCTTAGGCAGAACAGAGGAGGATCCCAACCTCCAAGACACACAGCACCACACAGATCTCTCTTAATCACCACGCTGTTCCCACTTCGTGTTCTCACTTCCACTCAGGGTTCTACTCAGCGTGCGAGTGGAAGAAGAAGATGAAAGAGAAGACGAAGAACCAGCGAAGAAGAAGAAGAAGAAGAAGAAGCCACAGGACTCGAGAGAGAAAGGAGGAGTGTTTGCAGCATAAACAAAGTAAGATGGGCAGAGAGTGGGTGGGAAATGAGAAGCTGAAGTCCTTATCCCCACTGCCCAACGACAGCTCCACGTCCCATCAACAGTCAGCCGTCACATCTAATTAAGGCCACTCCCATCAGTGTGGGAATTGAGGGAGAGAGGGGACCGAACCCATTTTCCACCAAGGGCACATGAGTAATTTCCTGGCATTATTATTATTATTATTATTCAATCAATAATCTTAATTATGTAATTAACCTTAATTGGTAATTAAATCAAAACCAGGATGTTACATTACTCCCCTCCTTCAAAGAATTTCGTCCTCAAAATTCGAATACAAACTTACCTCAACAAACAGCTTAAAATATTGCTGCCTCAACTAATTACATGTTTCTGCTTCCCAAGCATTCACCGACCGGTTCATAATTCCACTCGGTATAGCTTCACCTCTCAAGCAGTTTACCAACCGCTCCACAATTCCAGTTGGCATAATTGCTAAAGTCAGATCCTTCCTGATTACAACCTCTTCATAGAATTCAATATATTTGGGGATTCAATTTTTAAAATGTACAAGTTACCCTATTTAACTCTACCAATTCACCATAACCAATGGCACCTCTAGTTCTTTGGCCACTCGGCCCTACACTCTCATCGCCAATTGGTGTACATCCACCGTCAGCTCCTCCAATTCATAGGAGTTACTTGGCACAATTAAGTATCCACGCAGAGTATAAACTCTAAATTATGTCACATGAGACACATTATGAAGGTTAATCAACCAGCTGGGAAGAATCTAGTCGGTAAACAACATTACCGATTCCCTCCAATACTTACTACCGACCGATTCATCTTGGATTAAACCCTCGGATATTTAATATCCGACTACTAGAATTTCGCTATTAAACCATGATATACTTTGGCAACACCAAGATGAACACCCAAAAGAGTTCCCATGTGCTTCAATTAGCACAGTCTGCCTGGATTTACCTATTGCAGGCACCACACTCGGTCCTGAAATCTCGAATTCCTATCCATACCTTCTACTAATCCCATGTTTACTCCTTGAGAATGTCACTCGGAGCTTCTCATTCAAAAATATTATTCGGGGTTTGAAGGTAATTCTCACCCGGAAATCTTTCCACTTACAACAACTCACTCGGAATCCAAATCTACTTCAAGGACAAATCCGAGTTCAAACTCAACAGCTCTAAGCATCGACCTGAGCACGGACTCAAATAAATTCACCTCTCGGATATCTACTCCCCTCGGGAGCCATTCACTCGGAAACTTACCTATTCCAAGTCCCACTTTCCGTCCAGAAGTTCCTTTGGAAAAGATTAATCAGGGGCACATCCTACAGGCTTAGAAATTTCACACGATGCCCTACCACACGGAACCAACTTACGCGGTACCATTCCTCTCGGCAATGTCACACTCCGAGACACATCACTTGAATCTTACCTTACTCAGAAGTGTCACGCTCGGACATAATTCCCTTAACTTAGTAATGATCCTCACAATGAGGTTTCACTCGGAACACCATAACTTCACTCAGGAATTCCTTCTCCCAGAAAGATTTCACTCGGAATTAGATCCACTTTCTCACACTCGGAATATACTAATCTTTCCCGAGCAAATCCTCACCTTACAGATTACCTTGGCTCAAGGTCCTGGTTTCCTCATTAAACCCACAGTATCACTCGGTTAGCCTTATAAAACATCTAATTCCAGTGACAGACTTGATCACCCATCTATTTCAATAACCAATCATTATTTTAATAGCCAATTCATACCCAATAACCTCTGATACTCTCGGAGGTAAACACATCAAGGTTAAAACAAACCTTCTATCCTCATTTCGATACACAACCACTTATTATTCACTCAATACAACTCTCATCTTCACTCAAAACAGCCCGATAGACTCACCATCACCATAAGCAGCTACAACCTCACCTGCCCGACCTATGAATTGCTGCATCCAACTTATAGGATGACGTCTCATTCCTACAGGGTTACAACAATTACATAGAGTCGCTGCAAAAGTGTACGCTGCCACAATACCTATGGTATAAAGAGTCGTCTCGGAACAGCATACATTACACTCCTTTCACTCACACCGACCAAACTCACTCAACTAATACTAATTCATAAAAATTAATGGCAGTTCAAACACATATATATAAGCAATACATTTACATCAACATCATCATTATGCACCACCTAGGGCACATCACGCAACAACAATCATGAAATATAGTTTACCACTACTGAAAAACAGTATAATGGCAATAGGCTTCTGACCCCCACAAAAATCACATGGATTCAGCACTGTATTCACATATACTCACTCGACATCCCGACAATCGGCTTCCAGCCCTTACCGAGTGAATACCTCATCTTTGGATCTTATCCATCTTAAAACCATAATCCAACAGCCTATTAATCCTTCATTTCATCACACCTCACTGGCCATAGATCAAGTTAAGCCTAAATGATTCACCGAGCTCACATAGGTATACCACTCAGATTACCATGTGACTTTCATTCACATAACAAGTTTCTACATCGGTAAACCTTTTCATTAATCATAAACACAATACAGTGAAGTACAATCATCATCATCATCATCATTCTCAGTACCACAAAGTACTCGGATTTCAACCTTACCGCTCACTATCCATCCGGTATCACATTCATCACTTGCATTCCATCTTAGGATGATTCAAGCCTCAACAATTTATTACACAATCACTTTACTCGGCTCAACAATCCATAAGGTCAATCAGATTATCCGACTCAGAAATTCCAGGGGTCACCTAGTACACCTACAACATCCAATTATCACCGAGTCTAGACCACCATAGGCCCCAGCTCCACAAAATCTGACAGCATACAATTATACTAAATCCGATCGGGATTTCTATACCTTATGGGTCACCACTAAATCAATTATTCGCTCGATTTTCAGCTGCAAGACCGAGTCTAACCTAAATCCTCAGGTATCCAATACCTCAAATTCCCCCAACGTTCGATCATACATGACCATGCCCAATCAATTGGGTCACCACACCTAGTGGTCCAACATCTAATTCCATCATTCACTCGGTTTCCTCAACCAACAACTGAGACATAACCCCAATCTAACATATATTCAATTTCACATTTAACCATCTATCACATACCTAGATTTCCAACCTAGGAAACTGCAACAAACCACTTACATCATATATCATATGGGGTTCCCGTGCCAAAGGATATAAAATTCATCCCTTACAAATGGCACAACCAATTAGTTAAGTAGGAAACACCACACTAGGGAATTCCTTCATTATCATTCACTTAATCAACTCAAACATATGAGTCCCAATCCAATCAACAAACATGCCTTGGCTAGAAGCCACTAGCATGGCCTACACAAGAGGCTGAACCAACCAATACAATTTTAATATCTATCGGTCTATTCCCTCTCAGCCGACCCAGGCTTAGAAATACCTCTAAGTATTTCGTGAACAATCAGACCAGGGTAGTAACAAATCTCTACCCCCACATCAACATCTTGACAGTAGTACCTTTCACTACTGTCCACAACAAAACACATAGGCATGTATCATCACACAATTCATGCTTAAGCATGCATCAAATCCAACAGAATACCACAAGCAATGATGACAATCGGTCACATTGCACACAACCGCTTACTACAGTAAGCATACCTTGGCCATGGACCTTTTGAGTCCGCTCTGATACCAACATGAAACAACCTGACTTAATTAAAGAACAAACCGAGACCAGGGAAAATTTTTCCAAAATTTAGAACGTCCAAAACGTTCATAATCAGCCCAGATTAAGAGTCGGGGTAAATTAAAAACAGCAAAAAGGCAAGGGAGGGCAAAAGCCGACCAGAGAAAGGGAATACCGGGTCCACATGCCACACGCTGGAAGGACCCAGCTACGGTCGCACAACCCAGTGAAATACAGCGCTTAGGCGAGCCTTTTTCTCGCTGGAGCGAATGATCATTCGCTGAAGCGAACCCATTCACTCGGTAAATTTCCTCACTCGGAATTTAGTCCCAAGTCCACTAGGGGTTTGACCACTTCGGGTCATGCTTCACCCGGTACGCTCAACCAGATTCTTATTCAAAAGGTCACAGACATGCTTCATTCGGAAGCGTCTTAATCTCCACTCGGGAAATGATTCTCTGGATTACTCCACTCGAAGTCCATAAGCTTTCCCTCACCCGGATTGTTTCCCCAGTCTAATATCACTCGGTATATTTCAACCCCAATTCACTCGGAATTCATTATCCATTCTGCACTCGGTATATTTTGATCTTCCACACTCGGAGATCACCATAAACCTCATCTCTCGAAGGAATTCATTAAGTTAAGTCACACGGACTTATTTAAGACTTATCCACTCGGAATATATATATCCTCGTTCTCTCAGAAGAGGACTCCTAGAATACACCTCAATCAAAACCATCACAACAACTCTTCCCTAAGAAGAGGTTTATTCGGGATTTCCCACTCGGGAATATTCAAACCCTTTCCCACTCGGGGTTTATTCATACCTTTCACTCGGTAATATATGGACTAGTCTTTCCTCGGAAGTAATCCACTCGAGTACATCTTACTCGGAATTGTCTTAAGCCTTCATCACTCGGATAAGGCCCACACACACTAAAGCCTCACTCGGAAATGGCTCTCCTATCAACATTCCACTCGGAAACTCATTAACTTAGCATTATTCTCTCGACACCACATAATGAACAATTCGGGTAACTTTATAACAATGTAAAATATATATATATATATATATATATATATATATACAATGTATACTTGTTCACAAACCCAATAGTTAACCCATATAATTAAATCCGTTCGGATTACAAGAGAGCCAGCCAAGGCGTTAACATATCTATTTACAATATATATTATATGTGCACTTCAACAATCTGAGTGCCCATCACTCGGACTTGAGGCCATCTCCTCATTCCCAGTCTGACCTGCATAAACTGAAAAATATAGCCACAGTAGGGGTGAGCTTTTACATATTAAATGACAGTTATTGACTCGGATTAATCTTCGAATCCTCAACCATACAATAACATATCTCAATCAGTAATAATGCACTCTGCCATTCAGTATGAACCCTACAATAACTTCATCCACTCGGGATTCATGCAATTCAATCAAGACTGAGTAATTCACAACATTCACAATCACATATTCACAGCCACAACATCACCTTGCACTCGGCAATAGTACCAATGTACATATATTCACTCAGTCAGAATTCACACCAATTATTCATGGCTATATAATTCATATTCATCACAGCATGTACCACAACCATAATCATCATATTGCACTCGGCAATAACAGCAATAACATCAGTATACATGCATTCAACCAATCGAATTCCACTTAAGTCATTCAAGACTATATCAGTCATGTTATTCCTAATAACATTCCACATATTCATACAATTCACATTGAGCTCAATGACAATCATAAGTATGCACACATTCATTTCACCCGGATCCGGTTATTTATTATCAATTTTTATTGTTGCAACATAGGCTCCAAGCCTTTTCTCAGCTCCAAGCTGATTCGGCCATTTTACTGGTACCAAACCGTTTTCCCTCACATGTAACACAGTCACTCCAAGCGACAACAGAAGTGTTACGGGCAGCCCCGAGTCCAACTTGGTAGGCTTGCCTTGAGTCCAACCCAAGGTCTTTAAGCGTCCAACGCTTAGTGCACTCGGCACTGGCTCGACTCCAACCCGAGGTCTTTCATCATATTTTGACACGTATTCATCTGATTGCCGACTCAGTATTAAGCGTACAACGCTACATGCTCCAAGCATTTCCAGTGACAAATCAGATGCATACGGTCTTATTCACCAGGCGTCCAACGCCAATGCACTCGGCATTGCCTTGAGTCTAACCCAAGGTCTTTCAATATGTTTTCCACACATATGCACTCGGCATTCAAATATCAATAACATGCATCCCATGCATTTTATCATTATTATTCATAAACAGGGATCGGCATAGCAATAACACAATACATGCACTCGGCAATCACATGCACTTGGCAAATCACATGCTTTTTAATATAAAATCCCAAATGGAAATTAACATAACCGACCCATATCTCATGCACTCGGCAATCACAATGCCATCCACTCGGAATTATCATTTACAATAAGCATCACATGCTATTTCATAAGATCCACTCGGCATTAACATTTGCAACAAGCATCACATGTTTTTTTATATAAAACCCACTCGGCATTAACATTTTCATAGCAAGCATCTCATGCTAATTCATATAAAATTATAAACAGAACCAGCATATCATTTATACACCACATGCATTCGGTATTCACACTGGTTCACATTACATGCACTCGGCATACTCATTAAAAGCCAACATTTCCATGCATTCACTCAGCATTTCATATTTATCATCATACATCTCATGGACGGAATCATGACAACATCACGCAGACCATAAAGATCACAAATCCGGGTGTTTCATGCACCAATACTCAACTACAACATATCAATCAACATATTTCAAACATGACACAACACATTAAAGCAAAACCACCCGGAACCCGTCCATAAACCATACATTTGAGATGTAAATTAGCCCCCTACCTGGAATCAAGATCCCAGAAGCTCCCTGAGCTTGCAGCACCGACCAATCGCCCTTTGGTCACTCGTTCTCAACAGAACGACCCAGCTTCCAGCCGTTCAGCACAGGAATCTCCTTTGGAGGAACACCGAGCCACTCGGACACACGAACAGCTCCGCCTCCATGACACTCCATGCTCTGTTTGTAGAGAAGTGGAGAGTTCCATGGCTGTTCCCATACACGAACAGACCAGTCCTCACCAACAGTGGAGGATCCATACTTCCAAGCACCCATCGTTGCTTAGGCAGAACAGAGGAGGATCCCAACCTCCAAGACACACAACACCACATAGATCTCTCTCAATCACCACGCTGTTCCCACTCCGTGTTCTCACTTCCACTCGGGGTTCTACTCAACGTGCGAGTGGAAGAAGAAGATAAAAGAGAAGACGAAGAACCAGCAAAGAAGAAGAAGAAGAAGCCACAGGACTCGAGAGAGAAAGAAGGAGTGTTTGCAACATAAACAAAGTGAGATGGGCAGAGAGTGGGTGGGAAATGAGAAGCTGAAGTCCTTATCCCCACTGCCCAGTGACAGCTCCACGTCCCATCAACAGTCAGCCGTCACATCCAATTAAGGTCACTCCCTTCAGCGTGGGAATTGAGGGAGAGAGGGGACCGAACCCATTTTCCACCAAGGGCACATGAGTAATTTCCTGGCATTATTATTATTATTATTCAATCAATAATCTTAATTATGTAATTAACCTTAATTGGTAATTAAATCAAAACCAGGATGTTACAAGAGAAGTTTACATTTCAATTGCATGAGTGAATAATTGATGGTTAATGTATATGAATGTACTCATGCTTGCCTTGCCATGATCATTTTGAATGATGATTGATAATATGATGGATGATAGGCTTGGAAATTTGTTGGATGTTTGGGAATTGTATATATATTAGATGATGATGAATATTTAGTGGTCCCTTTTGATGGGCATGATTTATTGTTTATAGAAATCCATGAATGGATGAATCATTCAAAAATGTAAAGTTGTGTTTATAATGTTATGCATAATTGAGGAACTAATAAGGTTATATTGAGTTTTAGTATGTTTGAATGCCATGGAATAGTTTCAATAGCCTCTATGCATGAATTATGACTTGTAAAAATTGGAATAGGTCAATTTCAATGAAAAATGACCCTTAAGTTGCACAAAAATGCCTTGAAATGGTCTAAATGCATCTATGCACATAAGTCCCTTATTTTTAGGAATTTTTGAGTGCGGCCAGGGGTCACGCGTCATAAATGGAGTATATTTAGTTGTGTCAAAATTTAGTGGTCATTGGATTTGATATGTAAAACATAGGGTAGTTAGAAGTTGGATTTTACAGCTTTTTGGGCAGGTTCTGCATAATTGCTGTCTTGAATCGATTTAGGATATGCATGAATCGATTCAAGAGATTTTGTTTTGCCCTTAGAAGTAGTCTAGAATAATGTGAATCGATTCACAGGGCGTATGAATCGATTCAATAGCCACTATTTTTACTGTTCCTAGAGCCAGAATCGTATTAATCGATTCAGGGAGGGTATGAATGGATTCATGTGGCTTTATTTTTCCTGTTCATGCAATTTATCACGCATGAATCAATTCACCATGGGATTGAATCGATTCAAGGACCTGAATTATGCCTGTCTTGGAACTCTAAAGCGCATGAATCGATTCATGCCAGGATTAAATTGATTCATGAACCTGATTCTTCAAAAAATTTATGTTTTGCTATATGTTGGGTGCCATTGAGCCATGGCATGATTATATATCAATGTGTAAGCGTATTTACCATATTTTAGCAATCAATTCAAGTATCTTTAAACCTTTTTTCATGTGTTTAAGATTGATTTAAAAGATTGGCAAAATGTGTGTATGCCTAAGGCATGTTATGAAAAACATGAACGTTTTACCACTAATAATATCATATGATGAAAAGTAAATGATATGGTTGTATGACACGCCTTGTATGATGATGAAACTAATGAGGGGTGATTGCATGGCAATGTGTTTGCGATAAATCTATGAATCGGAGATGATTGTTATTATTAATGATTTTTTAATGCCGTTGTCATGAACACAAGTGTGATCTTGTGTATGTGTGGTTTGAATTATGTTGGTGAATTATTGTGAGTGCCATACTAAAATATGAAATAATGGTAACGATCAAATGAGATAAAAATCCACTAAGAATTATATGGTGACGTTGATGAATAGAGACGAATACAGATGCTAGGCATTCCTTTAATATTGGTGAAAGATTGATGAATGTTGTTGATGTTTGTGATGCCATTGTGATTGTTGCAAGTATTGACTTGCATGTATGATATAAAATATGTTGAAATGAAATGCCACACTTAAAACTTGAAACAATGGCTAAAACTAACGATGATAAAATCCACTAAAGATTGTATGGCGGTGTTGGTGTTAATGATGATGATTGATGAGTGGCATGATAGGATGCATAGTGTGAGAATGCATTGATTGGCATTTGCATCCATGGCATATGATACGCTGCTGGTAAGGAATATTAGGGGATTCCCCCAGTTGGCCCAATGGGAGGGCGGCTCTGTTCATGAGCATTCTTGTTGTTCCCCTGTGACTCGATGTGTAAGTCACGAAGCTGCCCATGCTAAGCTATGGGAAGCTGCATGTGGTTGACCCTTGTGGGGTGGCTCTTGAGGAGCAGGTGTCCCCGATGGTCCATTTGATCACAGCTGCCATGATATAAGTCATGGTTGGCTCGCAACACCTTATATTGTTGATTATGTTGTTTACGATGGTCATGGTGAAAATGACCGGTGTTACAAAATGGGCGATGCGAATGGTACCAGTAAAATTGGTGATTATGCATGCATTATGAGATATATGTACACATTATACTACTGCAGTAGGGGCATGGTATGTGATCATGCTTGAACCCACATTTGGTGTTTATTCCCACAGTCAGATCCGTATTTGTTGTTGATAATTCTATTGTGCATATGCATTAGCCTAAGAGCATTTGCATATACCATGGAGATATGCCAAAGATTTTGTGATATGATGATGATTGATGATGATATATGATGATGGTTGAGATTGAGATGTGATGATGATGAGATGGGTAAATGAATACCTAAAAGACAACATGTAAAATATGAATACAACGAAAAGATATTGAATATGATGACGTTGTACGTGATGGCCCAATGTGATGAAGGGCTTGTTTGTCTATGGTTGATGACAATGATGTTAGCCCATTGTGGCATTGAGAAATGATATGTATATGTGTTGCTTTGCTATGAGTTGATTGATGAATATGTTATATTTATGTGTTGTTGAGATAAGGAATTGTGATGATTATTGGTGATTGTAGCAAAGCATACATGATGTTAATATGCATATGCACATAATCTCAATCGTATTCGTATTCGTCATTTGAAATGTATAACTCACTTTCCCATGTTGTCCATTTTTAGCATTGATGCAAGAATATCATGGGATGAGATGGTGATTTTTAAAGTAAAGCTTTGGAGAAGGTAAATAGCTATAATTGAATGCCTTAGCTAGCAACAAATATTAATTATGATGTGATGATTGAATTGTATAAGATGATAGTTGATAATCATTGATTTGAGGATATTGTATAGATGACAACGCATATGAATGATGTATTGATATTTTGGGTATTGGAATTTATACTCATCTAATGAATGAAATGTGTTGGTCATGTAACCCATTTTGGGAATGTATAAGTGTTGATGATATATGACTTTGAGGTTGAATCGAATGTGGTCAATTATGGAATATGAATATTGGGGATGCATGTTGCATGACCATATAGATGTACATATGAATATATTTAAGACAATGCATAATTATGATTTATGTGTAAAAATAATTGTGGCCTAATAGGCTTGTGTTATGTATTTGCATGCTTTATCGAGCCTCTTCTCATATCTTCATATATGGGACTAGGCGTGTGCCCTATATACATATTCTTCTTCAGCTGTAAACTTTATTATTTTTGTATACACTTATGGGTGATTTATCTTACGATCCAGTTATAAATTCTCATATCTCACTCTTCGGTTTTCTGTGGTTTGGGTCTTGATGTAATCGTTGAGGTGTTTTGAAATATTCTTAAACGTGAAAAATTTACTCGTAATTTTATTAATCATTTATTTTGATTACATCAGGATTTGGGTCCAGAAAATCAGGGTGTGCCAAGATCCCTGTGTTCTGTGACAACACAAGTGCAATACATCTCTCCAAGAATCCTATTCAGCACCCGAAAGCCAAACACATAGAGGTAAAGTAGCACTTTACCAGAGACTATGTACAAAAATGGATTTTGGACATAAAATTTGTGGATATATACCATCAATGGGCACGCATCTTTACAAAGTCTTTGGCTGAGGCAAGGTTTCCTTTTATCAAGTATGACTTAAATCTGAGAAATGTTTCTTGAATATGTCTGCTATGCATGAAAACTTGTTTTATGTAAATAAGTTTGATTGTATGCATGAAAGGTTAGGGTCTAATAATGTTTGCCTAGTTGCTTGATATGTCTGAACATATAAATTGTCTGCTTCTATTCTATGCTGAGAGGAAAAAGGTTAAAATCTTTTAGGATTCGTGTTAATTGAAAAGTTTCATATTTTATTGTCATTAACTTTAAAACATACTATGTGGCAGTAGTTAATATCTTTTTGTGTAACTGTCACCTGAACCGTTTTCTCTCTCCTTACTAGTGGATAGTTTTTGCCTTTTAAAATATGTGATCATTCACTTCATTTCTCTCCTTACAAAACCCTTTTAGCTTTCTTCTCTCAAAAGCTTTCTCTCTTTATGCTAAAACCTTTCCTTTCCTTAAACCTTAAACCCTTCATCTTCCTCTTTCTTCCTTGAGCATCTGCCATGGCACCAAGGCAAGTTGAAGACATTGTGGAGTATTCTTTCTTCCATCTAGAGCAACATAAGCTAGACAAATGAGACATCACTGCTGAAATAGAAGGGATTGGTTAGACCAAATTTTGTATAGATAAGGAGCCTTATTCTCTTTCTTTGGTGCTGGAGTTCTGGAATAACATTATAGTGGAGAAGTCCAAGTTTATCATTCTTGGTAATCTTAAGAGAAAGGCTATAGAAATTTCAGAAGATATGCATGCAACAATATGTGGTTGCCCAACCCTTGGAAATGTTTATGTTGATGACTTTGAGTATAAATTAGTGTCTTATCTGGAGATAAACAGCCTGTTATATGGAAAGACTTACCCAGCAAAGTTGGTGTCTGGGAGTTTGCTTCCTAAAGTAAAGATGCTACATCTGCTTATAAAGCAAGAGTTCTGTCTGAGGAAGAGTGCGAAGAACACAGTAACAAAGTTGGACAGTTTTTGCATGTACCATGTGCTAAAGAAGAAGCAGGTCAGCCTACCAAATGTCATTATGACATATTTGATTTCTTCAGTAGGGAAGAAGAAAAATAAGAACCCCTACCCAGCTGTTTTGATGAAAGTGTTTACACTGGAGAATATGCAAACTCAGACTATGAGTGATTTAATTCAGTCTTCCTCTCTGGTGAGAAGGCTTTTACCCTTCTTACCTTTATTGGACCAAACCTTGGAAAGGTCCATCCATGCACCAGCTCAGAAGAAAAGGTATGCGCCTATAGCCATGAAGAAGACGAAGGTTGAACCTGTTATTGTGGCAGACAAGCCAGCCCTCAAAAAGAAAGGTGGCAGAGTTAAGATGTCTACTACGAAAACCAGGAAGCTCATTTTGTAAAAGTATGATAAGTTAAATGAATCAAATTCTCCCATTAAGGCCAAGCCAAAGACAATATTTCCTCTTTCCTCTCCTCTCAAGAATATGCAAATAGAAGCTGTAGCCAAATCATCAGATTCTGATGATGGTATACCCTTTATCCAGCTGAAAAGCAAGGTTGTGGCTCAGCAGCAACAAAAGAAGGTTCCTTTTCCTCCTCCACAGCAACAGGAACAAAAGAAGTCCACCTTCACCCTTGTTGAATGTAAGTAGTTTGTACGTATAATTCTTGCTTTATATCCATTAGTTTCTGTTCAAGGCTAGACGACTAAGGTTTGGCAGGCAAGTATCAAGAAATAAGGATTGCCTACCTCAATGCTATGAGAGCTCAAAAGGATGAGCTGTTGAAATCTAGTGGATACCCTAGTTACATGGAATACATCAAATTCATTAAAAATCACATGAAGCATTTTCCTGAGGTCAACACTAAAGATTAGATTCATATAGACTGGATCAACAGGCTTCATGAAATCACTACTAAGTTCAAGAGTGATGAAGCTGGTTTTAGAAAGAAGTTATCAAAAAAGAGAAAAAGAAATGTATCTCAAGAAGAGTATAGTCTGCAAAAGGCAAGGTCTGATGCTATTAGCAGCCCTTCTCAACCAAATTTTACCCCACCTTCCCAACCAAACCAAACTTCCATTCCTAACTAAACTTCTCTGACCAGACCATATTTGAACATCAATAAGAACTTGTCATTTCAACCTCAGTTTAAATACCTTCTCTTCATAGGTATCTTTAAATCTTCCTACCTAGACCTCATACTAAACCATCTAGCCTTTACCCCTCTTACAGTCATTACCCCTAGTCCATCTCTTCTTAAAAACATCAAACCAACCTCAGATGAAGAAGATTTAGGATATTATTACCCTTCTAATCTAGCCATTGTTAAAGCTTATGGATTTGATCATAGGAAAGTCCATATCCTTCCCTCAGCTCCTTATTTTGTCCCACCAATGACTTTTGACTAACTCGTGCAAAACCCTCACCTTATCTCGACATCACACATTGCTATGCATTATGATCTCAAAGCATAAGAGACCAGTGTTCAAATGGATATGCAACAAAGGAAATAGTATCACAAGTTTTCATTCAGTAGTTTCTCCAGGAAAGAAGATTTTAATTGCTCTAGATCATTTGCATCCTAGAGCTATAAGGATTTAGAAAGGCAGAATAAAGAAGCTCATGCCACCAAAGTCCAAGCCTTTTTACAAAGGTTATCTCAAACCCCGTAAGTTCTCTAAAGATTCCCTGAAAAGTATCCTTTCAACCCCTAATTCAACAGAAGAACATACAAATGCTCTATGGAGTCACTACCTTTGGACAATAAGAGATGAAGGTTGCTGCTCTGAACCTCTTAATCAACCTCTTTTCTTTTATCGCCCATTTGTTATTTTCTTTCACTCATCAAAATCTTTATCCTCCAAACTCGTTTCTTCATTATTGTTTCAATAGGTGCCTCCCTCCTAATCTTATCTGCCCCAGCCCATGGCTTAACCGTTTAGCCTCTATGATGTCCCTCCTCTTTATTGATAACAAAAGGGGGAGTAAATTAGAAGTTTTTTATTGGGAATAATCTTAGGGGGAGTATAAGTATCTATGATCAGTCCTTGTAATGTTTTGTTTATAATGCTCTATACTGATCTCTTTTTGATATATAAATGAAGTTTGTTCTTACTCTAATTATGAAGATTGCTTTGATATTCTAAGTTGATATGGTAATTTTATGCTCTAAGTTTGCATGCTCTAATCTCATATTGCTTATCTAAGAAAAAATTCATGCTCTGATATGTAAAAAGACTTATCTTTCAAATGATTAACATCAGTTATTCTGATCTTTGAAAAGTCTAATTGGAAAATCTCTAAAAGCTTTTTTTTCTTAAAAAGCATGAGCATTGTTCTTTTAAAATATTTTGAATATTTGCTCTAATACACATTTGCTCTATCACATGATCTCTTATATGTATACTCTGATATATATTATCACATGATCAAATACACTGATGATATATGAGCTTTTGGTATTATTGCTCTAGTAATATCTTGTTTGAAACATTCTCTTTTATTGCTCTAATTATCATGGACTTCATTTAAAAAAAGACATGATGTTTGTTATTAATAAATAGGGGAAGATTGTTGAGATCAAGTCTGGTTTGAAAAAGAAAGCTGGCAATAATCATTGACCGGACCTTAAGTCATTCCATTATAATCAAACCCCAAGATTCGTTAATAACATACATGATAAGTGTCCAAATTGTATATACTTTTAATGTTAATTGGGCATTATGTGAATGGATTATATGGTGTTTAGGTTATTTTGCAAGTTAAATTTAGGATAAATTGAAATCCAAGCATTGTATATACAAACATGTAAAAAGGTACTTCCAAATCCCACTATTGATCAAATTTCAGGTATGGAGGAAGAAGGAAGAGAAAAAGAAAAGAAAAGAAAAGAGAGAAGCTTCACTTAAATTCCCCAAGTTAAAAGCAAAAATTTCATAATTTGCTCAAACGAGTCATACATTAGCTTGAGCGAATCATTCGCTGCAGCCATTCCCCCATCCGCTTGAGCGAGTACAATTAAGGATCTTAAAGAAGTATCAAGTGTGTATTTCACTTGGGGCGAGAATTAGTTTGCCCAAGCAAAAATGGTCCAGAATGATTTCAATGCCAAGATTGCTTAAGCGAATTTCTATCGCTTAAGTGAAATATAACCAAAGAGCAGAAGAAGGAGTTTTCGCTTAAGCGTGACATCAAATAATAGCAGCAAGTTTTAGGCAGAGAGCTTTAAACACTAATTCACTTGAGCGAGACATATCCGCTCAAGCGAATTTCTTCCAGAATCAAGTTTATTGGGAATTCGCTCAAGCTACCTGGGACAAGAAGCAAGCGAAGCAAGCGAAGCAAGCAAAGCAAGAACAGGGGAATAAGCATACTCAAGCTTCGCTCAAGCGAATTATCTTCACTTGAGTAAATATACAACCAGGTGAAGCAGGACAAAGACGTTTCTTCGAATTGAAGCAAGCTGATCGCTCAAGTGATGCCTTAATTCGCTTGAGCGAGTTGACCAGTATATAAGGACTCTGAAAATATTTTTAAAGGTGACACACGAAAGAATAGAGAGAAGAATATCTTGGAGCATTCATCTTGTTTGGTTTTCTTTCTTCTTTTTCCAGGATTGTTCACTGATTATGGCTACCATGAGTAGCTAATTTCTCTTCCTTGGGATTCGATGTAACCAAATTGAACCTGATGAACACGTGTTATAGATTTATATATTTGGTAACTTCATTCTATGATTCTTAGTTTTCCATTTTATGCTTATTGCTTGAAGCCATCTGATCAATGCTTTCCTAATTTTTAGTTTCCGTTTGTTATTGGAAAATTGCTTTTGAAAACTGATCTAAGTGGAAAACTTGTAATGTTGATTATTAGGAATAATAATCGAGGAAACAAACGTTGATATAATTGTGTTTAATGCTGGAATGGATTCAAAAATGATCAAGGGATTGACATCTTCGGAACCATTCTTATGAATTTCGTAATCAAGGAATCGATACAAATGACTTTGATTGTGGCGTAAAGAAAAAACTAGTTTGAAAATCGTTTATTTGAATATATACTGTGCGTCGAAGGGTGAGAAAGGTGAACTCCAATCCCAGGTTTTATAATCTATTATTTCCTGATATTTTCTTTGTTATTGTCCATATGTACTTTTATTTATGTCTACAAATCCAACAACTTATGAAAAAGATTTCTCATTTTAATCGGAATATTTCAATATTATTTTAACAACAATTTCCCAGTGGAACAACATCTGTTTTTATAAACATATACTACACGACGGTGGTCCACTTGCCACCATTGTCATTAAAACTAACAATCACTCGATTTGTTCACCAACACACCAAGACATTTAAATTAAATGAAATCTGCCTATGTGTAATCTAACCTGTTTAAAATTAAGTGTTCTAAGAAACATATACTAAGTCCACATGTTACAAAAGAAAGAGGGAGTCCATTAAATCAAAGGTTTGATACATCAACAGTTTGATTCTAGACTTTACCAAAAGAGGCTGATTCAAGAATTTTCAGATATATAAACCAACAATTAGACCTCAGACTTTTGATGCAACAAGATTATGCAACATGAACATTGCTCTAAGTACTGATCATACAACGTTCTAAATCATTCTTCATGATACTCTGAAGTCAAGCTCTTATCAAGAAAACTATGCTCATCATCAAAAAAGGAAAGGAACAAAACAGTGGATCAACCAAAGCACTCTTTGTAGAAATCAATGAAACTACTCTACACATTTCAAAAAAGCTTAATTAAGTCAGCTCATATGTCAGGAAGTTTCAAAAGTGCAACAACATATACTTTGCGTGATTGTTAGAAAAAGAAAACCAACAAATGGCTTTATGCTCTGAAGATCTCAAGGAACTCTAATTTCATGCAAGTTTCAAAGTTCCTTGACACCAGACCTTTTAGCTTATCATCAGTTTATCAAGGTCTGGTGTTTGCGATCAAGAAAAACTCTTTCAAAGGATTTCTAATGGCTATATCTCTTCACTAGATTATCAAACGGTTATCTTGAGTGACCTATATATTTAAAGAAATTCATTATCGAAGAAGAGACAAGCATATCAAGAACAATCAATCTCTGTGATTAAAGTTCTCTTAATTTATTCGTAGCTTCTCTTAGACAAAGGCCTTCTTTGTTGTTCTACCTTTAGTAGACCTTGGTCCTTTTGTCTTTCTTTACTTAGTGTATATGGTCATCTTTGTATATCTTTCATACACTAAGTTTTGTGAAACACCTTACACTCTATTCTTACAAACTTGTTGTTGTGTGAAAGTCTGGTGTGTTGTCAGCCTTTAAGTTTCATTGGGAAACAGTTGTGGCCTAAAGAGACTTTTGAAAGAATACTTGGGTTTGAGCGAAGAGTGGCTTGTTCAAAGAATACTTGGGTTTAAGCTAGGAGTGGCTAAAGTCAAAAATACTTATGGCATAAGTCTGGTGTTGTTATTGTAAAGAAGATTTTACAATAGTGGAAATCCTTCAAGTTGGAAGGGACTAGACGTAACTTCTGTATTGGAAGTGAACCAGTATAAATCTCCTGTGTTTATTCCTCTTTTTCCTTGCTCTTATCAAGTTTGCTTTAAGAGTCTAATTACTTGCGCTTTAAAGGTTTAAATTTTCACAAAAAGAGTCTAAGACTTATCCAACCCCTCTTCTAATTCTGACTCTGAACCATCACTCTCTTTTTCTTTTCTACCACAACTCACCTTAAGATTTTTGTGAAGGTTGACATATCATTAAGATTAAACATCAATCTCGTGTTTTTTTCTAAAATATGTATCCTTATATTATTTATTTTAATTGTTGATAATTTGTGAAGTCATCATTCTCAATTTTACATTATTACACCATCATTAATTTTGATAACAAGACACCACAATCGTAATTCACAACAAGTCATTGCCAATCTTCTACATATATGTTTATGTTGATGTGTTTTTTTCCTATACTTCAGATTGTATGATCTGGTAAATTATTATTCATGTTTATAGTCTTTCACATCAGACGATCTAAGATATTGTTTTATAAAGAAAATGTGTTCCAGATCATACAATCAGGGCAATTGTTTATATATATATATATATATATATATATATATATATATATATTCTTCTAGCTTATAGGACTATGAAACTATTTTTTTAAAAAAAAGTGTTTTCCATATAGTAGGATCCAAAAGTTTTAACTTTATAACATTTTTATTTTAGTTTCAATTTGTAAAATATAATTTTTCAATGAATTTAATTTAAATACACTTTTAGTGTAAAATTTTTTTATATTGACCTCAAATCATGTAAGCAATCATTCTCGATTTATGAAATAAATACTTTAAAAGTCATATGTATGATGGATTATAATTGGTTGATAATGTAAAATTTTTTACATTGACAATGTATACGAATTAATCTTTTTTCAATTAAGTTTTAATATATCATTTATTTTTGTTTTTTAAAAAAATACATAAAAATTTTGGAAAGTTGACAACTTTAGCGCATGAGCTCGTGAATTGAACTAAATACTTTAGGAACTTCAAACGAGTTACACTTTAACTAAAAAAATTGATTCATAAAAAACTCGACTTGAATTCAACTCAAGTAAATTCTTATTGAGTCGAAGTCGGATTCAAATAAATTCGATTTAACTCGACTCATTTTCAACCTTAAGTATCATATCATGTCATTACAATTTTATTTTATTTTTCAATTTAACCCTCACAACTAATTAAACTCATAAAGCTAATTTGACATGACAGTGTTTGAGTGCAAGCGTAAATACGGGACCAGGCTTGCCTCTCGTAGGCTCTCCCTCCCGACCTTGTAGTTTATCAAAACAAATTTACACCAGCTTTTAAAATAATTGGTGTAATATGTAACACGCTCTCTTACACCTTAATAAATTCTAGAAAAATTTATAATTTTTTTACTAAAGATATGATTATTAAAAAGAAACTATCGAAATAAATTACATACATCATTTCTGAAATACCTCATAAATATTATTAAAACTATATAAGGTAATTTTACATTCATCCGAAGAAAATAAATATTAAACATTATAAGAAAGAGAGGAAACTCCATGGCCCAGAAGCAGTTACTTAATAACATTATTTATTCATTGGACCACGATATTCATACCGAACTCCCTTTCTAGAATGTGTTATATTTACTGTCGAGATTCTTCGATCCTTCCCTCTGAACCATCAATTTAAAACACATGAAACAAAAACACGGAGAAAGGAGTGAGAAACAAAATATAATATTCCCAAATGGGGCATAAGCAATAAAGAGTTTTCACAAACTAATATATAATAATATCAATCCCAATCACATACACAATCAATTATGAATGCATAAATGTTATGCAATATCTTCATCATAACTTACCTATATATGTGGGCCTTTAAATTTTAATTTGTACTGGGCCAACCAGGAGTTTACACTGTTCCATAAGTCTGGATAATAATAATATGAACAGCTCAACTGGCATGGAAATACTTAGAGACTAGTCAGATTGAGAAAGTTTTTATTGTGAAAGTACCCGACACTAGGGAGCTACCCCAAGTCTACTGAAGCACCCTTTCACACCCTGTCATCCCAAGGCTCGAAATTAAGCCCCCTCTAATGTATCCTTGGTTTCTATAATTCGTCCCAGACAATATCATTTTATTTCACTTTAATGATTCATGATGCATGAACTACTCGCGTATTTAGTTTGTTAAGGCTTTTAGAAACTCAATTATTAAATACCTTAAAGGTTTACAACATCATTTCAATAAACTGTATATTTTCTCAATTCTCTGAATTTCTGTCCCACAGAAATAAATTTGGTACAGTTTTCGAATCTCACTGAAATTGAGTTTCTAAGCCTTAAATATCTCAAAACTTTCTCATATAAAACTTTACATAATCTTTCTCAAATTGAATCTTAACAAGATCAAATTTAGAAATCTCAATTATTTCCAAATATCTTTATTTATTAAGTTGGAAAAATAAAATAATTTTCTTTTGAAAATTTTATTTAATTAAAAGAGAATAATCTTTAAATCATTAACCAAAAATACTTAAAATTATAAAATTTTTCTTTAATTCAAGATTTAATTATCTCAACTTGTTATAAATTAATTTTCATAAAATGTCTTCTTTTTAAAATAAATACTAATTTTTTATTCTAAATATTAAAAGTAAAGTTAATAAAAATAATTTCTAAGAAGAAATAAAAGAATTAAAATAATAAAAATTTAAAGAGTAAAGTAAAAAATTCTTACTGAGTTTTAGCTTTTCGTCATGCTTGCTATATGCTTAACTTCATATCACAAGATCATCAATCATAATCAAATATTATCAATCACAATATCATCAATCACAATCAAATAATATTGATCACAATTAAATATCATCAATAATAATAATCAAATACCAATAATTATAATCAAATCAATTAAATATAATTCAAATTTTAATGGTTATTTAAATTATTAAAATTGATTTTGAGTCCTTATAGTCATTCCTTGCATAGGTCTATGTAAGTTCATATAATCTAGTCCTTGCATAGGTATAATACAGTCCATATAAGTCAAACTAGTCCAAGTCCTTGCATAGGTTCAGTCCAGTTCGTATAGGTTATGAAAGTCTAGGTCCTTGCATAGGTATGTCAGAGTTAGTTACACCAGATATTTAATTTAAAATTTATTATAAATTTTAAGTTGAAAAGTTAATATTTTAAAATAATAATATTATTAAATTTAAAAGGAGTAGGGGACTCCTCCCATTATTTTTATGTCTTTTCATATTATATTCTCATCTCACTCCCCCTTACCTCTTGTATCTTGGTTCGTTATGGAAAGTCCGTGTGTGCCTCATCTTCGAGTTTTAAAACATACTAATTTCATTTTAATATAGTTACAAAATGAAAATTTAGATTACTATTTGAAACAGGAAGGTTAAATAGTAATTATGCATATTAACGGTAAATAGTAAATTTTAAATAGTTATTGTGAATAGTAACAGTAAATAGTAAAATGTGAATAGTAACTATAAATAGTAAAACGTGAATAGTAATAGTAAATAGTAAAACATGAATAATAACGGTAAATAGTAAAATGTGAATAGTAATGGTAAATAGTAAAACGTGAATAGTAAAGATAAATAGTAACAGTAAATAGTAATTTACTATTTGAATAGTAATTTAGTACTTGAATAGTGATTTACCATTGACATAGCAATTTAATATTCAGAATAGTAACTTAAAATAATATTATATCCAGTTTAATAATAGATTTTTAAGTGATATAAAAATAACCTTCATAATAATAAAAAGATTATGAAAGAAATTTATTATTACCTTAGAAATTTTACAGAACCTCTTTCCTTTGGAAAATATCTTCCTCTCTTCACTTAATACTATCCTTCCAGCACTACTAAGTTTTCAATTTTCTGTGAAAATCTCGGTGCCTCGCCCCTCTATTTATAGCAAAGTAAGTTATTGTGCATTTGAATATTTTATTATAAAAGTACTATGCAATTTTGAAAATTTCGTTCCTGGTTACTGTGCAACATTTGAAATTTTCGTTCATGCACAGTGTTATGCATAGTAAATGTCGGCTGAATTATTAAGCCAAATAGTAACCTTTCACTCGGTATATTTTAAATATTCAAAATCAGTCCTTTTCGAAATTTAACGATATTATATCAGTCCTCACTAATTTTATAATAAGTAATATAAAGTTTAAATTTTAAAAATCTAAAATTTTCTGTTAATAAAAATTTATTGATACGTTTCTAATTTTTTAATGATTGGAAAAAATCAAGATTTTTCTCAAACCTATCATTTTTAGATAAGTCTACTTGAAATAGATTTTAAAAAATTTTCTTATAATTTAACTTCACTTTCTTATAAATATTTTTAATTTTAAGTCACTTTATATGAATTTAAAATGATTTAAAATATATTATTTTATTAAAATATTTCCAAAATTCCAAAAAAATTCTATAAAATCATAAATAATACGTAGATTAAAAAGTTCTAAAGAACCAGAATCTAATTCCTTCAAAATTTTAATATAAAAATAAAAATATAGGTGTTACATAATAAGTAATAAAATATTAGATTTTTTATACCCGCTGCTTATTAAACTAATGTAAAATGGTGCTTTTTCCATCTATTTATAAAATAATCAATGTAGTAGACATTTTAATAATTAACTACACAAGTATGGAATCTTTAACATAAGTGAGTCTATTTCTTAAATAAATGTTTTAGAATTAGACTAGTCATTAAATCGATGAAGATACGAGTTCAACGAAGCATAATCAAATTGAGGATTGAACTATAATTAAATCAACAATAATACATAATTTATTCTATTGAATTAGCTAAGGTCTCTGTTATTTTTGTCTCTTTTAATTATAGGAAGTTATCTTTATCTCATATCTTAGGAAATTATCTCTATCTATTAGATATTGAGATGAGATCATGACCTTATTTAATGTATAAATATGGCCTCATAGCCCTCTCTATAATTTAAGTGATATTTTGAGTAACAAACCTTATATCCCTAGAGTAATTCTCTAGGATTTTGACATTTACACGCTTAGAGTGAACATTTTGGCACCCACCATGGCTGCGGTAAAACAGTTCCACATTAGAAGAATGATCACGCGCAGCAATCCCAGACGCAAAGATGACAAAGACCCTTAGGAGAAGCAACGGCGATGCTAGGGCAGGGACAATCAACTAGAAGAGGTTTTGACTCTTGTCAAAACATTGCAACGTACTGTGGAAGAACTAAGAAAGAAGAATAAGGATTTGAGAAATCATCGATTAGAGAAGAGGGAGACTTCCCGTTATTAAAACACCCAAACATCAGTAACACAAGAACAATTCACCTTAACAATTCTCTATAAACTATATGATTCAACAATATTCTTCAAATTACGATTGCATTAAGTCCTAAAAGCTCGAGTGAAGTCTCGAGGGTAACGACAAAAGTCATAAAACTCTAAGTGACGCCTCAGGGTAACGATAAATGAGTCCTAAAACCTTGAGTGACGGCTCAATGACAACAACAAATAAGTCCCAAAACTCCGAGTGATGACTCGAGGGTAATGATAAATAATTACTACGTTAAGTCCTAAAACTTTGAGTGACGACTCGATGGTAAGACAAATAATTACTACGTCAACTCCTAAAACTTTGAGTGACAGCTCGGGGTCACAACAAACAATTACTATAAGAGGATGCCAGGGCAGGGACAATCAACTAGAAGAGGTTTTGACTCTTGTCAAAACATTGCAACGTACTGTGGAAGAACTAAGAAAGAAGAATAAGGATTTGAGAAATCATCGATTAGAGAAGAGGGAGACTTCCCGTTATTAAAACACCCAAACATCAGTAACACAAGAACAATTCACCTTAACAATTCTCTATAAACTATATGATTCAACAATATTCTTCAAATTACGATTGCATTAAGTCCTAAAAGCTCGAGTGAAGTCTCGAGGGTAACGACAAAAGTCATAAAACTCTAAGTGACGCCTCAGGGTAACGATAAATGAGTCCTAAAACCTTGAGTGACGGCTCGATGACAACAACAAATAAGTCCCAAAACTCCGAGTGATGACTCGAGGGTAATGATAAATAATTACTACGTTAAGTCCTAAAACTTTGAGTGACGACTCGATGGTAAGACAAATAATTACTACGTCAACTCCTAAAACTTTGAGTGACAGCTCGGGGTCACAACAAACAATTACTATAAGAGGATGCCAGGGCAGGGACAATCAACTAGAAGAGGTTTTGACTCTTGTCAAAACATTGCAACGTACTGTGGAAGAACTAAGAAAGAAGAATAAGGATTTGAGAAATCATCGATTAGAGAAGAGGGAGACTTCCCGTTATTAAAACACCCAAACATCAGTAACACATTCACCTTAACAATTCTCTATAAACTATATGATTCAACAACGTTCTTCAAATTACGATTGCATTAAGTCCTAAATGCTCGAGTGAAGTCTCGAGGGTAACGACAAATAAGTCATAAAACTCTGAGTGACGCCTCGGGGTAACGACAATGAGTCGTAAAACCTAGAGTGACGGCTCGATGACAACAATAAATAAGTCCCAAAACTCCGAGTGATGACTCGAGGGTAACGATAAATAATTACTATGTTAAGTCCTAAAACTTTGAGTGACGACTCGATGGTAAGACAAATAATTACTACGTCAACTCTTAAAACTTTGAGTGACAACTCGGGGGTCACAACAAATAATTACTATAAGAGGATGCCAGGGCAGGGACAATAACTAGAAGAGGTTTTGACTCTTGTCAAAACATTGCAACGTACTGTGGAAGAACTAAGAAAGAAGAATAAGGATTTAAGAAATCATTGATTAGAGAAGAGGGAGACTTCCTGTTATTAAAACACCCAAACATCAGTAACAGATTCACCTTAACAATTCTCTATGAACTATATGATTCAACAACGTTCTTCAAATTACGATTGTATTAAGTCCTAAAAGCTCGAGTGAAGTCTCGAGGGTAACGACAAATAAGTCATAAAACTGAGTGACGCCTCGGGGTAACGACAAATGAGTCCTAAAACCTCGAGTGACGGCTCGATGACAACGAAAAATAAGTCCTAAAACTCCGAATGATGACTCGAGGGTAACGATAAATAATTACTACGTTAAGTCCTAAAACTTTTAGTGACGACTCGATGGTAAGACAAATAATTACTACGTCAACTCCTAAAACATTGAGTGACAGGTCGGGGTCACAACAAACAATTACTATAAGAGGATGCCAGGGCAGGGACAATCAACTAGAAGAGGTTTTGACTCTTGTCAAAACATTGCAACGGACTGTGGAAGAACTAAGAAAGAAGAATAAGGATTTGAGAAATCATCGATTAGAGAAGAGGGAGACTTCCTGTAACACCCCTATTTTTATTTTTATATTAAAATTTTGAAGGAATTAAATTATGGTTCTTTAGAACTCTTTAACCTACGTATTATTTATGATTTTTTGGAATTTTTTAGAATTTTGGAATTTTTTTAATAAAATAATATTTTTTTAAATAATTCATATAAGTGACTTAAATTAAAAATATTTATAAGAAAGTGAATTTAAATTATAAGAAAATTTTCTAAAATCCGTTTCAAGTAGACTTATCTAAAAATTATCGGTTTGAGAAAAATCTTGATTTTTTCCAATCGTTAAAAAATTGGAAACGTATCAATAAATTTTTATTAACAGAAAATTTTAGATTTTTAAAATTTCAGCTTTATATTACTTATTATAAAATTAGTGAGGACTGATATAATATCGCTAAATTTCAAAAAGGACTCATTTTGAATATTTAAAATATACCGAGTGAAGGGTTACTATTTGACTTAATAATTTTGCCGACAATTACTATGCAAATCACTGTGCATGTATGAAATTTTCAAAAGATGCACAGTAACCTGGAATAAAAAATTCAAAAATGCATAGTACTTTTATATTAAAATAATGGAATGCATAGTAAATTTTTTTCCTATAAATACCGAAGGATTTCTTCTTTAGAATTCACAATTTCAGATTAAGTTTTCTTAATATAGTAGTGCTAGTGAGATATTGGTGGAAGTGAGAGAGAGAAGAAAAGCTTTTGGAGAGAAGGTTCTGCCAAAATCCTAAGGTAAGAATACTTCTCTTTTATATTTTTTTAGGTTATTTTTATATCATTTTTAGAAATCTGTTATTATACTGGAAATAATATTATTTTAAGTTACTATTCTGCATAATAAACACTATTTTAATAGTAAATTACTATTTCAATAGTAAATTACTATTCAAATAGTAAATTACTTTTTACTGTTACTATTTACTGTTACTATTCATATTTTACTATTTACTGTTAATATTCACGTTTTACTATTTACTGTTACTATTCATGTTTTTACTATTTACTGTTACTATTCATGATTTACTATTCACTATTCACTATTCAAAATTTACCATTTCTGTTTTAAGTAGTAATCTTAATCTTCGTCTTATACTTATACTGAAATAAGATTGGTATTAATATTTCTAGAAATCGGAGGCGCAAAGCAAATCCATTTTAGGTAACAATTCGAGGTAAGGGGGAGTGAATAAGAGTATAATATGAAAAGACATAAGAATAATGGGAGGAGTCCCCTACTCCTTTTAAATTTAATAATATTATTATTTTAAAATATTAACTTTTTAACTTAACAATTTTAATAAATTTTAAATTAAATATCCGGTTTAACTAACTCTAACATACCTATGCAAGGACTTGGACCATTATGACCTATATGGATTGGACTATACCTATGCAAGGACTTGGACCATTATGACACATATGGACTGAACTATACCTATGCAAGGACTGGATTATATGGACTTACATATACCTATACGAGGAATTGACCAAAATGACTCAAATTGACTATATTAATAATCATTAAACTTTGTATTATGATATGTATTAATGATATTTAATTGATTTGATTATGATTGATTGATTGATGATATTTAGTTATGATTGATATTGCTTGATTTTGATTGATGATATTGTAATGTGGAGTTTGAGCATATAGCGAGCATGACGGAAAGCTAAAATTCAGTAAGAATTTCTTACCTTACTCTTTAAATTTTATTATCTTTTATTCCTTCTTAGAAATTATTTTTATTAACTTTATTTTCAATATTTAGAATAAAAAAATTAGTATTTATTTTAGAAAGAAAACATTTTATGAGAATTTATTTAATTAAATCTTGAGTTAAAGAAAAATTTTGTAATGTTAAGTATTTTTGGTTAATAATTATTCTCTTTTAATAAAACAAAATTTTTTTAAAAAAATTATTTTATTTTTTCCAACTTAATAACTAAAGATATTTGGAAATAATTGAGATTCCTAAATTTGATTTTGTTAAGATTTAATTTGAGAAAGATTATGTAAAGTTTTATATGATAAAGTTTTTAGATATTTAAGGCTTAGAAACTCAATTTCAGTGAGATTTGAAAACTGTACCAAATTTATTTCTGTGGGACAGAAATTCAGAGAATTGAGAAAATGTACAGTTTATTGAAATGATATTGTAAACCTTTAAGGGATTTAATAATTGAGTTTCTAAAAGTCTTAACCAACTCAGTACGCTAGTAGTTCATGCATCATGAATCATTAAAGTGAAATGAAATAATATTGTCTGGGGACGGATTATAGAAACCGAGGATACATTAGAGGAGGCTTAATTACGAGCCTTGGGATGAGAGGGTGTGAAAGGGTGCTTTAGGGGACCTGGGGTAGCTCCCTAGTGTCGGGTACTTTCACAATAAAAACTTTCTCAATCTGACTAGTCTCTAAGTGTTTCCATGCCAGTTGAGCTGTTCATATTATTATTATCAGACTTATGGAACAGTGTAAACTCCTGGTTGGCCCAGTGCAAATTAAAATTTAAGGGCCCACATATATAGGTAAGTTATGATGAAGATATTGCATAACATTCATGCATTCATAATTGATTGTGTATGTGATTGTGATTGATATTATTATGTATTGGTTTGTGAAAACCCTTTGTTGCTTATGTCTTAATTGAGAATATTATATTCTGTTTCTCACTCCTTTCTCCGTGTTTTTGTTTCACATGTTTTAAATTGATGGTTCAGAGGGAAGGATCGAAGAATATCGGCAGTAAATATAGCACGTTCTAGAAAGGGAGCTCGGTATGAATACCGTGGTCCAATGAATAAATAATGTTAATAAGTAACTGCTTCTGGGCCATGGAGTTTCCTCTCTTTCTTATAATGTTTAATGTTTATTTTCTTCGGATGAATGTACATATACTTTATAAAGTTTTAATAATATTTGTGAGGTATTTCAGAAATAATGTATATAATTTATTCCGATAGTTTCTTTTTAACAATCATATCTTTAAAAAAAAAATTACGAGTTTTTCTAGAATTTATTAAGGTGTAACAGAGGGTGTTACAAAGTGGTATCAGAACAGTTAATCCAATAGGCCTGGGGAAAAGGTCTATCTTGCTTTGTCTGTAAACTCTGTATAGGTGATAGAGAATAGAATATCTGACTTGGTAGTAACTGTGATTGATGTGACAAATCTCAGTTACTGTGAAACAAGAAACTAATGGCTGGAAACGATCTTGCTGGAGTTGTAGAACGCTTAATCAATGTAATGGGAGCACGTGAAGGTCAAGGTAACGATGCCTTGAGAAGGCTGGACCTATTCGAAAAGCACAATCCACCTCATTTCAATGGAGGATATAACCCTGATGGAGCACAAATCTAGATTCGAGAGATAGAGAAGATTTTTCGAGCATTACAATGTAATGAAGCTGATAAGGTAGTCTTCGCTACTTATGCCTTATCTGAGGATGTCGAACATTGGTGGGATAGCATGCGTAGACAATTTGAAGTCAATGACGTGGAGATCACTTGGGATTATTTCAAGGATATATTTCTGGAGAAATACTTTCCAGCTGATGTTAAAGAGAAAAGACAATTCGAATTCTTGTCGCTGACCCAAGGAAATATGACCGTTGAAGAATACGCATCCAGGTTTGAAGAGCTATCTCGTTTTCATTCTCATTATAATGATGCTACTAATGAAAGAGATCGGTGTGCAAAGTTTGTAAATGGATTGCGGCCAGAAATTAAGGAAGCTATACGAATGCAGGAAATCCGTGAATTTTCTGTATTGGTAAATCGCTGTAGGATCTTTGAAGAAGATCATAAGGATAGAATGACCAAAAGTCGTGAACCCATTCACAAGGCAGGAGAAATGAGAAGTGGAGGACCTCACCATCACCAAAGAAGAGACTTCAGAAGGAATAAGCCTTACCAAGCGCCATTTCGCCGGTTTGTAGCAGCATCTGTTCCTAACAGACCCCAAGCTTCAACTGGAAGCTATTACCCAACATCTGCACCAAATTTTAAATGTTTTATCTGTGGAGGACCCCATTTGAAAAGGGATTGTCCTAAAAACACTTATGTTTGTTTTAAGTGTAACAAACCAAGTCATCACATCAAGGATTGCCTAGAGATGAAGAGAGAAAACCCTGAAGGTGCAAGTATAAGCATAAATACTCAAGGAGGCGTGCACAGTGCAGTCGGAAGGCTGAAGGCAAAAGGAAAGGTTTTTGCAATCACTGGAGAAGAAGCATCTCATGCTGATTCCATGGTAGAAGGTAAGTGTATCATTAATAAGATTTCTTTAACTGTTATGTATGACTCAGGTGCATCACATTCCTTTATTGCTAATGACTGTGTAGAAAAACTAAAATTACCTGTGATAGAACTGCTATTTGACTTATCTGTACATACTCCTGGAAACAATCCCATTGTCACTTCTAAAGCCTGTTGGAACTGCCCTATTGTCATAAATGGTAGGGACTTTAAAGCTAATCTTTTCTGTTTACCCCTTTCTGGCTTAGAAGTTATTATTGGGCTAGATTGGTTGTCTGACAATCATGTTCTAATAGATTGTCATAATAAAACCATAATGTTTAAAGAACCAGTGAATTTGAATCCTGAGGATTCGAGATTTCTAACCGCCAACCAAGTGAGTGCCTCTTTAAAAGGAGGGGCTCAAGGATTCATGCTATTGCTTTCAACAAAAGGAGAGCAAGAATCAAAAATCAAAAATCTGCCGATTGTGTGTGAATTTCCTGACGTTTTTCCTGAAGATATCCCTGGTTTACCCCCAGAAAGAGATGTAGAATTTTCTATTGATCTAGTACCTGGAGTTGGACCTATTTCAATTGCATCATACCGAATGTCACCTCTAGAATTAGAAAAGTTGAAGAAACAACTTGAAGAGATGATAGAGAAGCAGTTTATACGACCCAGTGTATCCCCCTGGGGTGCACCAGTGTTGTTGGTTAAGAAGAAGGATGGTAGCATGAGGTTGTGTGTAGATTATCAACAACTAAACAAGGTGACAATCAAGAACAGATATCCTCTACCAAGGATTGATGACTTGATGGATCAGCTGCGTGGTGCCACGGTGTTCTCCAAAATTGATTTGAGGTATGGATACCATCAAATAAGGGTGAAGAAAGAAGATGTATCAAAAACTGCTTTTAGAACACGCTATGGCCATTACGAATATCTAGTAATGCCTTTTGGTGTAACTAATGCACCAGCCGTATTCATGGATTACATGAATAGGATTTTTTATCCATATCTAGATAAATTTGTAGTGGTGTTCATTGATGATATATTAGTGTACTCTAAAAGTAGAGAAGAACATATTGAACATTTGAAGGTCGTGTTGGAAATCCTGAAAAAGAAATAACTGTATGCAAAGCTGTCAAAGTGTGAATTCTGGTTGGAAGAGGTGAATTTTTTAGGACATGTAATTAGTCAAGGAGGAATAGCTGTAGACCCTTCCAAGGTGGAGGCGGTTTTAAAATGGGAGAGACCAACGACGATCACTGAGATTAGAAGTTTCTTGGGCTTGGCTGGATACTATAGGAGATTCATTGAAGGATTTTCAAAGCTAGGATACCCATTGACCAAGTTAACACGGAAAGGACAACCTTTTGTGTGGATGACACAATACGAGAATAGTTTCCAAGAGCTGAAAGATCGACTTACTTCTGTGCTAGTGTTAGTACTCCCTGATCCACATCGAAGTTTTGAAGTTTACTGTGATGCGTCTAAACAAGGACTAGGAAGTGTACTCATGCAAGACAAGAAGGTTGTAGCCTATGCGTCACGTCAATTAAGGCAACATGAGATTAACTACCCTACCCATGACTTAGAGTTAGCCGCTGTAGTTTTTGCCTTAAAGATTTGGAGGCATTATCTATACGGTGCAACATTCGATGTGTTTAGTGATCATAAGAGTCTCAAGTATTTATTCGACCAAAAGGAGTTAAACATGAGGCAACGGAGATGGATGGAGTTCTTAAAGGACTACAACTTTGAGTTGCAATACCATCCTGGAAAAGCGAACGTAGTAGCTGATGCTTTAAGTCGAAAGTCTCTACATGCGTCCACAATGATGATTAAAGAGCTGGAATTAATAAAGAACTTCAGAGATCTTAACCTAGCAGTAAAGGTTAATGCTAACAGCTACAGATTAGGAGCGTTGCAAGTGACAAATGAATTCCTGAGGCAAGTTTTAGAGGCTCAACGAGATGATGAATTCCTACAAGAAAAGAAAGAACTTTTGAAACAAGGAAAAGAAGTCGAGTTCAATGTAAGAAATGACCAATTACTGAGGTATAAAGATCGAGTGTGTATCCCTGATCAAGAGGAGTTGAGGAAAGCAATTCTGGAAGAAGGACACAAAAGTTATATGAGCATTCATCCCGGAGCTACTAAAATGTATCAAGATTTGAAGAATTTATTTTGGTGGCCTGGAATGAAGAAAGCAGTGGCAGAGTACGTGGCTGCATGTCTAATTTGCTAGAAGGTTAAAGTAGAACACCAAAAACCCCCTGGAATGTTACAATCAATGGAAATACCGGAATGGAAATGGGATGGCATTACCATGGATTTTGTGACTTCTCTACCTAAAACTCCATTAGGACATGATTCAATATGGGTAATAGTTGATAGACTAACAAAGTCTGCCCACTTTATTCCCATCAACATTCGTTACTCTATGGAGAAGCTGGCAAAATTATACATCGAGGAGATTGTGAGATTGCATGGAATTCCTTCAAGTATCATTTCTGATCGGGACCCTCGTTTTACATCACAATTCTGGAAGAGCTTGCACAAGGCTTTGGGAACAAGACTGTGTCTAAGTTCAGCATATCATCCTCAAACGGATGGACAATCAGAAAGAACAATCCAATCTCTAGAGGACTTGTTACGAGCTTGTGTGTTAGAGCATAAAGGAAGTTGGAATCAATTCTTACCATATGTGGAGTTTACCTACAACAACAGTTTCCATGCTAGCATTGGCATGGCACCTTTTGAAGCATTATATGGAAGAAAATGTAGGACCCCGCTATGTTGGTTTGAGACTGGTGAAAACTTGATGCTAGGACCAGAGTTGGTACAACAAACCACGGATAAAATCAAAATAGTTTAGGAAAAGATGAAGGCAACACAGAGCAGGCAGAAAAGTTACTATGACAAAAGAAGAAAGCCGCTCGAATTTCAAGAAGGCGATCATGTATTCTTGAAAGTCACACCTATGACTGGGGTCGGTCGGGCAATAAAATCTCGAAAACTAACTCCTAGATTTATCGGTCCATACCAAATAATTCATAAAGTTAGTCCCCTTGCCTACCAAATAGCATTACCACATTTTCTTTCTAATATCCATAATGTTTTTCATGTGTCAAACTTGCGAAAGTATATATCTGATCCTACACATGTTATTGAACCTGATGTCATACAAGTTAAATATAATCTTACATATGATGCACCACCTGTTAGAATATGTGACAGAAGAATAAAACAATTAAGAGACAAGACAATTCCGCTTGTAAAGGTTATTTGGAGTGAAACGAGAGGAGAAGATGCTACATGGGAACTAGAAACTGAGATGAAAGAGTCTCATCCTCATTTGTTTTACTGATTAATGTAAATTTCGAGGACGAAATTTTCTAAGGGGAGTAGAGTTGTAACACCCCTATTTTTATTTTTATATTAAACTTTTAAAGGAATTAAATTATGGTTCTTTAGAACTTTTTAACCTACGTATTATTTATGATTTTTTGGAATTTTTTGGAATTTTGGAATTTTTTAATAAAATAATATTTTTTTAAATAATTCATATAAGTGACTTAAATTAAAAATATTTATAAGAAAGTGAATTTAAATTATAAGAAAATTTTCTAAAATCCGTTTCAAGTAGACTTATCTAAAAATTATCGGTTTGAGAAAAATCTTGATTTTTTCCAATCGTTAAAAAATTGGAAACGTATCAATAAATTTTTATTAACAGAAAATTTTAGATTTTTAAAATTTTAGCTTTATATTACTTATTATAAAATTAGTGAGGACTGATATAATATCGCTAAATTTCAAAAAGGACTCATTTTGAATATTTAAAATATACCGAGTGAAGGGTTACTATTTGACTTAATAATTTTGCCGACAATTACTATGCAAATCACTGTGCATGTATGAAATTTTCAAAAGATGCATAGTAACCTGGAATAAAAAATTCAAAAATGCATAGTACTTTTATATTAAAATAATAGAATGCATAGTAAATTTTTTTCCTATAAATACCGAAGGATTTCTTCTTTAGAATTCACAATTTCAGATTAAGTTTTCTTAATATAGTAGTGCTAGTGAGATAGTGGTGGAAGTGAGAGAGAGAAGAAAAGTTTTTGGAGAGAAGGTTCTGCCAAAATCCTAAGGTAAGAATACTTCTTTTATATTTTTTTGGGTTATTTTTATATCGTTTTTAGAAATCTGTTATTATACTGGAAATAATATTATTTTAAGTTACTATTCTGCATAGTAAACACTATTTCAATAGTAAATTACTATTTCAATAGTAAATTACTTTTTACTGTTACTATTTACTGTTACTATTCATATTTTACTATTTACTGTTACTATTCACGTTTTACTATTTACTGTTACTATTCATGTTTTTACTATTTACTGTTACTATTCATGTTTTTACTATTTACTGTTACTATTCACGATTTACTATTCACTATTCACTATTCAAAATTTACCATTTCTGTTTTAAGTAGTAATCTTAATCTTCGTCTTATGCTTATACTGAAATAAGATTGGTATTAATATTTCTAGAAATCGGAGGCGCAAAGCAAATCCATTTTAGGTAACAATTCGAGGTAAGGGGGAGTGAATAAGAGTATAATATGAAAAGACATAAGAATAATGGGAGGAGTCCCCTACTCCTTTTAAATTTAATAATATTATTATTTTAAAATATTAACTTTTTAACTTAACAATTTTAATAAATTTTAAATTAAATATCCGGTTTAACTAACTCTAACATACCTATGCAAGGACTTGGACCATTATGACCTATATGGATTGGACTATACCTATGCAAGGACTTGGACCATTATGACACATATGGACTGAACTATACCTATGCAAGGACTGGATTATATGGACTTACATATACCTATACGAGGAATTGACCAAAATGACTCAAATTGACTATATTAATAATCATTAAACTTTGTATTATGATATGTATTAATGATATTTAATTGATTTGATTATGATTTGATTATGATTGATTGATTGATTGATGATATTTAGTTATGATTGATATTGCTTGATTTTGATTGATGATATTGTAATATGGAGTTTGAGCATATAGCGAGCATGACGGAAAGCTAAAATTCAGTAAGAATTTCTTACCTTACTCTTTAAATTTTATTATCTTTTATTCCTTCTTAGAAATTATTTTTATTAACTTTATTTTCAATATTTAGAATAAAAAAATTAGTATTTATTTTAGAAAGAAAACATTTTATGAGAATTTATTTAATTAAATCTTGAGTTAAAGAAAAATTTTGTAATGTTAAGTATTTTTGGTTAATAATTATTCTCTTTTAATAAAACAAAATTTTTTTAAAAAAATTATTTTATTTTTTCCAACTTAATAACTAAAGATATTTGGAAATAATTGAGATTCCTAAATTTGATTTTGTTAAGATTTAATTTGAGAAAGATTATGTAAAGTTTTATATGATAAAGTTTTTAGATATTTAAGGCTTAGAAACTCAATTTCAGTGAGATTTGAAAACTGTACCAAATTTATTTCTGTGGGACAGAAATTCAGAGAATTGAGAAAATGTACAGTTTATTGAAATGATATTGTAAACCTTTAAGGGATTTAATAATTGAGTTTCTAAAAGTCTTAACCAACTCAGTACGCGAGTAGTTCATGCATCATGAATCATTAAAGTGAAATGAAATAATATTGTCTGGGGACGGATTATAGAAACCGAGGATACATTAGAGGAGGCTTAATTACGAGCCTTGGGATGAGAGGGTGTGAAAGGGTGCTTTAGGGGACCTGGGGTAGCTCCCTAGTGTCGGGTACTTTCACAATAAAAACTTTCTCAATCTGACTAGTCTCTAAGTGTTTCCATGCCAGTTGAGCTGTTCATATTATTATTATCAGACTTATGGAACAGTGTAAACTCCTGGTTGGCCCAGTGCAAATTAAAATTTAAGGGCCCACATATATAGGTAAGTTATGATGAAGATATTGCATAACATTCATGCATTCATAATTGATTGTGTATGTGATTGTGATTGATATTATTATGTATTGGTTTGTGAAAACCCTTTGTTGCTTATGTCTTAATTGAGAATATTATATTCTGTTTCTCACTCCTTTCTCCGTGTTTTTATTTCACATGTTTTAAATTGATGGTTCAGAGGGAAGGATCGAAGAATATCGGCAGTAAATATAGCACGTTCTAGAAAGGGAGCTCGGTATGAATACCATGGTCCAATGAATAAATAATGTTAATAAGTAACTGCTTCTGGGCCATGGAGTTTCCTCTCTTTCTTATAATGTTTAATGTTTATTTTCTTCGGATGAATGTACATATACTTTATAAAGTTTTAATAATATTTGTGAGGTATTTCAGAAATAATGTATATAATTTATTCCGATAGTTTCTTTTTAACAATCATATCTTTAAAAAAAAATTACGAGTTTTTCTAGAATTTATTAAGGTGTAACAGAGGGTGTTACAAAGTGGTATCAGAGCAGTTAATCAAATAGGCCTGGGGAAAAGGTCTATCTCACCACTAAAAAAACAACTGTTAGCGACGGACAGAATTGGTCGCTAATCAATGGAATTCCCGTCGCTAAAACCATTAGCGACGGCGTCACAGACGGGAAAGTGGACGTCACTAAAACCCTCGTCGAAAACACATCAGCGACCACATACATGCCGTCGCTAACTTATTGACGGCGTAAGGCCGTCGCTAAAATCGTCTCTGCCCCAATAACTGCTGCCATCGCTAAGTGTTGACATACAGCGACCTCTGGACCCCGTCGCTACTAACAGTCACTAGCGACCACCGCACACCGTCGCTAGAGGTAGTGTTACAGCGACCAAGGGGTGCCGTCGCTAGTGGTTGCGATATAGCGACCAAAATTTGCCGTCGCTAGTGGTTGCGATGTAGCGACCACGACTTCCGTTGCTAGTTTTTGCGATGTAGCGACGCCGATTGCCGTCGCTAGTGGTTCTCATGTAGCGACCACAACGTCCGTCGCTAGGGGTTGCCAGGTAGCGACCACAACGTCCGTCGCTAGTGTTAATGAGTCAGCGACGGACATGAACCGTCGCTAACGAGAATTTTTAAATTTTTTTAAAATTGATTCAATATTGACTGGTTTTGTTAATTTAGCTTTAAAAATATCTTAATATTTGTATTTTGTATTGGCTGATAAAATTTTATAATTAAATTAAAATAATTTGTTTGAAGTAATGAATTATTATTAAAAACAAAATAATAGATTAAATTAATTTATTAAATAGGTTGAATTATTAATGATAGGGTTTAAAGGCTTTGTGATTTGAATGTAATTACCATTAAATGTTGACATAATAAATAAAGAATGACAAACTAAATACTGAATGAAAATATAACATAACTAAAAATCAAATATACAATGTGTATAAATAAAAGAACTACAATCAAGGTGGTGGGGGATCCTGGGGTGGTGGTGGGGGCGCCTGGGAAGTGGGGGGAGGTAGCCTCGCCATCAACTGCATCAGTAGCTCCTGCTGCTGAGCAAGTTGCCGACGAGTCTCAGCGTGCTGCTCCTCGGCCCGCTGTCGGTCCGCCTCGGCCTTCTGTCGGTCCGCCTCGTGCCGCTCCAACAGCAACTGCCTCTGACGTCGCTCCTCCTGTAGCTCATCGTTCAGGTTTTGAATTACCTGAACGACCTCAGTCGGAAGACCAGAGGAAGACGAAGAGGAAGGGGTCTTCCCCTTTTTCGCCAGCTGCGTGCCGACGCCACCCAATCCAAACACCCTCCCTTTCTTGTTCACACCGCCAACAGCCTCCATATAGATGGCGTTGTCGTCAGAACAAGATAGGGTGGGAGGAACCTCCCCTTCAGGAGTGGAAGCCACCAGGTCCGCCTCCTTCTCGGCCCTCCTGGCCTGATACGCCTCCTGTAAATTCAAAAACAACGATAGGATTAGTAAGTTGATTTGTAAATTATAAGCATGTGTCAGTTAAAAGTAAATACCGCTAGCTCCGTAGTCTTCTGGTTTACCCATGCACCGGCTTTGTTCTTCTTGGTCATTTGCATGACCTCAAACAAAGAAGGCTCCCGATGCTCCCTCTGCTCCTGTGGTGGACAAAAACCATTGAGATTATTATTTGTAAACATGTAAGACGAATCATAATAGAAATGTTTAACATAAATATACTTACAAATCTTTTCTTGTGCTCGAGGGTTGAAATGCTACCCCCAGTGTAAACCGAGGCTGCAGCATCGGCGGCTCTGTTGGCCCTATTCCGAGCACTCGCCTGCTGGAACAGGACCCCGCCCCACTTCTGGACCATCCCGTCCCAATGGTCCTCCGGGATCCAACGAGGGCGCTCACCCTTGTCCCTCACCTTCCAAAGGGTACTCTTGATGATTTTGGAGGTCTTTGTGGCAAAGACCTTCCTAATCTCATCAATCATACCCTCCGCCCACTGGTAATCACGCTGTAAAATGAATTGAGAAATCAAAATTAATAACGGGTCTATTTTACAAATCAAGTCACAATAAATGAGCTAGGAACTTACCGAGAAGGTGTCAAACCACCTATCTTGCACAACCTTCCCAGCATCTGTCCAAGATATATATGGACCATCCCACTGGGCCTTCAAAACCTTAGTAATCGCTTTGGTAGTGCGACTACTATCAACAAAGCTGTAATGACAACAATTATGTTAGGAATAAAACAACACACAATCTAGGGAGACACCCAAAATTTCGGCAGAGTCTCCCCTGTAAATGTAACATTTCCAAGTTTAAATAGTTACCCTGTTACAAACAGAAGAGTGCCCAGTACAATTCAATCTATACAAGTACTAATTAAAGTAACATCCAATAAACCAACAAGTCTTTCAACTAAACCCTAATATAAAGTATCATACAAATAACATAAAAGTATATGAAATTTAGTGACTTACTCGTCTCCGGCCGGCACGGGTACCAACATGGGCAGAGGGGATGCCGGAGGTGGGGTCGCCTGATGGCCATGGTCCTCCAAGCCACCAACTCCAGGAGTCTGCTCTGGGGTGGTCAGCTGTGGGGGTGATGGGGTTGTCTGCTGTGGTGGTGGTGATGGAGTGGTCTGCTGGAGTGGTGATGGAGTGGTCTGCTGTGGTGGTGGTGATAGAGTGGTCTGCTGTAATGGGGATGGAGTGGTCCGCTGTGGTGGTGATGGAGTGGTCTCCTGCCCTGGGGTAGGAGTCCCCAGACGGGAAGCCGGGGTCCTGGACCCACCACCCCTACTGAAGGGCAGTCGACGTCCCATCATCTGTGGATAAAATAATGAACAAAAAAGGTTAGTCTCAGGATATATATAAACCTATGTATATATGTTTAACAACTACATACTCTGTGTCTGTTTCAGTTTCAAATTCCCCCTCAGTTTCAGTGTCACTGTGGTAATCTGTTTGAACAAGTTCATCAGTATCCAAATCAGCCCTAGACCGTTTTGATCGAGAGACAAGGTCTTTGTCAATGTGTTCACCCCCCGTAGTGGCGAGTGTCTCATCCATTATGACTGGATCAATGTTAAACAACAAATTGGCATCGTTGAGCTCGTGTGGTGCAAGCTGATAAGCGTCATCAACCTCCTCGGAGACATTGTCAGTGATCTGACTTCGGGCCTTGGCCTTGATTACCCCATACCAGTCCCGATGTCCTCCCGGGAAGTCGGTGTAATAAACCTGCTCAGCTTGTTGGGCAAAAATGAAGGGATCAAACCCTTTATATCTACCATTCTTCTTGACCTCAACTAAGCCGTAGTTGTTGTCAACCTTTGTTCCAACACCGATTGTGTTGTCGAACCAATCACATTTGAATAGAACAATATCTCTTTTTAGTCTTCCAGAGAATGAAACTTCAACAATCTCCGTCAGCACTCCATAAAAGTCTTCTTCCAACTGACCGGCGGTGCCTTTAACACAAACCCCGTAGTTATGGGTGCGCATCCCTTCACTCCATTGAAGAATATTAAACTTGTAGCCATTTACGTAGTAAATAGGCCATTTTTTAACAGTCTTCACCGGCCCCCAAGAAAGGGCTTGGAGTAAAGAATCTTCAATATGGTTGTTAGGGTCTTGTATCTATGTACAACATAAGAAGTAGGTCATTGTTACCATATTGACGGGAGTTAGAAGCAAATAGGCTTAAAAACACTTGGTATACGGGTCTTACATGTTGCGCGAACCAACCGATGAACTTGGATGACACCTCACTATGAATTTGGTCATCAGTTAAATCATTTTGCTCAAGTTTCAGCATATCTGTGTATAAGCTATTGAAAGAAACAAATAAGTTTAATATAAAAGCTACGTTAAGAATGTATAATATAACTTCTATGACTTACTCAATAAAGGGTTCCACTTCTGGGCAATTGAGAAGAATGTACAAGTGAGCCGCCTTTCGATCTTTCTCATCAATGTAACATTTTGTGAGCCTGCCCCCCGGGTGACCAGGATAGTTGAAAATCGACGTTTGTTCATCAAACCCTGTGCGGCTGGCTACCCCAAGATTGCGGGGAATTCTACTCATTCTAGTTTCTATCTCCGTTGGAAAATAGAAAGAAGCAAAGGTTGTCATTTCTTCGACTAAGTATGCCTCACAAATTGAAGCTTCAACGCAGGCTTTGTTCGACACTTTATCTTTTAAAGAGCGTAAGAATCTTCAACATCATTAACAAGATGGTGTTAAGTTAGAAAATACTATTATAAGAAGTGTTTGCAATGAAATTAAAGAGTTCACCAAGCATTCACCTTTCGAATGGATACATCCAACGATACTGCACTGGGCCACCAACCAACGCCTCGTACGGTAGATGGATAGGCAAATGCTCCATGGAGTCAAAGAAACTTGGTGGAAAAATCTGCTCCAACTTACAAATCAATACCGGGATAGTTTCTTCCATCTTCACAAGTTTCTCCACACTCAACGAAGTAGCCGTCAACTCCTTAAAGAAGTGACTCAACTCCACTAACGGTTTCTAAATAGGCTTCGGTAAGGCATGAAACGCGTACGGGAGTAGTTGTTGCATAAACACATGGCAATCATGACTTTTCATGCCAAACACCCTGCCCTCCTTCACGTCGACACATCTACTCAAGTTAGAAGCGAATCCGTCAGGCAGGGTCAACCCATTCATCCAAATACACACAGCAATCTGTTGTGGTCTAGTTAAAGCATACTTTGCGTGGGGTTTAAACATTCTTCCACGTCCCGCAACCCTCAACTCCAACTCCTTCCTAGAACACCAAATCGGAAGGTCTAGACGACTCTTCTCGTTGTCCTTTGTTCTCCCTTTGATGTCCATAACAGTGTCAAAAATATTCATGAAAACATTACGTTCAGTATGCATGACATCAATGTTGTGTCTTAACAACAAGTCTTTCCAATATGGCAAATCCCACAAGACACTCTGCTTCACCCAGTGGTGTTCCTTACCGTAACCCGCAAACTCCTTAACACTCTTGTCCCAGATGTAAGGATACTCTTCGACCCTCTGCCAAACCCGTGCACCAGATAACCTACGGGGTGGAGGTTCATTGACAACCTTGTTTTTCTTAAAAGCGGTTTTGTTCCTCCTAAACGGGTGATCCAACGGTAGAAACTTTCTATGACAGTCAAAGAAACTTGTCTTGCCACTAACAGGGAGTGATTCCCCCCCGGTATGTTCCATGCATACAGGGCAAGCTAGCTTCCCAGACGTGGACCATCCAGAAAGCATACCGTAGGCCGGGAAGTCATTAATAGTCCACATCAAAACAGCACGCATCATAAAGTTGTTCTTCAAAGACGCATCGTAAGTCATTACCCCGACATCCCATAACTGTGATAACTCTTCAACCAACGGTTGCAAAAACACGTCTATGTTCGCCTTTGGATTTTTGGGTCCTGGAACCAGTACAGCTAGAAACATGACCTCCCTCTTCATACACATATCAGGAGGCAGATTGTATGGGGTCAGGATGACTGGCCAACAAGAGTAAGCTCTTCCGTATTGACCGAACGGGTTAAACCCATCAGTACATAAGCCAAGTCTTACATTGCGTGGCTCGCCAGAAAAGTCCGGATATAGCTCATCCAAACACTTCCATGCTTTCCCGTCGGAAGGATGGCAAAGAAACCCCTCTTGTGTTCGGTTCAGAGCATGCCAACGCATGTGTTTTGCCGTGGACAACGAGGCATACAGGCGTTGAAGACGCGGTGTTATAGGGAAGTACCACATTTTCTTCCTGGCCGTCCGGGTTACCTTCCCTCTCCTTTTAACGGTCTTGTAGCGTTCCTCATTACAATGCAAACATTTTGTGACACTTTCGTCTGCAAACTCATTTCTGAACAGCATACATCCACCAACACAACACTCTATCTTCACACAACCCAACCCCAACTTTGCCACTTGTTTCTTAGCACGGTACAGGTTTGCTGGCATTCTGTGATTACTAGGCATGGTGGAACCCATCAGATTGACCATCCTATCAAAACAACCTCCAGAAAGATTATAATCTGCCTTTAGGCTTAAAGCAGCTAGGGAGGCGGATAACTCAGTGTGACTGCTGCACCCGTCCCACAATGGAGTCTGAGCCGCCGCCAACAAATCATAAAATCTCTTCACCTCCGGATTAGGATCCTCCTCTACATTGTCAGAGTCCCCATTACCTGCTTGGTCATTATGTTCCAGCATACGCCCGGTGGAGGGTCCAACATGATCCATCACCATTTGTTCTATGTTGTTGTACGTATCCCTGTTTCCTCCAACCGCGTAGTAAGACTGTTGCACGGTTACGTCTGATGGTCTACGCGGTAACTGCTCACCATGGTTGTACCAGCAGTGGTATGTTTCCATGAACCCTTTCTCAGTTAGGTGGTACATGATATCATCCGCGTATTCAAAACTCATGCATTTACACCTTGAGCACGGACAACGGATCTTCTGTGTCACTTCAAATCCGGGCGTGTTTGCCGTAGCGAACGGAATGAACTCCAATAGCCCCGTCATAAACTCCTCAGTCACTCGCCGATTGCGATCTAGTCGGTTGTACATCCATCGCCGATTTGCCGGTACCTCCATTTATAATATCTAACAAGCACGATCTCTGTTACGTTACACGTTTAAATTTTTATTTAACTATCGGTTGTGAATCACTCTATCTCTTTGATGTTGCAAATTGGTGGGGCCCTATCCCATTCGGGATGAATATGCAACCACCCGTAACCCATCCCATAATTGTATGCGGTCTATCTTGAGTTGAACGAATGTTCACTTGAAATTTCGACAGCATTTCGCATTGGTCCCCGAGTACACAGAGATACGTACGGTATGAAACACCACACGCAGACATGCACCCTGGGGACAATACGAAACACCATAACCGAAAATTCAAATGAACATTCATTCAACTTCTCAAGATAGACCACATACAACATTGATGGGTTACGCCCTACAGGTTACAAATTCATACCAAACTGTCCAACCGGGACAATTCAAGCTCCAACACAACACGGTACATCGCCCGGTTGTTTTGAAACTTGAACGGGAATCTAATGGGTACACACACGACTAAACCCTACATTATTAACGTTGTGTTTCATTTTTTAAGTTCCCTAAGAAAGGGAGCCTGCCGAAATTTTGGCAGAGTCTCCCCTGTAAACTAGACATTTCCCAAATTTACAAATGGCCTGTTACATATAGAAAACTGCCCAGTATAGATAAATAAACATATCATACGCATTGTATATCATATTCACAGTTATGAACACAAAATCATGTTATCAATATATAAAATCAACGGCTAATGAGCTCTGCTCTCCACTAACAAACAACATTACACATGCATCGTAAATCATGTTATCAGCACACAAAACCAATGCCTAATGAGCTCTGCTCTCCACTAACAAACAACATTACACATGCATAAAAAATCATGTTATCAGCACACAAAATCACTGCCTAATGAGCTCAGCTCTCCACTAACAAACAACAATCAACATACATACACGGCAAATCCCACAACACACATAGCCGGATAAGTTACCGTTAGGGGATTACCTGGGAATGAGAGATAGCGATGAAGACAAAGCTGATGAGGGTCGAACACGAACCACACGTAAGGTGTCTTGGTCTGCATGACAAACTCTAGTTAGAATGGAAATTGAGTCATCAAAAGAAAAAGTTTTATTGGCCTTTGCTAATCATACATTTTCAATGAACTTTAGCAAGGTTGTCAGACTCGAGAGTCTACCAAGACTCGTTTTGGCTAGGTAGACTCGACTCGCTAACTCGACTCGTAAACTCGTAAGAGTTTACGAGTTTACCTCATGCTAAAAATTGTATCAAATTAATATTAGGCATGCATCCAAACAATATATAACATACTAAAATAGTTAAAAAATAAATGAACGCTTCTACCAGCGGGTATGACTAACATATTACCTACACACGTCACGTTGCATTGCTATTAAACTAGTCACTAAATTCTGGTGGAGACCAAAGAGTGTAGAGAAACAATTGAGGAAACAAGGAGTTAGAGGCAATTCATACAAGCTTTTGTATTTTAAAAGAGTTAATTATGACAGTATATGTTTATGTAATTATATCACTATTGAATGTAAACTACACAAATCTCCCACCAAAGCCTTATGCAAACTACACAAATCTCCCACCACTAGCTAACCCTAGTGGGTTATAGTAGCAAACTTTTAGTACAAACTATAATGTTCATTTTGTTTAATGATTTATTGCAGGAACCAAATGGAGACTTGCCTAAGGAAATAAGTGAAGTAAAGAAAGGCGAGAGAATGCCTTGGTGAATTCATTAAAGTTGAGAAAGAAGAGAATGTCATAGATGAGAAGTCCCATAAAACTGAAAGAAGCTCAGATCCTCCAAGCAGGGAATTTCTTGAAGCACAATAAATGATAGAGGAACTTGAGATTGAACTCAAAAGATTGGCAGAATCTTGAAGGACCTCTGAGCATGAAAACACTCGGCTGAAAGGAGAGATCTCAATTACAAGAGAGAATTTGGAGGAAAGCAGGAAAAAATATGAAGAGCTTGATCTGAGTCACAAGAAATTGCAAGAACAGATTATTGAAGCTGAGTGTAGGTATAACCTACAGCTCAGCACTCTTGAAGAGGAACTTCAAAGTCAAGAAGGGAAGCAGAAAGAGCTTCTTCAAGTGAAGGAAGCATTTGATGATAAGAACCTTGAACTTGAAAACTCCAGAAAGAGGATGCAAGAATTGCAGTAACAAGCTACAACTTTCTACAGAAGAGGCATGGAAATTCGAGGAGCTGCATAAGGAAAGTGGTTCACATGCTGAATCTGAAAGAAAGAAGGCCTTAGAATTTGAGAGATTACTTGAAGAAGCCAAATTGAGCGTAAAAGAAATGAAAGATGGATGGCTTCCCTTACGGAAGAACTGAAGGGAGTTTACGATAAGATTGCCGAAAATCAGAAGGTTGAAGAGGCACTTAAAACAACTGCAGCAGAACTCTCTACCATCCAAGAGGAGTTGACACACTCAAAATCCCAGCCATTAGAAGCTGAGAAAAGATTATCCTCAAGGGACACTTTAGTGGACGAATAGACCCGGGAATTAAACCTGATAAAGACTTCAGAAGCACAGCTCAAGGAAGACATGTCAGCACTTCACAATCTATTTGCCTCTACCAAGGAAGGACAAGAGAAAATTTCTGAGTTGGAAACTATAAGGTTCAAGTTACAAGAAAAATTAAAATTTAGAGAATCAAGTGAAGCTGCACTTAAGAGTCAGTAAGCACAGTTGCTCACTGTACCAGAGGAACTGAGTAAACTTAAAATAGAAAAAGAAAGTCTTGAAGCAACTGTGGAAGATCTAACCCGTAATTCAAAGAAGTTTGAGTTGTGCACTGATTTAGAGGAGAAGCTAAAGCTCTATGATGAAAATTTTCCTAAAACAGATTCTCTTTTACCTCAAGCACTTTCAAACAATGCAGAGCACTTTGTGGTTTTAGTACTATGCAAGGTTCAAGTGAAGGAGCTGAACTGAATAAAGATAAAATGCGTGAACAGTTAGTAACAGGGAATCTTGAGGCTAAACTAAATAGAAAAAGGCTAAACTAAATAGAGAAAGGAGGTTTTGGTGCTGGTCTAGATCTTGATTTACTTGGTCTTGAAATTGATGACAAGTCATTGATCCCAGGACTGGCTGTTGCATCTTCTAGTGCTACAGAATTGGCAGGTATATAACTGCAGATTTTCACATTTTCTTCATATAAAAGTTTCATCTTGTGTTCCTCATAACAGATCCTTTGTACTATTTCATTAAGAACTAAGTATTATATGCATAGAATCATTTAATTAAAGATTTATGGGCAGACACTAAACAAATTTATGCCATCACTTGATCGCACAACACTGGTTGATGTTATCAAGTGCTTCAAGGTAGCCATGTTAATGGATTGAGGTTGTCCTTTTATTTATTTACTTTGGTAATGTTGTTGATTATGAGTAGTATATGTTTGATGATTTCAGTGACATGTTATGTTTCAGTTTATGTTATTTATCCATTTTTTCCAATAACAAATTCATAGCCAACATTGAGCTTTAGCTTCTATTGGTTGTTCAGTGAGCTTTTCAGTTTTTGTCATCAGAGGTGACTCATACCGATGAATTATTACACAGACAAAACTAATTTTTTAATTCTTATAATAACAAGTATGGAAGGAGAAGTATGAAAAATGAGAATTCAAACTTGCTCTCAATACTCTATGTCAGTGTTAAGAATAAAACTAGCATGATAAGACCAAACTAATGTCAAACTAATGGGCAGCCAAGATATCTTCAGAGAAACAGGAAACAAACAAGATGCCAAAAGTATAATGTTTCATCATTAATTTGGCCACTAACTAGTATAATGTTTAAAAAAGGCTTGTTGTGTACTTCTTGTCTAAGAATTATAATAACTCATGAAGCATTAAGAGTTAGTTGGGCTATTGAAGTAAAATTCTAATTTAATACTAAAGTAAATAAAAAATACCCCTAAATTTGTTCCTCCTTGATATTAGTAATTAGGGTCATTTGATCATGTTAATATATTACATATAGAGAATAGCAGATTAATTATAATTTTTCTTGAAAACATGGTTTGACTCTGACAAATCAATTAAATTGGTTGAAAACACAAACAGATAAACCTCAAGTAGAATAAATTATTATTTTTCTGAAAAACCATTGAAAATAATTTTACTTTGTTGAAATTACCCCATAAGGGTAGACAATACGGATTCAGGGGCTGACGAGTCTCAACGACAATGATCGATTCTGAGTTTCTTTTTTGAATTAAGGATTCAAAGTCTTAAACTCTGACAAGAAGAGAGAAAGAAATGAAAATTAGACAAAGAATGAATTAAGACACAAAGGGTAGCGAGAGAATTGGCAAACAATGATAGAATTCCCATAAGGAGAACCCTAAAAGCTCATGATAAATTTCAACACAACTATCTTTTCTTTAATATTACTACTTTCAAATAAGACAAAGAATGAATTACGACACAAAGATGATTTTTAACCACAAAAACTCAGGTCTAGCAATATAGGATGAGTGAAATAATTATTCTTTATATTATAATTATATGAAACTAACAAATAATTAAATCCTCTCTTATACTTCTAAAAATTTAAAATCAAATTCAGAGACACCCAATGATCAAATCATTCTGAAACATTTCACAAACTTACCAATGAACTAAAGTCAAGCAAAAACTCGCCAATTAGCAGGGTAGGTTCTTGTCTACATTGGCAAAACCTGTAATTAATGCAATTTCACAAAAACAAAAATAATGAACTAAATAAGACTCATTAATTTGCTTCTGTTTTGACTTAAAATTGGGGATAGGTACTTGCAGCTATCCAAGAATGTTGGAGAGATCCTCAACTCAGTTTTTCTCCTTATGATGTTCATCCACACTTAGGATTTCCTTCTCTCTAAATAGTTAAATAAAAACGAAGAAAAAATTTAAAATCAATATATAAGAGAAAGAGATCTTATTTAACTTATCGGTCCCTGCAACTTGAAAAAGATTAATCCAACCATAAGCTAAATCCCTTTTTCTCATTGATGATTGAGATTTTATGTTGTTCTTTTAAAATAAAGAATTACCTTACAAGACTTATATACATGCAAAACTGGGTTGGTTTGCAGGAATTTTTCCTATTTTTATTCTATTTTTTGTTAACAAATACAAAAATATCACTAGTGGAGAAGCTAAGTTTTTGTAGTTAACAAATACAAAAATATCATATATTTAGGGTTTAGGGTTTTTTATTTCCCTGTACAAGATCATTACCAGCAATATTCACTAAGGAAAGTCCAAAAAAGTATTTTAAATATTCTGTGTTATCTTAATTATAGCTTAAGAGAAATAGAAATAATAGAGAAATACAATGTTCAGGGAGAGGCTTTATTTTGAATTGATACAAATCAGATTAAAGTGGGTTAAGATTGAGACATTGAAAGTGATGAGTTATGTGCATGCCCTATGAAAATACAGTTTTTAAAAGAAATTGTATTATTACATGCTTTGAAAATCATGGTGAAGGAAGATGGAAGTCTTTTTTTTTCTCCATTACCCCTACAAATTATCAATAACTTTTGTCCTAAACACCATTTCAAAATCAAGTCTTCACATTAAAAGTTTGAAAGCAGGTGCCAAACACCAAGTAAATACTATTCCAACTACGTAAAAGTTTTAGACACTACAGTTTTGAATAATTTTCTTTAAAATATACTTCAGTTATTTATAATATACTTCAGTTATTCATTAAAAGTTTGAACAATTTTTACTGGAGGTCAATTTCACACCCTCTCTCTCTCTCTACTATTGTTGTCTTTTTATTTTTTACCTATTAGAATGTTGTGTACTGCGTTGTTCTTTTCTGTTCAGTCACTGTTGCAAAAATACCTGACTTGAGCTCAAACACTATGCAACATTGAAAGGCAAATACTGATGATGTATATCACACAAATTCAGAAAAAAAAACAGTAATCAAATGCAGCAGAGGAGATGACAAACCTGGTTTGGAAACCTGCAGGAACTGTTGCAGAGGTGGTCAATGGAGAGCCCTGCACTGGAGCCGCCGCTCTACGTTGCTGAAAATGGTTGGAAATGGCCGTTGCAGCCTCTGTTTCACCGGAACAGTCACCGGAGACAGGTGGGACAGGTTGAGGAGAGGGTGAGGTGAGGCGAAATCGTCGTCGTAGGTGGTGGAGACGAAGCTTCAGTCGCAGTGGTGGGCGTGGGTTGCGCAGGTGTAGACGCGCCCTCGCGGGTGGGGTCGTGCAGGTTCTGGAGATGCGTCACGAAGAAGAAGATGAAGAAGACTCGCGTTGGCGGCGTCGGCGTCGGAATCGGACGATGGTGGTGGGTCGCGCACTGTGGAGGCCAACGGAAATGGTGCACAAAGAGATTGAAAGGGAGTCTGTCGCACGAGAGAAACCAAACGAGGAAGAAGGGGAGGAGAGGGAGGAGAGGGAGGAAAGGCTGAAAGAGGAAGGGGAAGTTAGGGCAAGTGGCAGGGAAAGGGGTTGCTGTCGAGTTAGATTAAATCCTTAGCGACGGTAACCACCCGTCGCTAACTGTGTCACTACAATTAATAGGATTAGCGACGGCACAACCTACTCCGTCACTAATCTCCTGAATATTAGCCACGGCCAGGAAACCCGTCACTAATCTCCTAAAATGTAGCGACGGGGGACTTGGTACCGTCACTAACTTCCCTTCTCAAAACAAAAGAAATGGAGGGAACCCAAAAAACGTAGCGACGGCACAACCTATGCCGTCACTAATCTCCTGAATATTAGCCACGGCCAGCAAACCCGTCACTAATCTCTTTAAATTTAGCGACGGGGGACTTGGTTCCGTCACTAACTTCCCTAAGAACTGTAGGAACCCAAAAAACGTAGCGACGGCACAACCTACTCCGTCACTAATCTCCTGAATATTAGCCACGGCAAGCAAACCCGTCACTAACCTCTTAAAATTTAGCGACGGGGGACTGGGTACCGTCACTAACGTCCCTTCTCAAAACAAAGAAATGGAGGGAACCCAAAAAACTTAGCGACGGCAAACCTACTCCGTCACTAATTTCCTGAATATTAGCCACAGCCAGAAAACCCGTCACTAATCTCTTAAAATGTAGCGACGGGGGACTTGGTATCGTCACTAACTTCCCTTCTCAAAACAAAGAAGTGAAGGGAACAGTAAAAACTTAGCGACGGAACAACTGCGCCGTCACTACAACAAAACCCAGCGACGCCATTTAGCCGTCGCTAATGTTTGGCGCCAACAAAAAACCATGGAGGGAAATCAAAAAAGAAGGATCTGAGATATAGCGACCGTACTAGCGACGGCGTTCATAACTGGTAGCGACCGTATCCTGTTGGGGTCGCTAAATTCGTCGCTACAACTTTTTTGGTCGCTCTTTATTTATAGCGGTCGCTAACCCGGTCGCTAGTTAGCGACGGCAGTGGGTGGTCGCTAATGTGAGGTAGCAGTTTAGGGTTTTTTTAGTAGTGTCTTGCTTTGTTTGTAAACTCTGTATAGGTGATAGAGAATAGAATATCTGACTTGGTAGTAACTGTGATTGATGTGACAAATCTCAGTTACTGTGAAACAAGAAACTAATGGCTGGAAACGATCTTGCTGGAGTTGTAGAACGCTTAATCAATGTAATGGGAGCACGTGAAGGTCAAGGTAACGATGCCTTGAGAAGGCTGGACCTATTCGAAAAGCACAATCCACCTCGTTTCAAAGGAGGATATAACCCTGATGGAGCACAAATCTGGATTCGAGAGATAGAGAAGATTTTTCGAGCATTACAATGTAATGAAGCTGATAAGGTAGTCTTCGCTACTTATGCCTTATCTGAGGATGTCGAACATTGGTGGGATAGCATGCGTAGACAATTTGAAGTCAATGACGTGGAGATCACTTGGGATTATTTCAAGGATATGTTTCTGGAGAAATACTTTCCAGCTGATGTTAAAGAGAAAAGACAATTCGAATTCTTGTCGCTGACCCAAGGAAATATGACCGTTGAAGAATACGCATCCAGGTTTGAAGAGCTATCTCGTTTTCATTCTCATTATAATGATGCTACTAATGAAAGAGATCGGTGTGAAAAGTTTGTAAATGGATTGCGGCCAGAAATTAAGGAAGCTATACGAATGCAGGAAATCCGTGAATTTTCTGTATTGGTAAATCGCTGCAGGATCTTTGAAGAAGATCATAAGGATAGAATGACCAAAAGTCGTGAACCCATTCACAAGGCAGGAGAAATGAGAAGTGGAGGACCTCACCATCACCAAAGAAGAGACTTCAGAAGGAATAAGCCTTACCAAGCGCCATTTCGCCGGTTTGTAGCAGCATCTGTTCCTAACAGACCCCAAGCTTCAACTGGAAGCTATTACCCAACATCTACACCAAATTTTAAATGTTTTATCTGTGAAGGACCCCATTTGAAAAGGGATTGTCCTAAAAACACTTATGTTTGTTTTAAGTGTAACAAACCAAGTCATCACATCAAGGATTGCCTAGAGATGAAGAGAGAAAACCCTGAAGGTGCAAGTACAAGCATAAATACTCAAGGAGGCGCGCACAGTGCAGTCGGAAGGCTGAAGGCAAAAGGAAAGGTTTTTGCAATCACTGGAGAAGAAGCATCTCATGCTGATTCCATGGTAGAAGGTAAGTGTATCATTAATAAGATTTCTTTAACTGTTATGTATGACTCAGGTGCATCACATTCCTTTTATTGCCAATGACTGTGTAGAAAAACTAAAATTACCTGTGATAGAACTGCTATTTGACTTATCTGTACATACTCCTGGAAACAATCCCATTGTCACTTCTAAAGCCTGTTGGAACTGCCCTATTGTCATAAATGGTAGGGACTTTAAAGCTAATCTTTTCTGTTTACCCCTTTCTGGCTTAGAAGTTATTATTGGGCTAGATTGGTTGTCTGACAATCATGTTCTAATAGATTGTCATAATAAAACCATAATGTTTAAAGAACCAGTGAATTTGAATCCTGAGGATTCGAGATTTCTAACCGCCAACCAAGTGAGTGCCTCTTTAAAAGGAGGGGCTCAAGGATTCATGCTATTGCTTTCAACAAAAGGAGAGCAAGAATCAAAAATCAAAAATCTGCCGATTGTGTGTGAATTTCCTGACGTTTTTCCTGAAGATATCCCTGGTTTACCCCCAGAAAGAGATATAGAATTTTCTATTGATCTAGTACCTGGAGTTGGACCTATTTCAATTGCATCATACCGAATGTCACCTCTAGAATTAGAAGAGTTGAAGAAACAACTTGAAGAGATGATAGAGAAGCAGTTTATACGACCCAGTGTATCCCCCTGGGGTGCACCAGTGTTGTTGGTTAAGAAGAAGGATGGTAGCATGAGGTTGTGTGTAGATTATCGACAACTAAACAAGGTGACAATCAAGAACAGATATCCTCTACCAAGGATTGATGACTTGATGGATCAGCTGCGTGGTGCCACGGTGTTCTCCAAAATTGATTTGAGGTCTGGATACCATCAAATAAGGGTGAAGAAAGAAGATGTATCAAAAACTGCTTTTAGAACACGCTATGGCCATTACGAATATCTAGTAATGCCTTTTGGTGTAACTAATGCACCAGCCGTATTCATGGATTACATGAATAGGATTTTTTATCCATATCTAGATAAATTTGTAGTGGTGTTCATTGATGATATATTAGTGTACTCTAAAAGTACAGAAGAACATATTGAACATTTGAAGGTCGTGTTGGAAATCCTGAAAAAGAAATAACTGTATGCAAAGCTGTCAAAGTGTGAATTCTGGTTGGAAGAGGTGAATTTTTTAGGACATGTAATTAGTCAAGGAGGAATAGCTGTAGACCCTTCCAAGGTGGAGGCGGTTTTAAAATGGGAGAGACCAACGACGATCACTGAGATTAGAAGTTTCTTGGGCTTGGCTGGATACTATAGGAGATTCATTGAAGGATTTTCAAAGCTAGGATACCCATTGACCAAGTTAACACGGAAAGGACAACCTTTTGTGTGGATGACACAATACGAGAATAGTTTCCAAGAGCTGAAAGATCGACTTACTTCTGTGCTAGTGTTAGTACTCCCTGATCCACATCGAAGTTTTGAAGTTTACTGTGATGCGTCTAAACAAGGACTAGGAAGTGTACTCATGCAAGACAAGAAGGTTGTAGCCTATGCGTCACGTCAATTAAGGCAACATGAGATTAACTACCCTACCCATGACTTAGAGTTAGCCGCTGTAGTTTTTGCCTTAAAGATTTGGAGGCATTATCTATACGGTGCAACATTCGATGTGTTTAGTGATCATAAGAGTCTCAAGTATTTATTCGACCAAAAGGAGTTAAACATGAGGCAACGGAGATGGATGGAGTTCTTAAAGGACTACAACTTTGAGTTGCAATACCATCCTGGAAAAGCGAACGTAGTAGCTGATGCTTTAAGTCGAAAGTCTCTACATGCGTCCACAATGATGATTAAAGAGCTGGAATTAATAAAGAACTTCAGAGATCTTAACCTAGCAGTAAAGGTTAATGCTAACAGCTACAGATTAGGAGCGTTGCAAGTGACAAATGAATTCCTGAGGCAAGTTTTAGAGGCTCAACGAGATGATGAATTCCTACAAGAAAAGAAAGAACTTTTGAAACAAGGAAAAGAAGTCGAGTTCAATGTAAGAAATGACCAATTACTGAGGTATAAAGATCGAGTGTGTATCCCTGATCAAGAGGAGTTGAGGAAAGCAATTCTGGAAGAAGGACACAAAAGTTATATGAGCATTCATCCCGGAGCTACTAAAATGTATCAAGATTTGAAGAATTTATTTTGGTGGCCTGGAATGAAGAAAGCAGTGGCAGAGTACGTGGCTGCATGTCTAATTTGCTAGAAGGTTAAAGTAGAACACCAAAAACCCCCTGGAATGCTACAATCAATGGAAATACCGGAATGGAAATGGGATGGCATTACCATGGATTTTGTGACTTCTCTACCTAAAACTCCATTAGGACATGATTCAATATGGGTAATAGTTGATAGACTAACAAAGTCTGCCCACTTTATTCCCATCAACATTCGTTACTCTATGGAGAAGCTGGCAAAATTATACATCGAGGAGATTGTGAGATTGCATGGAATTCCTTCAAGTATCATTTCTGATCGGGACCCTCGTTTTACATCACAATTCTGGAAGAGCTTGCACAAGGCTTTGGGAACAAGACTGTGTCTAAGTTCAGCATATCATCCTCAAACGGATGGACAATCAGAAAGAACAATCCAATCTCTAGAGGACTTGTTACGAGCTTGTGTGTTAGAGCATAAAGGAAGTTGGAATCAATTCTTACCATATGTGGAGTTTACCTACAACAACAGTTTCCATGCTAGCATTGGCATGGCACCTTTTGAAGCATTATATGGAAGAAAATGTAGGACCCCGCTATGTTGGTTTGAGACTGGTGAAAACTTGATGCTAGGACCAGAGTTGGTACAACAAACCACGGATAAAATCAAAATAGTTTAGGAAAAGATGAAGGCAACACAGAGCAGGCAGAAAAGTTACTATGACAAAAGAAGAAAGCCGCTCGAATTTCAAGAAGGCGATCATGTATTCTTGAAAGTCACACCTATGACTGGGGTCGGTCGGGCAATAAAATCTCGAAAACTAACTCCTAGATTTATCGGTCCATACCAAATAATTCATAAAGTTAGTCCCCTTGCCTACCAAATAGCATTACCACATTTTCTTTCTAATATCCATAATGTTTTTCATGTGTCAAACTTGCGAAAGTATATATCTGATCCTACACATGTTATTGAACCTGATGTCATACAAGTTAAATATAATCTTACATATGATGCACCACCTGTTAGAATATGTGACAGAAGAATAAAACAATTAAGAGACAAGACAATTCCGCTTGTAAAGGTTATTTGGAGTGAAACGAGAGGAGAAGATGCTACATGGGAACTAGAAACTGAGATGAAAGAGTCTCATCCTCATTTGTTTTACTGATTAATGTAAATTTCGAGGACGAAATTTTCTAAGGGGAGTAGAGTTGTAACACCCCTATTTTTATTTTTATATTAAACTTTTGAAGGAATTAAATTATGGTTCTTTAGAACTTTTTAACCTACGTATTATTTATGATTTTTTGAAATTTTTTGGAATTTTGGAATTTTTTTAATAAAATAATATTTTTTTAAATAATTCATATAAGTGACTTAAATTAAAAATATTTATAAGAAAGTGAATTTAAATTATAAGAAAATTTTCTAAAATCCGTTTCAAGTAGACTTATCTAAAAATTATCGGTTTGAGAAAAATGTTGATTTTTTCCAATCGTTAAAAAATTGGAAACGTATCAATAAATTTTTATTAACAGAAAATTTTAGATTTTTAAAATTTCAGCTTTATATTACTTATTATAAAATTAGTGAGGACTGATATAATATCGCTAAATTTCAAAAAGGACTCATTTTGAATATTTAAAATATACCGAGTGAAGGGTTACTATTTGACTTAATAATTTTGCCGACAATTACTATGCAAATCACTGTGCATGTATGAAATTTTCAAAAGATGCATAGTAACCTGGAATAAAAAATTCAAAAATACATAGTACTTTTATATTAAAATAATAGAATGCATAGTAAATTTTTTTCCTATAAATACCGAAGGATTTCTTCTTTAGAATTCACAATTTCAGATTAAGTTTTCTTAATATAGTAGTGCTAGTGAGATAGTGGTGGAAGTGAGAGAGAGAAGAAAAGTTTTTGGAGAGAAGGTTCTGCCAAAATCCTAAGGTAAGAATACTTCTTTTATATTTTTTTGGGTTATTTTTATATCGTTTTTAGAAATCTGTTATTATACTGGAAATAATATTATTTTAAGTTACTATTCTGCATAGTAAACACTATTTCAATAGTAAATTACTATTTCAATAGTAAATTACTATTCAAATAGTAAATTACTTTTTACTGTTACTATTTACTGTTACTATTTATATTTTACTATTTATTGTTACTATTCACGTTTTACTATTTACTGTTACTATTTATGTTTTTACTATTTACTGTTACTATTCACGATTTACTATTCACTATTCACTATTCAAAATTTACCATTTCTGTTTTAAGTAGTAATCTTAATCTTCGTCTTATGCTTATACTGAAATAAGATTGGTATTAATATTTCTAGAAATCGGAGGCGCAAAGCAAATCCATTTTAGGTAACAATTCGAGGTAAGGGGGAGTGAATAAGAGTATAATATGAAAAGACATAAGAATAATGGGAGGAGTCCCCTACTCCTTTTAAATTTAATAATATTATTATTTTAAAATATTAACTTTTTAACTTAACAATTTTAATAAATTTTAAATTAAATATCCGGTTTAACTAACTCTAACATACCTATGCAAGGACTTGGACCATTATGACCTATATGGATTGGACTATACCTATGCAAGGACTTGGACCATTATGACACATATGGACTGAACTATACCTATGCAAGGACTGGATTATATGGACTTACATATACCTATACGAGGAATTGACCAAAATGACTCAAATTGACTATATTAATAATCATTAAACTTTGTATTATGATATGTATTAATGATATTTAATTGATTTGATTATGATTTGATTATGATTGATTGATTGATGATATTTAGTTATGATTGATATTGCTTGATTTTGATTGATGATATTGTAATGTGGAGTTTGAGCATATAGCGAGCATGACGGAAAGCTAAAATTCAGTAAGAATTTCTTACCTTACTCTTTAAATTTTATTATCTTTTATTCCTTCTTAGAAATTATTTTTATTAACTTTATTTTCAATATTTAGAATAAAAAAATTAGTATTTATTTTAGAAAGAAAACATTTTATGAGAATTTATTTAATTAAATCTTGAGTTAAAGAAAAATTTTGTAATGTTAAGTATTTTTGGTTAATAATTATTCTCTTTTAATAAAACAAAATTTTTTTAAAAAAATTATTTTATTTTTTCCAACTTAATAACTAAAGATATTTGGAAATAATTGAGATTCCTAAATTTGATTTTGTTAAGATTTAATTTGAGAAAGATTATGTAAAGTTTTATATGATAAAGTTTTTAGATATTTAAGGCTTAGAAACTCAATTTCAGTGAGATTTGAAAACTATACCAAATTTATTTCTGTGGGACAGAAATTCAGAGAATTGAGAAAATGTACAGTTTATTGAAATGATATTGTAAACCTTTAAGGGATTTAATAATTGAGTTTCTAAAAGTCTTAACCAACTCAGTACGCGAGTAGTTCATGCATCATGAATCATTAAAGTGAAATGAAATAATATTGTCTGGGGACGGATTATAGAAACCGAGGATACATTAGAGGAGGCTTAATTACGAGCCTTGGGATGAGAGGGTGTGAAAGGGTGCTTTAGGGGACCTGGGGTAGCTCCCTAGTGTCGGGTACTTTCACAATAAAAACTTTCTCAATCTGACTAGTCTCTAAGTGTTTCCATGCCAGTTGAGCTGTTCATATTATTATTATCCAGACTTATGGAACAGTGTAAACTCCTGGTTGGCCCAGTGCAAATTAAAATTTAAGGGCCCACATATATAGGTAAGTTATGATGAAGATATTGCATAACATTCATGCATTCATAATTGATTGTGTATGTGATTGTGATTGATATTATTATGTATTGGTTTGTGAAAACCCTTTGTTGCTTATGTCTTAATTGAGAATATTATATTCTGTTTCTCACTCCTTTCTCCGTGTTTTTGTTTCACATGTTTTAAATTGATGGTTCAGAGGGAAGGATCGAAGAATATCGGCAGTAAATATAGCACGTTCTAGAAAGGGAGCTCGGTATGAATACCGTGGTCCAATGAATAAATAATATTAATAAGTAACTGCTTCTGGGCCATGGAGTTTCCTCTCTTTCTTATAATGTTTAATGTTTATTTTCTTCGGATGAATGTACATATACTTTATAAAGTTTTAATAATATTTGTGAGGTATTTCAGAAATAATGTATATAATTTATTCCGATAGTTTCTTTTTAACAATCATATCTTTAAAAAAAAATTACGAGTTTTTCTAGAATTTATTAAGGTGTAACAGAGGGTGTTACACTTCCCGTTATTATAACACCCAAACATCAGTAACACATTCACCTTAACAATTCTCTATAAACTATATGATTCAACAACGTTCTTCAAATTACGATTGCATTAAGTCCTAAAAGCTCGAGTGAAGTCTCGAGGGTAACGACAAATAAGTCATAAAACTCTGAGTGACGCCTCGGGGTAACGACAAATGAGTCCTAAAACCTCAAGTGACGGCTCGATGACAACGACAAATAAGTCCCAAAACTCCGAGTGATGACTCGAGGGTAACGATAAATAATTACTACGTTAAGTCCTAAAACTTTGAGTGACGACTCGATGGTAAGACAAATAATTACTACATCAACTCCTAAAACTTTGAGTGACAGCTCGGGGGTCACAACAAACGATTACTATAAGTCCTAAAACTCTGAGTGACGACTCGAGGATAACGACAAATAATTACTACGTCAAATCCTAAAACTCCGAGTGACGACTCGGAGGTAACGAAAAATAATTACTACGTCAAGTCCTAAAACTCCGAGTGAAGGTCCACAGGCAACGACAAATAAGTCTTAAAACTCTGAGTGACGACTCGGGGGTAACGACAAATAAGTCCTAGAACTCTTAGTGATGACTCAGGGATAATGGCAAAAAATTACTACATCAAAAAACTTCGAGTGATGGTTCGATGGTAATAACAAATAAACACACTACTCAGACCACTACCTTTTCAAATAGGAGATTTAATCTAAGAGTAGTTGACAACAATAGAAGAATCAGAGATAATGGGAAGGTAACAACCAACTAGGAAGACCCACATCAGGTAAGAGAAGTCATTGATAAATAAACATTGATTTAAAGAGTTAAAAGGAAGAAACATTGTTTATGGACGTAAAACCCTACACATTTAAATATGTATTACAGTTGAATGTAACAGGGCACTCTTTTTCCTATTCAGGGGTTTTTTCCACTGAGCTTTTTCTTCTAAGAGGTTTTAACGAGACACACCAAAATGGTAATAAGACAAGTATAACTCATAATCAAATTGCATTAAATTTGGAATGTCAACCGGAGGAATAACAAAGCTCATGACTAGAAATCACATGGCATGGCTCGTGTACAAACACTCAGTATACAACTCGGTGCATAGTCACCCGACTCACCTTATGACCGAGAGCTCGTGACTGTGCGCTCTTGTTCCTTCCGGATTAGTTAAGGTCCCCTTATCTACTTATTTTAAAAAATTATCTTTTATCTTTTTAATTCTCATGCCTTCTCTGATGTATAAATATGACCTCAAAACCTTTTTTTTGAGTAAAAAACCATATTTTTCTAAAATAATTCTCTAAAATTTTAATATTCACATACAAAATGAATATAATTAATTCAGACTAATCGATTTATACTTGATCGGTCGAATCAGCATAATTTTACCGCTCATGATAACAAGCTGAAGAGATCCGGGTCGGTTCAAGAAACCCGATAACTCCGCCCTCGCATCGGAAAATAATAAATACGATAAGATTGGGAGAATGAGGAAATTATTTCGATCTAAGCACCAAAAATATTAATTAAAATTTTGTGCAAGTCGACGAACAAAATAAAAGGAGCAGTGTTGCAATTCCAGATCCCTCTCTTTCTTTTTGGTTTTCCCTCAATCAACGATCGCGCTGTGCATCAATCATTCATCGTAAGCTCTCTCCCCCTCATTCCTCTTTCAATTTCAATCTCTTCCTGATCACTTCAATGCTGTATACGTAAATGCTTTTCATGTCGTTCTTGCTCCATTTGCCTTTCTCCGATCAATATCGGGCTTCTCTTGTCCCATAACCTTTTCAATTCAACAATTCGGAATTCGGAGAACATTCAAAATTCGATTTATTATCCTTATTTTCTAGTATTGTTATTCGAAACTTCCGAATTGTGCCCCTTGTGAACCCTAGTTTTGGTGATACTTGGGATAAAAAAAGTTTATGATACCCAATCTTCAGTAATTCATTGAACATTCAAACCCTTGTTTCGACACCACCGCCGGCCTGATCGGAGTATCCTGCTGTTCCGCCGCCCTCTTCCGCAGACGTTGCATCCTTCGCACCGCCGACCCTTTAGGTACTGTGAGCACGCCCTAAAGTTGTTTTGCAAGACCCTCCCTGTTTCAACTCTACTTCGCAGCACATTCGCGATTACTGCGTCTAATTCTTTTGATACTGATTACTGAGTTTGCTTCATAACGCTTGATTGCTAAATGGAACTAGTTTTATATGGCTTGATACTGATTACTGGAGCTGTTATGGTTGTAATTGTTTACGACTCTCCCTGTTCTATATTACCGAGTTTTATAGTGATCAATATTACATGCCACTTACTATCTGATTCTTATTTACTTGGACAGAGATCTTGGGTCTTGCCAAAACTAGTTTTATATGGCTGTTATACACGTTTGTTCCAAAATGAATTTTCTAAAGTTGGTATGTTGTGAAAATTGTGTGTTAAAATTGTTTGTTACTGAAAATTTGAACTGAAATATTATAGGCACACACACATACACCCGTACCCTAACCCTTGATTTGGGAAAAATGCTGAATTCCATACCCGGTATTAGCCGGTGCAACATAGTTTTTGGGGCTGTTGGGTACTTATCTTGTTTCTCATTTAATTTACTTTTGCTGTGATTGGCACCAACAGAATAATCATTGAAGCAAACACTTGTTGAAATTGGTGTTTCTGTAGTTGTTCTTGATACCACAATGCGGGGTTATGGCAATGAAGGAGAGGTGAGCATTCTCAACATTTAGGGGTTAGGTCTAGATTCCCCCCACCCCATTTCTTTTGTAAAATTGATGTTTTCATGATAATTTCTTTTTGATGGAGCTTTAGGAATACGATGATTATTATGAGGATGAGGGACAGGAAGAAGAGTATGAAGAGGAGGATGTGGAAGAGTATGAAGAAGCAGAAGAAGAGCCTAGGAAGCCTTCAAAGGAGGAACTGGAGTACCTTGAGTTGAGGCAAAAGTTGAAAGAGTCAATTAGAAAGCAGATGAAGAAGGAGAGTAGTGGTAGTAGTACATCGCGTGCCAATTCGGCCGATAGAAAGAAGAATAAGCTTCCTTATGATAAGTGAGTCTTGCAACCATCTTTTCACCAACCACTTTTTACATAAGTGCTTTCAGGAAGTCTCGAGCTAAAATATCCTATTTTGATTGAGGCTTTGGTTCAAGAATTCGAATTATTTTTCTTTTTGTAAGTTCAATTGTACCTTCTCTCTTTAACATTGCCCTTTGGGTTGTGGCAGTATTGATTTGATAAGGTTGCTTGTTTATCATGGTAATTAATACCAAGTCAGTCATTTAGGTGATATAATCTCATTATCTTATTAGAAGAATTCTTTTTACTGTTTACCACATCCTGAGGTTTTTTTTTAAAAAAAAAAAAAGTTAGGAGGCTAGTTGATGCTTCACCACTTTTTGGGCTTTCATCCACATCTCTGTAGATGTTTTCATTACTGTATTTCGCCTCCAATTCTTTTTTGTTCTTTTAGCTGAGCATCTTACTTTCTATTTTTATTGAGTGTGATCATCTCTTTGTGTAGTAGCTCAAAGTTTAATCTTGTATTATATATTGTTTTTGCTAAGCATTTAATCTTGGTAATATAGTTTTTGTTTCTGCTTTGATTCTAAGATATCTTTTTTTTATTGTGCAATTTGTGATTTTGGGGCTTTAGATTTTCTTGCCTCTTCTTTTTGGATTGTGTTGGTGATATTTATTTAAATGTCTTGTGCTCTTCATTGATACTACAAGTTTGCTTGGCATGCTGCATTGGTAGAATTTTTCTTTTGAAAATAGTTAAACTATTGTCTCAATCTTCTATTGCAGTTATGGTTCCTTCTTTGGTCCTTCTCAACCTGTTATTGCCCAGAGAGTAATCCAGGAGAGCAAGTCTTTGTTAGAAAACCAGCATTTGGGACCTAGGATTTCTAATCCACTTCATGTTGTATGTATTCTGAATCTCTGTTCTGGAATTCCTTTTTGACTCTAGTATGAAGTTCTGTATAATAATATTATTGATCTTTATTTTGTGTGTATTATGTGAAATTGACTATTTGCTGTCTTATTGCAGTGTTAGCAACTCTTTCCTATTTAACAATGTGACAAGAAATTAAAATGAAGGATATAAACAGTAAAAGAAGCTGCATCATAAACTTGACCTGCTTGTTTTTATTGTTTAAATATGAATTGTATGATTCCTTTTCCTGCCATCTTTTGATTTTACTGCAGTAATACCTAAATGAGGTCTAGTGTTTGATGTGTTGGGTGGATTATTTTTACTTTTTTTTTTTTGATGTAGCAGTATACCAAATTTCTACTTCAATACCAAGTTCCTTGATAGTGTTCTTTTTAGTTTTTATTGTGAGTTGAGGGAACCTCCCTTGGATGTGGGACTGAAGTTGACTCCTGGTAACTGCATGAAGCTTCCTAAAAAACACCATAGTAGTGGTGTAGCAGATCACAGAGTGGAGCTGCTGCTAAAATTGGCATAGCAAATACAGTGCAATAAGTATAACAGACTAGATGATTGAAACTCAAAATTGGGTAGTAGGCGGGTTTTGCTATAAGTATAACAGACTGAAACAGGTCTTTGGCCTGCAGTATCATTACTTGACCTGATTATTAGTTTACATAGGAGCATCAGGTTAGGGTATTAACATGCGGCATTGTATCATTAATATATTTTATTTAATTATCATCAGCTGTCTTTCTCTCTTTTTCTTCAACCCTACCCTAAGCCTCTTTAATCTTATTCTTATGTGTATGCTTATCGAGCCTTGCTTCTCTATGTTTGGATGGTCCAGCCGAGCTTTTCTTAATTTTTTTTGTTTTTTTAAAATGTGTTTTGTTATTCATTCTGTCTGTGTCTTTGGGTTTAGTTCATGCAAACTTTGGCTAAACCCTACGTTATAGCAATCTTTAGCTTCTGTGGGTGTTACAGTATATTTAGATTATTTTATAATTTTTTAGACTCATGGGATCAATTAGTCATTTAAATGAAGAAACTTGGGAGTTGTTTCCTGATTTCTTTATATCCCCAGTTCTTTGTTAAAAAATTTGATTAGGTTATTAGTCTTGTTGTAAGTGGATCTGGGTGTGTACTTACTACTCTACTAGTATTTGATCAGGGGCACTGCAACACATTATGTCCATGCAATATTATAGTCTTATTATTGTCAGCACTATGTGATGAATTTTACTTTAGTACTGAGTGAGAATGTGAGGTAGTTAGGTGTTCTTTAATGTACTTTTCTCCCTGGAGTATTTTCTGAACATTGCTTTCTCTATTGATCTTGTCTGCAGAAGAAGAACCAGAATAAAGTATCTAATGGAGGATCAAAGTCTTCTTCATCTCATAATCAGCCACCCAAAGTCAGCGAGGTCTGTGGCTATCTCAAGTTTTTCATTTAACTCTCTAATTTAACCTCTGTGCTCTAAATGTTTGGTTTTCATATTTGTATAGATGAAAGTTAAGGCCCAAAAACTCAAAGATACAAGAGATTACTCATTTCTTTTATCTGATGATGCTGAGCTTCCTGCATCTTCAAAAACAACCCCACCTCAGAATATACCTATACGAAAATCTGGTGTTTTCTCTTTGCTATGTGCTTCTATGGTGTTGAATGCTGGTGGTTAAAACATATTATTGTAATTGAGGAAACTTATACAGGATTTTTGCTGATGTTGAAGAGGGACGATCAGCTCAAGTTCCAGCAAGGAGTAAGCTGCCTTTGAGCAATGGTGGCAAGCTTGTTCGTGCCAATCATGAGGAGCGGAAACCAGGCCCTGCAGCTGGCCGTTTGCCTGTTAAGTCAGGATCCTTTCACAAGACAAGTTCTACTAGTAAGCCTAGTTTGAAATCAGCAGATTCTAGAAGACAGCTTGGTAACAACAGTGGTAATGGACCAGGCCGGCCAGTTGGCCAAAAAGCATTGCCTTCGAAGAGTTTTGTTGGTACCAATGTGAATAAATCTTCAACACCTGGCATAAAAAACCCTGTAAATGGTATACAGAGATCACTCCCTTCAAAGGCCCATTCATCAATTCCGAAGCAGAACACACAACCAAGAAAAGACATACGAGAATTAAGTAAAGCTAAAATAGCACCAAAACAACCAGTGCCATCATCAAAACCACAGGTGTGATGGATTTTTGCGCTATGGATCCCATTGGGTTATGGATTTTTACCTTTAACTTGTTCAAAATATATTTTTAGAAATTTACTCACTTGTTTCACAGGTAAATAAGCCACTTAAGCAAAATCCAATACATACTGCTTCACAAGATCGTCGTCCCAAGCATAAGGTTGCAAGACGACACTTGGATGATGTTGAGGATGAAATGGATATCAGCAACATGATCAGATCAATGTTTAAGTGAGTTATTTCTGTTTAAAATTGATATGAAGATAATGTTCATTTTTATATGATGTGTTCTATGTGTTGTTTCTGGAGGTGTGAGAAGAAGTTTGAAACTTTTACTAATCTTTATTGTACATGACCTCTTTCCTCCAACTGGACATACAAATTGCCTTTGCCACATAGCTGATACTTGGAAGTTAATTCCTACTGACGCTGGAATTTATTAATAGACTACAGCATTGTTTTATATTTAAATTCACCCAGTTGCTTTTTCCTACATGTCTCAACTCTGTTTTGGGGAAGAGGAGGGGTAGAATTTTCAATGAAAACATGTTTAAATAGCTGAATTCTTCTTCAAAATACAATATACTTGTGTTTAGATCCAGCTTGACTGTTGCAATGCCTTTCTGTTTATTTGCCTTATGTTGCTGGACCGGGGGTATTCAGGGTGTGTTAGGGAGGGACAATTTTTCAGCAACATTGTGTTTCAATTAGTACTGTTTGTGATTTGATTTCCTCCTTTGCTTACAATTTAGAGCTTTTGATATTCATTTGTTGGATCATTTGCAGTTACAACCCCAGGAAATTTGTTGATGATGATGATGATGATAACATGGAGGCAGGCTTTGATGAAATCTTGAAGGAGGAAAAAAGGAGGTGTGTTTCTTTTAGATTAAAATTGAACAATGTCATTTATTGCTTTGTTCAGCCTTGTTAATTAAGTTCAACTTGAGCTAATGCAAAGCCCTTCTTTTCTGTCATTTTTGTTTTGAAAGTTATCCTTGTAAGAAACTTTGGGTTCTCACTGATATCTTCGGCTCTTTACTTTTAATTCAGAGTTAGCTGTATGCATTGAAGATATTGATTCTCTTTTATTTCCCAACTACATGATTCTGTTTCAAATTCTGCCATTGTCATTTATGCGCACATACGTTCCATTGTAAACTTTCTGGGGTTGCTGATGATGTTGTGTAATACACTTGCAGTGCCTTAATTGCTAGAAAGGAAGATGAGGAGCAACTTAGGTTAATTGAGGAGGAAGAGGAAAGAGAGCGGAGAAGACGGGCGAAGTTAAAGAAACGAAGCTTGGCAAAGTAGTAACACCAACTCCATTGTTTGGCTTCCAAAACATGTTAGTTTTTTGGTATAATGGAAATTCCTTATTCTCAGGCCAGTTTGATTGTGCAATTAAATTAATCAATTCATCAGTGGAGATTAGAAATCAATATGCCTGCATGCATCGGCATGTTTTAGTTTGAATTACTTGGAAAGATTTGCGGATATGTAAACGTTGTTCTTTTCTGGTTTTAGAAGGCGAGGTAGGGGGTTGCATTGTATGATTTGAGCCTTTTCTTCACATTCTTTTGCCGTCATTATACCAATGGATGGATTTGAAAATTAGATATAGTTGGTTCACTATGGTGCCTCATTTGTTATTCCATTTCAAAATTTCTGAACAATGTAATTTGTAATGTGGGTAAGCCAAATTTGAAGGAATGCCTGGGTTATTTTTTCGCGTTAACTTTATGCATTTTTTAGTCAACAATTTAAGTGTTCCATTAGGGGTTTGGGCGGTTAAAAAATCCGTACTATTTGTTTTACGGATACTTATATCCATATTTATTTTTTAGACAAAACCCCTCATTTGGTCCTTGTCTCTGTTACGGTCGGACATTTAGGTCCTCGGTTTAGTTAGTTAGTCTGTTTGGTCCCCAACGTCCATGTTCGTCGGACAGTTAGATCCCCGCTGTTAACAGACACCAAACGCCCGTTGGAAGTAGGTGACGTGGAGCGTTATGTGCCAACTGGGACGTCCATGTGAGCATGAAACGACGCTGTTTTTGCACACAGGAACCCTACTTTCATTTCTTCTTCTTCGTCTCTGATTTCTCCTTCCGAGAGTGGCTCCCTACTTTCATTTCTTCTTCTTCTTCTCTCATTTCTTCCCCTTGTCCTTCTCACGCGCGTGAAGCTATGTGTTGTTCTTTCTGTTGATTAACATCTCCTCTTCTGTGTTTTCTCCATCTTTTCTTCATCTCTCGCATTTTTGGTCAACATGGAGGGGAAGAGTCCAAACCCCACCCAGGGGTCATCGTCGTCATCATCCAGCCAATTTCGACGTCGTCTCCGTTGTCGTTGTGGTGACCCTCCTGCGTTGCGTGTGTCCCACACAGTGAACAATCCAAATCGTCAATTTTGGAGATGTGCAAGACTTCGTGGAGGCCAATGTGATTTTTTTGCTTGGGTCCAGGAGGGGGATTTTGCAATCCACGAAGATGAGTGGAAGAATACAGTAATGTGTAAGCTAGCAGAGATAGAGTCTGTGATGTCAAGGCAGAAATGTGATGCTGATAGGGTTGTTTGTGAAGCCATGGCCCGAGTGGAATCGTTGATGAAGAAAGGCTTCACGGAAACCCAACAAGAATTGTTAAAGTTGAAGATGCTTTTGGTGACTCACTGTGTAATAGTTTTCTTTTTTGTAATGGGGTTGTTGGTTATGATGATGAGAATGTAATGATGCTGTTGAAAGTATTATGGGGGATATTGTAATGGTGATGAAAATGTAATGGTGATGTTGTATATGTTGATGCTGTTGTAATGAGGATCCAACTTTTAATGTAGAAAAAGTTATGAGTTGTCCTATATTTGAGTTTTTAGCTTTGTGGTCCATTTTGTGTAGCAATTTTGTGTAGCAAATAATAATGTAAGCTGAAACTACAAACTTGTGATGCCTAACTAATGCAGTTAACAGAATTAATGGATATCATTTTGTTCCATTATGTAGTCCATTATGTACCTGGAAAGTAATCACTGAAAATAACATATGAACCCCATTAAACATCAATGGATAAAATGACTGCTCATTACATAAAACCATTGTCATATATTACTGGTCAATACATAAAATGTTCACAGGTCATAGAACAGAGGACTTGAAAATGTCATACATCACATGTCTTAAAATGCTCAATACATAATCATTTTTTGCTCCTAGGGGTTTCTATGAAAACCATAGTTCCTGGCTTTTTGAATGACAACTTCCTCCTTAGATTATATTGGTTGTTGGGTGGTGAACTTGTTGCACTTGACTGGGAAGGCTGTGGAGATCTGCCAGGAGCTGCCAACCTTTGACTCCTTCTAACAGGTGTGATGGTATCTGTCTGAGACATTGGCTGTGAGGCTACAACTTCCAAAACTTCCTGGGTCTGTTGTGGTATGGGGTTAACTTCTTGGGTCTGTTGTGGTGTGGGGTTAACTTCTTGGGTCTGTTGTGCTTGTTCAGCTCTTCTCTTATCCCTAGCAACTGGACATGTAATCTTCCTATGTCCAACTTCACCACACTCACCACATTTTCTTGGTTGCAGTCTCCTTTTCATCTTCTGTTTATGGTTGTTTTCCCTATTGTTAGTTGCATTATTAGTTGCATCCTTCTCTGTTGCATCCTTCTCTGTTGACCCCTGGGTATTGTCACCCACTTTTCTTCTGTGTTTTTTGGGTCTACCAATAGTCCTCTGAATATTTGGTGGAATTGGTGGGATAAACTCTGTTTTCTCCCTAAACTCTGAACCTGGTACCGATTCTATGTGGTGCTGGTAGGTTGCATCCCATGCTGCCATTGTCAATCCAACGTGGCAGTGGTCTTCTGGTCTCTCTCCTTTGTGAGCTATGGCTGCACATGCATGCTTACATGGCATTCCTACAATTAACATGTAACCCATAAAGTAATAAGCTATACTTGTGTCATCAGATATCCTTTCAAGTAAATAATGAGGATGTTATTTACCAATCAGTTGCCATACTCTACAGCTGCACTTATGTGTTCCCAAATCAACAGATACCCTCTCTGGAAAGCAACTGACCTCATACCTTTCAATCCCACCATCACCTAGTCAGGGTAATAACAAAGTGTCAAATTAAATAATAGTAATATAATAGTTAAACAATTATTACACAATAATACTAAAAATGACCTGATACCTGTCCAAACAACTGTCCAGTTGTTACTTGCAGACTTGTGCTTCTCTAGCCTACTCTGCTGGATTGGTGTCAATTTTCCATCGTGTCGTGTTAACTTTAGCTCGTGGTTACCTATGGTGACCATTAGGTAGGTCCTTACCCTATGGTGACCATTAGGTAGGTCCTTACCTATGGTGACCATTAGGTAGGTCACATGCTGAATTTTTAAAAACCCTCACACATGTATGTTGGTCATTAAAGGTTTTTATCTGGTATGAATGCCTAACTGGGTTCAAACTACAAAAGATTTCCCAACCACACTTCTTGTCCTTACACCTTGCCCTGGCTCTAACCTTATCATTCTTCACCCATTGAAACTCCCTACCTAGGTATACATTATAATCTTTCACTGCATGTTTAAACACAGCAAGTGAAGGGAACTCTATTTCATACTCAAGCACAACATGGCCAAAGGTAGCTGTCTCATTGTATTGAGGATAAACCTCTCTTTCCTCATCATCATCATCTAAACCTTGAGGGGTCTTCAACTCTTCTGAAGCCCATGAGTCATCAGACCCTCCTTCAATGCCTTCACCACCCAACCCATTTCCTCCAACTATATCCTCATTATCAGTGTCACTGTCAAATATGGTAGGAGTTGCTGATTTCCTATTCTCCTGAACATTCCTTTTCTGTTTCTGATTGTTACAATCCTTAGTCACATCCTCTAAACCTTCATCACTGGTCTGACACCCCCCTCCAATATCTTCTTCAGTGGTCTCACTACTCCCAACAGTAACTTCATGAATTTCATCATCCACCCTAACAATGACCTTCACCTTATCAGCTTCAACAGGGTTCCCCTCATCTAAATCCATTAACACTGGCTCATCAATTGGATGCTGAAAATATACATCCACTACCTTCTGGTTATCATTACCACATCTCACCATCTCCAATACATCTTTGTCCCCTTCCAACAAATTCAACCCTTCATTCATATCAAATTCGGGGTCATACCAATAGATCTTCTCTACCCTACAGTAGCCATGATTTTCAGCAAACCTATGGAAGGCAAAGAAGTCTATATAATCAGGGTCCAACTTTTCCCACTCTTCCACTTTACCCCCTATATAGCCTTTTTTTCCATCACTATTAATAATAAACCTACCTTCAATATGCAGCCTGATCCGAAAATCCTAGCCCAAATTACCAACAAAATGAAGTTTAGAATGCACCCTAGATACATACCACTAACAGAACAACTGAACTTACCACTAACAGAACAAAAAACGCATAAACGTCAACAGCTATACCTCAATTAACACAACTATGATAGTAGACAGAGTACACAGAGGCATAATAATAAATTATATCACAAATCAATAACAACTCAAACAAATCAATAAAAGTTTGAAAAACATGTTCGAACTCAACAAAAGACACAGAAGACAAAAATGTAACATTATAAAAAACCCTAACATCATAAAAAAACATAAATATCGGGAAAACTACATAAAAAAACCCTAAAATTTACTAACCTCAACATCATCTCCCATCGTCGACAATTCGGGCTTCGGGTTTCGCTTTACGTGACACACTTGGGAAGACCAGGGAAGCTACAGTATTAGGATCCAAAGAAACAATGTGGGGGATTATGGTTCCAGAAAATTAGGGGATTAGGGTTCGAGAGAGAAGTCAGAGAAATGAGGGGATTAGGGGTTCGAAAGAGGGATTAAGGTTCACCAACGAGAGAGGGACTCCCCAGTGTCCTATCTGACTTTTGACCAAACAAAACGAAGACGTTTTAAGCAACCTAAACGACGTTGTTTTTATTCACTGACACATCAAATGGGAACGGTGTCGTTTCATGCTCACATGGACGTCCCAGTTGGCACATAACGCTCCACGTCACCTACTTCCAACGGGCGTTTGGTGTCTGTTAACGGCGGGGATCTAACTGTCCGACGAACATGGACGTTGGGGACCAAACAGACTAACTAACTAAACCGAGGACCTAAATGTCCGACCGTAACAGAGACAAGGACCAAATGAGGGGTTTTGTCTTATTTTTATTATAAGTATTAAAATATTTTTTATTTTTTATCTATTTTTAATGAGATAAAAAATTATTAATATTGTTTCATAATAATATTTTTAATGTATAAAAGCTAGTTATACAATATAGTACTAATATGTGAAATAAAAGGTGAGTGAGAGTAGGAGCAGGGGCCGGATAATGGAACCCTATAATATACCCATAGAAAGGGCCTGCCTAGTTCAGCAGGGAAGATAAGGCTTCAGAAGACAAAGGTCCCCGACCCCCTCCTTAACTCCACGTTAGTAAAGAAGGAAAGGATTTGACTTGTATGGCCATATGGGCCAATCGACATGACTCTTGAAACGTAAAAATCACAGAAACCAAAAGCTGATGATACTAGGAAGCCCCATTTCACGTGATCGAACACCTTAAATACAAAAAACAAAAACAACTTTAAAAAGCTTTTCTTTGTAAAGATATCCTTAGGTTAAAAAAACGAAAAACAAAATAAAAAGTAAGAGATTGGGATAAGTTTATACACGCTGATAAAATAAAGCTAAGTGCATTTTTAAATATTTAATTTGGTTCAAAATAATTTTATATTTACAAAATTTTACGTCGATGATGAGAAAAGTCCATACGACACATCTAATTTATAAGATCATTCAAATTGTATTTGATATATTGAAATATGTTATTAAGAGAAGTGAAAAATTTAGTTATTAAATTTTATTTGAATGGCCTATATTTGAACATAATTGTATGATGTGACGCTTGAGACTCATCATGAATTTTAAGGTAAATTAACAAAGAAAATCAAGGTAAAATTTTTTCTTTTTAAAACCATCACCTTAACGTTTGTGATCTAAACTTCAAAACCATGATGAGATATATGTAATTTATCCTAAACCAATTCTAATTCATAAATGTACTAGAACAGGTTATAATTCCTTGGATAAGGATCCTAATAAAATCAAATATGTATAATATAAGGTCACAATTTTCACCATTACTCTTATTTTCATATCACCATATTCAACACATTTAGGTCATTAGATTTGCTTTTCGAATCGCCTACTAATTTTCAATGTCATTAATCAACATCAGAACATTGCATACATATTCTACCCTAATTATGTGTTTCTAGTTATTTAAAACACATATTAACCTAATCAATTCAAGTCAAATTCTAGCATATGTACAATGGATCTATATACACCAACTCATGCAGTTACAACCCAAAATATCAAACTAGTTCTAGTCAAGAGAAATTGTCAAAAGCTACATCTACACGTTTAAAACATAATTTTCACCCTTACTCTTATTTTCACATCACCATATCCAACACATTTAGGCCATTAGATCCATTAGAAAGAATCACTTGCAAATGATCATGTTTGTGTAGGCTAAGACAGACAATCGGCTGTACCGAGGTGGGATCTAGACCCCGTCAATTGTATTCTCAGATGACGACTACAGACCCATTATTCCAGGTGGAGATGATGTAGTCATAATTAATGTTGTGATTGCCAACAAAACAATTTAGAGAATTTTGGTGGATCAAGGAAGTTCATGTGATGTGATTTTCTATAAGTGCTCTAAGAAGATGGGTCTATTGATGTGAAATCATCGGATGATGATAACTATGGCAAGCGCACCAATCGTTAATCTGAGTATATTTGTATCGTTCCTATGAGGATTGAGTTAATTACCTTAACCTAGGGCTGATACTATTTGAACCAAACAAGAGCTCATGTAACACGTTGAATCCATATTTTTATATTTTTTGATATATTCTGTTTTTTATGAATTTTGATTAAAACACAACAGTAAAATAAAATTGCAATAGAGATTGATGTAGTTAACAATAATGAAGGTAGGTTGGTATCAACTTCAGCATACAATGTCAGTCAAAACTATATGAATAAGGCATAAATGTCCACTGAGGTCATGCATAGAATTCCTCAGGTGAATAATCCCTAATCTCTTAGGCAGTTATTGCTATCTCACTATACATAAACCCTAATTCCTTAGGTATTCACAAGCACTGGAACTTAATGCAAAATTAAGGTTGAACCCTAGCTATCCACGTAATATCTTAGGCCTGAAGTAACTAGGAAGCAAGATGCATACCAGAGATCTCTACCATGATTCCTCTCTAGAGAGAAACTCTAAATAGGTTTGAATCTTCCAATTCAAAAGTTGAAGTCCATAACCTTGCAATGTTCAGACATGCCTTAATAGAAATCAATCCTCAATCAACAGACATTAACCTTCATTGAAGCTTCAACATATCCCAACCATGGAGATTTAGTTACACATAATGGAAAAATAGATGCTAGTTGATGGAGAAGACATGGTTCATGATAGAGAGAATAAGGAGAAAATAGAGAAAAATCTAAAGAGAGAGAACGAATTCTGAATTATGATGTATATTAATTACATTTTTATTTAATTATTTATACTAACTAGAAATAACTAACAACTACTAAAATTACAAATTGCAAAATTACCTTTTTTGGGCTTTTACATAAATAAAAAAACTTAACTTAGCCTAGAATTATAACAAGACAACATAAACTATTTAAATCAGGTGTCTTTCCCTCGTGAATGTGCGTAGGAAAACTTGTGGGCGTAAGTGCACGTTAAAGTATTGAAACAAATGAACATGAGTCCTAGAAAGCAGGCGTAGGTACGCATGTTGGCCAACTTTGGAACACTGGCCCCGTGATATGGACCTGATAGTCATGGCAGAGTGTGCTAAGTTGAGCGTGGACCAGGCGTGAGTACGCCCATCTTCTGAAATGCCCTCTTACCTTAATATAACTCTAGCATAGGTACACGTGGAGTAGCGTAGCCACGCATGGACTCTGATACAGAGCCTGATTCCTTGAGGATTTAAGCGTAAGTCTGAGTGTGTGAGCAGCGTTGAGACACTGACCTTCTGACTTGAAGTTCAGATTGGCACTTAAACCAGCATGACCTTACGCTTGGTAGCGTAGGCACGTATGGTTCCTCGAATCCCCTGATACTTGTGCGTGAACCTTGAACGTGTGACCAGCGTTGGATCGCTAGCCCTTTGACTTTGGGTACAAATATCTCCTTGTGTTATGCTGGCTAGCGTAAGCATGCGTGAGTGTGAATCCATCGTAGATACGCTGACTCTCTAAACCTGTTTTCCTTGCAACCTGAAACAAGGACAAAATTCCTAGCGTAGGTACGTTGGAAACAATGATAGCACGCTGGTTCTTAGGTCCATACTAATTACACTTGGTTCATGATTTTCCTCCTAATTCATTTTCTAAATATTCTCCTTAAAAAAAATCTTTAAATATCAGCTATCCAATATAATTTTCCTACATATCCTATGATTTCAAATTTTCACAATTAATACTTAGTTGGCTTATCAATAACATATTACGTGACTTAATTATCTACAAAACACATAAACAATGGTTAAAAGAATAAGTATTTTCAAGACTTATCACATCCCCAAACTTAGATATTATCTTGTCCTCAAACATTGTTTGAAAATTAAAGCTATGTGCTGATCTAAGTACAATCAACTATCCAATTAATCATGCATCATTCAACTACAACATACACATATCAAATCTTTAAATGCTACCACAGAATACTGAGTGTACTTCATCCTTTAGCTTGGGATATGTGGTGATGACAAAACTTGTCATGATAGGTTTTTCACTTACACTCAGTGTATATGATTCAAGGTTAAGCACTCAACACTTTCAATATGATGGGTTAATATAAGCTTGCAACTATTCTAATCACTACATAAATACAAGCACACACTTGGATCATTAGGGACTTTTCAGGCTTGTAATGGGGCTAGGCTCATGGCTCAATTATTGTTTTTCTAGTCATTGGCAAGGTTTCAAATATGATCATAAGATATCTTACTTTGGTTCCAAATGACTTTCTCATTCTTACCCCTAGAGTTTTTAGGAAGACTCTATCTCTCTTTCTCTATTTTTTTCAGAGGAGAAAGAGACTTTTTAACTTGGTGCTTACATGATTTTTCTAAGATTTGCTTATTTCATTTCATTTCTTTTTCTTCTAGTCCTTTGGACTACAATTTTATTTTCTACACGTGCTTACACTTAGGTTCCTCTATTTCTCTTTAATTCCCCAAAAGAAAAATTTTAGAGTCATATTTTCCTATTTTTCAACACATACCAAACCAATAACTAGCATGCCATTTATTTTGTTGTGGGGGCATACTTCCTTCCCTAAACTTAAGAATTGCTAGTCCTTAGCAACCAACCAAAGCAAGACAAGCTTAATAAACATATCAGGGTAAATTTATTTTTTTTCTCAGATAATTTAAGGCTTGTAATGCGGGTTCATACAAGTACACAATAAAATGGCTCAGGCTCAAATTAATGGGTCAAGGGGTAAAACTTAAGTACAGGATAGCTTGCATTTGGCCCTAGCTGATTATACGGAAATGGCCCTCATCATTTCCATGTGGTATCAAGCATAAGTATAAGAAAGAACAGAAGCAAGTTTTATCTCCCTATCACATGCAAGTACACTCAATCAAGAATTAAGGCTCAAAACTCAACCAAGAAAATAGTCAGCCAACCACATCCCCAAACTTAGAACAAATACATAAGTCTCTGATTGCTAGCCTAGATCAAGGATGCATATACTAGTAATTCAATGATAACATTCAGAACTGAATAGTCTCATGCACTTAGGACAATGGACAACCTTAATCATTTAGAAAAATTTGAAACAAACAACTAAGATATTGGGATGTATTGCCTTTACTTATTCCATTGACCTTTATTTGTATCAATTTCATTATATTTTGATTGTTTCCAAAAAAAAATTAGCTTTTTGGTTTCAGCAATTGCAAAATGTGTAAAGGGAAGGATAAGAATACTTACTTTCCTTGTGAAGCTTTCAACATAGCAGAGTGTTACGTGATTTACAATGACTGAAATCAAATGCAACAATTGAAAAGGAATGCAGTGGATTTACAATGGAATAAGAAAGAAACAAACACACAAACGTACCCTTTTGTTCCTTCATTACAAAAATTAGAAAACCGTAGAATTCAAACAAGAAGTCTGATGGTTCAGAGAACAGACTTAGAAGGGAGGTTGAATAAGTCTATTTACTTTTTCAAACCAAATTCTTCAGTCAAACGAATGAACCTTTTTCACAGTGGATTAGGTAACAGACCTTTGCATGCGAGAGAAATAAGCATAGGGCAACCGTTGGATGACAATTAAGAGAGAATACAACCGTTGAGAGGTGTTTTACATAACAGACAAGGGATCTTAGTCAGAGAGAGTCATTCTGCACATGAAGCATAGGGTAGAGAGCTTCGAGACTTGTACAGAGGCGGAGTAGGATTAGTATAAGTTTCACTAAAGAGGAAAGTTCCTATTCAGAGGTTTTCTAAAATGATAAGTGTTAGTCCTCAAATTTACAATAAATCCTTTAATAAAAATTTCATAAAAACAATAAATATTTGAGGAATTTATTAGAAAATTAGGTTTTAAATTCAATAAATGAATGTTGTTGGAAATAATCTGCCCTTGATCAATTTTCTCTAGTTTTGCAGTGAAAAAGTAAAGAATTTAAGAGAAAATTGAAGAACTGGAGAAGCTAACGCGTAGCATCAACACCACGCCTAGCGTGGGTACTTTTGATGCTGACGCTACACGTGAGCTGTGTGGACTCCACAGCCATGTTGGCCAAGCACTCACCTTTTGACCCATAATTGGCCACTCCAGACAGAGACACATGGCCAAGCATGATTGAATTTAATAATCTAAAGTGGCCATTATCAGCTGCGTTAATGGAAGCTGGGTCAGGGGTTTGACGTGTAGCGTCAGCACCCTTGCTCAGCCCTATAAATAGGGCCATCCAACACCATTCCTAGCATCCCATTCTGAGTATTTCACTCTTCTTTTCTCTTATATACTCAAGTTTGAGTATTCATTTTGTGAGTTTGTAGTTCTAGAATAGTTTTCTAGATACTTGAGAGTGTTGTGTAGTATTGTGATCGTTGTATCGTGAAGTTTCCATCGCCTTTGTAATGTTAATCACTGTAAGTGTTGTTCTTACCTTCACCATGCGTAACTAATCTGTTTATGTTGGAATTGGTGAACTAATCTATTGAGTATGATGTTGTGAATTTGACCTCTGCATGTTTATGATTCAAGTTCATGTTAGTATTTCAATCTTTTATTAATATGAACGTCAAACGGGTGTTAGTCCTCAAATTTACAATAAATACTTTCATAAAAATTTCATAAAAATAATAAAAGTTAGTTTAATTTGTTAGAAAATTAGGTTTTTAATTCAATAAATAGATGTTGATGGAAATAATCTGCCCTTGATCAATTTTCTCTAGTTTTGCAGTGAAAAAGTAAAGAATTTAAGAGAAAATTGAAGATCTGGAGAAGCTGACGCGTAGCATAAACACCACGCGTAGCGTGGGTACTTTTAATGCTGACGCTACGCGTCACAGCCACGTGTAGCGCCAGAGCTGCGTGGACTCCACACTCAAGCTGGCCAAGCACTCACCTTTTGACCCATAAATGGTCACTCCACTCAGCACAAATGGCCAAAACGCAATGGAGACGGACACATGGCCAAGCATGATTGAATAAAATAATCCAAAGTGGCCATTATCAGCTGCGTTAGTCAGGGGTTTGACGCGTAACGTCAGCACCCTTGCTCAGCCCTATAAATAGGGCCATCCAACACCATTCTTAGCATCCCATCTCATCCCATCCCATCTAATTCTCTATGTTCAGAGTTCTTTTCTCTCTTCTATACTCAAGTTTTGAGTATTTCTTTTAGAGTTTGTAGTTCTAGAATAGTTTTCTAGATACTTGAGAGTGTTGTGGTGTATTGTGATCGTTGTATCGTGAAGTTTCCATCGTCTTCGTAATGTCAACCTCTGTAAGTGTTGTTTTTACTTTTACCATGTGTAACTAATTTGTTTATGTTGGAATTGGTGAACTAATCTATTGAGTATAATGTTGTGAATTCGACCTCTGCATGTCTATGATTCAAGTCCATGTTAGTATTTCAATCTTTTATTAATATGAACGTCAAACGGGAGAATGATTTTCATGTGTATTGAAACTTGTTTTATTAGTGTGAACGTCAAACGGGAGGATGATTATTCATGCCGTATAGAAACTTGTTTTGACGAAAGTAAAAGTTGGAATACCCTTGGTATCTCAATTCTATAAGGGTTGTTAACCATTGTTGCCATAAGGCCAGGTCTTAATGCAAGTTTTTACTGAGAAAGCTCACGAGGGATCGGACTTTACAGTGAATTCTTAGAATTTATATCACGAGGGATCAGTTATAATGAATTTAAGCTGCAATAACATGAAACTTGATGATTAAATATGCATGTCTTGAGTTCCTCATTGTTATTCTAGATTAGGGATCCAATTTCCAACATAATTTGTTTATCTGTGTTTATCTCAAGTATCTTACCTATTCTAGATTGCAACTCAACTTTTTAAATAGATTTTTATTTTCTTTTTATCTCATGAACAATTCAACCATGCTATCCTGTGAATACTGTATAAATTGTATATAAATCATTCTTTTTGTCTATAAGTTTCTTTACATTTACCATAGTGACTAGGAAATTACTGTTGTTATTGGACTTTCAATCCCAGTGGAACGATATCTAAATTTTGAAAACTACAAACGATTGGTGCGCTTGCTAATTATTGACCCGGTAGTAAACACAAACAGCTAAACAAAAACAACCATTATTACCGAGTTAACAACGGGAGAATGATTTTCATGTGTATTGAAACTTGTTTTATTAGTGTGAATGTCAAACAGGAGAATGATTATTCATGCCTTATTAAAACTTGATTTAATAAAAGTAAAAGTTGGAATACCCTTAATATACCAATTACTAGGAATAGAATTGGTAATTATTGTTGCCATAAAGTCAAAACTTAATGCAAGTTTTTATTGAGAAAGCTCACGAGGGATCGGACTTTACGGTAAATACTTAGAATTTATATCACATCAACTTCTACCCCTCGGAATATAGCCTAGTACACATAGGCGTCAAGGTGCTTACTTGGGTCAGTCTCTCTTGTATACTTGTTAATGGAGAGGGTTGCCCGCGAGAGGATTCTTCCACCAAGGAGTTTGTTGTTCAACATGAAACTATGACCGTGTCTCTTCATCACATATAGCTATCTTCAAATAATAAGGCGTGTGAGTAACCTCTGGTCTAGATGCCTCATGTTCATGATGTCCATGTGGACGCACCCTCGAGGGTAAAAGGACTAGTGCGTGTGGATGGTGGGAACTTGTAGGAATACCATGCAGACATGCAATATTTTGCGTACTAGAAAAAGGACAACAACCAATGCATTATGTGAATAGTTATTACATGAAGAAAACATATGACAAATGTTATGACCATATTGTTGGTGCAATCAATAGCCCAAACATGTGATCAACCACTAAACATCCACACATCCTACCACCAGTATATAAACGCGGACTCAGGAGGCCAAAGAAACTAAGAAAGGATCCTACTAAGGAAGACAACCCTAGCAAAATAAGGAGATGTTCTGCACAGTGTTAATATAGAAACCAGGAAAACTGGCCATAATAGCTCTACATGCACACACATACCAAAACAAAGCCATGTAAGTAAACTTGTTGTCAATCCATTAAACATTTACATTGCATAATGCATGGAGAAATAATAATGTTGATTTCTATCTTTAGAAACCTGATCAGGAAACCACCATACAACAGGTGGTTAATGAGACTACGGGAAGCCACCATGTAGCAATAGGTGCTTCAAGTGTGACACAAGTTCAACAAGATGAACATACAAACCAGACTCGGGCCATGTCAATGCTGAAGGGACATCATCTTTACTAACTGTAGCAGGGGTTCCTGTCAAGAAAAAGAGGGGAAGACCTCCAACGAACTCAAGAAAATTCAAACCAGACTAACCAACAGTATCCACAAGGGGAAGAGAGTGAGGGGAAGAGGGAAAGGAAGAATAGGAGGTAGACGGGAAGGAGGAGGGGAAGTTAATACAATGCCTTCTGAAGTTGAGATTATAGCAACAGATCAAGTGTTATTTAACCCATGTAATTAGAATGAAACTATAAGTAGTAGCTAGTTATTTTCAAACATTGTAGTTAATGACCACAACTTTAAGTTTGTTGTTGTTAATGTAAAGTTGGTTTCATTTTGAAGTCAATGTAATGACTATTACCTGTTTGGTTCAAAATTGAACAATGCAATTCTCATCTTTAAGTCAATACCCAGGTTTCATTTTAACAAAATTTTCACACTGTAGTAAACCAATACTTCTTTTTTAGATTACTTGTCTGCCTTCTCACATTACCAAAATAGATTGAAATAAGAGCCATATCTAATAGTTTGAGAAATAGACATTTCCCTTGATAGTTGAAAGTTACATTCACCAATACAAATTATCTATATAGCCTCATCTAAAGGAAACATAACTTAACTTAACAGGAGCCTAATGCTACATCATCATACATTTTCAAGGGCCTAATGCTATAACTAAAACATTTTTAGGGACTTAAGCCAAACTGAACTAAACTATATCTTCAACCTTTCACTGCAACCAACATTAGAGTTAGGAAGACAATGGCCCACGATATTACACACAACCAAATTAGCATGAAATTCATGGTTCTGTATTCGCTTAATCTCTCTTCGAACCTTACAACCCTATTGATCTCCCCATCAAAAACTTCATTGCTATGGGTAGAGTAGCTAACAGACCTTGGTTGGTTTTGTTGCCCACTCTCAACCCACTTAAAATACCCATATGTGTTCTTATTCTGTGTGAAGGAATGAAATAACTTCAAACATGGGTCATAATAAAAAAAGTAAATGAAATAGAATGAACCATAAACAAAATATGAGGAAAATACTCTATTTACCATCCAATTAACATATCTGAAGAACACTCTACCATGATTTTTTGGGCTCTTGGAGACTAGTAGCAATAATGGTTCATTACATTTACATAGCCGCCTACATGGAGCCCTTGAAAGTGAATTACTTGACCCTGTAGACATGGTAGATCTAGATATCGTTCAACAATCATACTTGAAAGGATAGGTAAGAAGACCTGCCTTTCTTGGGCACCTTTTATGATTTGGGGGGTAAGAAAAGATGAAGAAATCGTAATTTCAAGATTAGGGGAAATGTTACAGTTGGAAATTTGGGGACCTTTATTCTATATAAAACATATTATTAATTCCAACTTAACGTGGTGCATGTTGACTCCCATGCCACGTGTGACACCAGTGGCACCTCTGTTTATTACACCTCACCACTTAATAAAAAGAGTTAACGACAAAGGCTTAATGTGACTTCTTCTAATTATTTACCTTTATTTTCAACCGTTTAATTAAACTCCCGAATAATTTTTTTGCAAATTAATTAATTAATCAACCATTTATTTTCAAAATATTTAATTTACAGCAAATTCTATAAAACTGCACCTATACAACGTTTTTAATGCCCAAAAACCACTTAAATAGAAAAAACACAAGGTTTGGAAAATAGGGATCTGACACTACGCGTCAGCATGACAGTAGCAGCAATGCTGCTGCCACTCATTTTAGGCCTTTTGGCCAACTTTCGACTTATCCAAATGGCCCATTTTAGGTCTGATTCCCACGAAACTTCACGGGTCACATGTTTTCCCCATTCCGGAATTGTTGGCATCGTTTGTTCACCAAAATTCCATCGCATGCTTTACTTATGCAGAAAAATGTATTTAAACCAAAATGATGCAAATGCATGCACCAAACCTACCTAATGAGCTTCAAATTATGCATAGCCTATATGCACAGGTCACAAATGAGGTAGGGAACTTGTCAGTCCCTTCCGGAGGTCCAAATACCCACTAGATCTCAAAACCACCTATCTAGTTCCTATGTTTCAACATTTTCCACTATATCACTATTATGCAAAACACACCTACATTCTTCATCACTCTCATCAATCCACCCACAATCACACTTAACAATTATGCTACGTATACACACATCGCAGTACTTGCCAATCTCACATAATTACGCAATGGCTCCATGCCATATAGCTACATATGCATAATACACTACCATTCCACATCATCACACATCACAAATCAATACCTAGGCATCACACAGATACAATCATACCCATGCATCATAATGAATTAGTTACCCAAATGGCTCCATGCCATTTGGTATTGTTACGCTTATGAATACTAATTAAATTCACATACACCACATCACAAATTAACATAACTCTACATTTTTATAAATCAATGAACAAATATACACATGTATGCATCTTCTTGATTTCTACTCACCCTGGCCTCATTTAGCGCTTACCTCCACAGTGTGTATCCATAACTTGCCAACAGTTACTAAAGCCACAATGAAAGGGGGTGAGTGACTGGAATTAGGCATTAATACAAAAATAATAAGACTAGGAAAGTGTAGTCTAACTACCTTCTTAATTATACATATCAATTACTATTATTCATTTTTCACGTTATCCTTTCACTCATCATTTAGCTATCATTCTTTCCTGATCACTTTAGTCACCAAAATGAACAGCATCAATAACATACTGTCATACCAGTAAGTTCTAGCATATGCGCCCATCCACTTATTCTCTTAATTCATTATCCAATTCTATTACACACGAATTCCACATATTAATTCATCTCAAAACTACCAAATGCATCACCATCAAATCAAACCAACATCATACATCACGTAGGTCTCAATAACTCAAATCATCACATAATACAAGCATCATCATAAACATACATATAAGCCAAGGAGTGTAAAACACAACTGACTCTTAAATAGATAATATGACGCCCTAGTATCCGGATACTAAAAGGATCGACCTTCAGCTAAGGGTCCTACTTGACACCCTGTGAACCCTGCTTGGTTCACCGAGCCCTACTTGGCTCCCCCTCAACCACTGGGTCCTACTTGACCACTATGTAGTTCAACTGGGTCCTGCTTAACCACGGAAGCCAAAAGCGAGGGTAACATATACCGTCAGTCTTCCTCCACCACATAAATCAGATAATCACATAATTAATCACTTACCTCAGTTTCTCTGCTCAGACGGCACCAAGCCTCTCCTCTCAATCATCTGGGGTGGCCACACAGACCCGACCGAGATATAATATCACATATCACCAGGTATCATCTCAATAATAAACAATTATGGCCATCAATCTCAATTATCAGATATGCAATATAAGCAATGCTACTTGTTCACATAATTCCACCAATATAATCATCACAGCATATCATACATACGTACAATACATCGTCAATATACTAAACATCAATCCATCAATAGTTAACAACATCATCACTAGCATTATGCCATGGTGCTCATTAATTCATATAAACTCAAATCATGTAAACCACTACACACATGTACATATATATATATATATATACACACACACATCATTGCATCCATCCTTACCTAATATCATTCTTATTTAATCCTCAATCCTATCACGACTATCAACGTCAATTCTATTGTTCGTCACCCTTAATATTCACACCACCTAGTATACAATTTTACAGAATATAACTACCATTTATATCATCACATTCTGCATATACATGTTAATATCATCCTTTTATTCATAGTTAATCATTGTCATTTAATAACCAGTTCCATCCACATAGGTTTCTTATCAACCTTATTCGTTATGAATTATAACTATGCACTTTCTCACATAACTTATTTTCTCACCAACATTAATTATGCATTACTAATTACCAATTTCCTCTATTCCTTGTTATTTGTTTCTCACTCATTCCCCTTTACCTCTTTACATACTTATATTTTCTTACAAATCAACTAGTTTGCCATTCATATCATAATCAATTACCCACTCACTTATACTTAATTCTTCCTAATATGATACAACATTATACTATCCAATCTTTAGTCAATTACTAATTATCTTAACTTCATCCCTTCAATATTCCCACTAAATTACATTTCACATAATTTGCAGTTCCTAATAAATCATTCAAATTAATTTAAAACAATTAAAGCGGCTATGACATACCTTTTTCCTATGCACCACTGACATAATTACATTTCTATATTAACCTTAACCCAACACACCCCCTTACCTCAGTTCCACGCTTTCCAAGTCTTCCAATCAATTGTCGTGTCTTTCCGGAATTCACCAAAACTCATTTCCATTTTTTGACTCTCATTTTCAAGTCCCACCGTCTCAAACGACCTTCCAATCCCTAAATCTAAACCTACAAGTATCAAAATATGAAATCCATTAGCTTTTCTTCGTACCCATCATCCTTGGAACAATGCTCAAACTCCTCATGACCACAAAATGAAAGGTCATAGTCTCCCCACCGACATGCACTTACCGTTTAGAGAGAGAAAGAGAAAAGGGGAAAGAGAAGAACATGAAATTGGTGGTTCCAATGGACAAACCTTACTTCCCCAAAGCCAAGGATATGATTAATTTAGAGATTCCACCAAGGTTTAGCTTGAATTAGGTCCTAGGGCTTGAGGATGAAGGAGAAGGCCCCCAAATTCTATATTACTCTCTGTTTTGTACCACTGTTACTGATTGTTATAAAACAGATCGCGACGTTGACGCTACGCGTCAGTCAAAGACCATAAATCCCTTTTAAAATTCATTTTTAAATTACAGGAATGTCATATTTTCTTAATTATCATACTTATATTCATTTATACATTTATTACCCCTTTTAAAATTAAATAAAATACGCGGGATGTTAACTTAATACTAACAATATTTAATATTACAGGGGCTAAAACCAAATCCAAACTTTACTAGGGACAAATTTTACATTAGTCTTCTATTTTTACAATTAGGTTACCAAATTACACTAACTAAATTTAATTTAGGCTCCATACAAGATTATTAGTTTTAGGTTTTTGGTTGATTGAAGATCAAAAGAATAATTTGAAATTTTAAAACTGAAAAACAAAAAATAAATTTATGATAAAAAATATTAAGAAATCAAATTTATTTAATCTAAGCATGTTTTGTTTTCAAAAGCAGATTTTAAAATTTTTTTAAAAAAGAACTAAAAAGGTGCGTAGATCCATCCGCACGGGCATTAGTTATTTAATTGCGAAATTGAAATAATAAATTAAATTTGAGAAACGTAGTGTAAACACACGCCCCAATGGATAAAAGAGCAGTTAGCGATCTGTGTAGAATTCCTAAAGAAAGGATCTGCGAAATTAGGAGCCCATGATGTCTTCAGATTCACGGGCAATGGTTTTTCTGATGTTTGTTTTGATGGTGACACGTGTCCCTATCGCTGTGACAGCCAGCACGATCATAGAACACTGTCTCAGGCTTGGTCTGAATCCTCCACCACCGCCGCCACCAGCACCACCTGCGGCTACGGGTTCAGGGTTGGGTTTGAGTCGCACTGTTTGCAGGGACGTGTTTCGTGTCTTGGGCCATTCCCCTCGCTTAACAGGGACACTACGATTCGATTATATTGCCGCCCTTTGTGCTATCTTCCGTTACGATCAACATCATAGCCACCTTTAGACACCGTGATTTTCATACACTTGTGGCGGGTCGCTCTTGTGCCACCATCACAACCATGCCCTCTTCCGCCTCTTCACTATAGCTATAATAGAATGAATTCATTATACATACAGATAGATACACCTGGCAATATTATCCTTAATTTCCTTATCATCCTTCAAATCGGATTTGTGATTGAACACAACTGATAGACATTATTAATCAATTTGCTGTTATTTTTTCTTTTATCCATTAATTAAGCCAGCCTTTTCTTTTTGTCATCCATTCAATGGATGTCCGTTTGCACGTATCCGTTCCTACAAACCAAGTTCATGCGTTGTATAATGTGTTACGAACCGGTTCAAATCCTGACAATTACCGTTCTCCCTTCACCATTATTCCAATTGATAAAAATACGATTCAGTCATACGCTATTTACATTAATTTGCCTATTCAACTATTTTTTTTGGTTGGTTTTTTTGATAATTAACTCTTGACTGAATAATTTCATTACATTTATGTTTAAAATTACACGCTAAATTCGTAGCATTTCATTTGTAAGTGTAATAAGTGACAAACACCTCAACGATACACCCTTATCTATGACGATATTTTTATACCGAATTATCTATTACCCAGTAAAAATTAAGTATATTTTCCATCCATATTAGGAGGGGACTCACACCACTCCCTCTCTCTCCTTTTTAGAAAAAAATCAAAGGAATCTGATTCCCCTTAGTTTCCTCAATCTCTAAGAAATTTTGTTATTTTTACATTATATTGAACCTGGACAGAAGACCTCATTTTTTTTAATCTTATTGTATGAAGAGTTTTGAGGTCTCCCTTTTTATATTTAAGTAACATATTTTTAGAGTAATACAAACTTAATTTTCCTAGGGAATTCTTTAGGTTTTTCGTATTTTACACTCTCATTGTGAACATATTATATTTTTAAGATCTGTTTAGTAAATATAAAAAATTTATAGTTTTTTAAAAATTATAGATTTATTTGACAAAACTAATAGATAAACTAGTTGAAAACTTAAAATTGATAAACTAGTTAAAAGGTTAAAATGGGTAGCTAGAAGTTGAAAATCTAGTTGATTAAATTAAGATATATTTAGTAAAACTAGTTGTTAAATATAAAATGACATAAAAAATATATTTTTTAAAATAGATATGAGTAATTTTTATAAAGATATATTAATAAAAATAAAAATATAAAAAATAAAATAAACTCAAAACTTATAACCTTAAAAAAAATTTAAATAACTTTCTTAAAAAATATTATAAACTATAAAAATATACTTGAACTGTTCTTTACAGGGGGTGTAGAAGTATACTTGTAGAACAACTCAAAATATACATACAAATGTGTTTTTAATACAAAGCAATGTGCGTATAAATGTAAATACGGAGAGTCTTTGTAAGTTGAGGCGGAGTGCAATGTACTCTGGGGCGGTGTCACAATCCGCCTGACGGGATCTACGTTGCCTTGACCCGATTGGGGGTGGTACCTGCAATCGTTCTCCGACGCTCAAGTCAGTATTTCAGAATACTTAGAGACTTAGAAAGACAGTCAGAGAGAATTATGCAAGTAAGAGAGTGTAAGGTTCAGAGAATGGGAAAAAGATTCCTTATACCTTTTCGAGAGAGGTTTATATACCTGTTACTGGTGCTCGATTATTGGTAGGACCCGCTCTTTGTCTTCAGGCATAATGCTGAAAAGGTAGTGGGTCCTTGCGCCGTTTACATGCACCATTATTGTAGTAGGTATCACCACTTGTCTGGAAAGCGTTAGTGCTTTAATATTTTATTGTTATTTCCCTTTATGCGTGACAGCGTGATTCCCATTATTAACCTCTCAAGACAGAGTCAATCTCGTGCCGGGGTTGTGAGTATGGGCTCGCTACGCAGTGTGGGAAATTCAGTATTCCGCCAATATTGAGCTTATGGCTTGGCCGAGTAACAACTTTGGCGGGGTTACGTTCCTTGGCGGAGTAACATGCCTTGGCGGAGTAAGGTGCCTTGGTAGTGTACCGTGCCTTGGCGGGGTTATGTTCCTTGGCGGAGTAACATGCCTTGGCGGAGTTACCTGCCCTGGCGGTATGTACTCCGTATAGAAGTGATTATAATGTACTCAATCGCGTACTCCTCTTGTTCAAAATGCTGATCTGGCAAAGCATTAAAGCCATGCTCTTGGGGGCCGGTGTTAGGACCGGATCATATGCCCCCTAGTTTGTTATAGTGACTGGCGGAGTCACTTTAATGAGCTATAACACTTAAGTTTAGCTTTTGTAGGCATGGGTTTAGGCGGCGCTTGTTATTTCAGGATTTATGGACAAGTGTTTTCGTGCATTTATTAGCTGTCATCACTTGACACGCCTGTCATTAATGCACCTCGAAACCACGTTTTTTATTCTTCAGTCTCCCATTGCCACGTATGCCCTCGTAACGATTGCCATTCCAATGATGGGACATAAATGCGCGTGATGGCAATTGAGAACCGTTTTCGAGGTTATTACCGTGGGCCTTGGATTTTGAAAATGTGGCCCATGAAATATCTGCCCTTAGATATATCTATTGGTTTCAGCAAAAAAAGAACCGTCAGTGAGACAAATCCAACGGTTGTAAACGCATATTTCAATTTTAGGACCGTTGATGAGATTTATCTAACGGCTGCAAACACATCTTCGAGATTTCTGAGGATTCGCTTATTTCCCCCCAAGCCATGCCTATAAATAGGTAAACTCTCAGAAGGGAAATGTTTTGCTTCATCTCTCACTTCGTATTTGTTCGCTGAAAGTGTTTTTGCTACTCTCTTGCGAGTTTATTGGTGTTTAGAGTTCTTCTATCTTTCAGAAGCTTAAGGTACTTGCTTCTTCCTCTTCTTTGCTTCTTCATTTCCATTGGGTTAGCTTTAGTTTTCCTTTTTGTGTGTTCGTAAAAAGGAAGATGAGAGGAAAGTGGTCAGAGTCTCATTCTAGGGTTTCTTTTCGTCCCATGTTTTCTGATATTGAGAGTGAAGATGAGGCGTTTTATACTGGGAGGGACTCGACGTTTTACAGCAGCGTGGAGTACTTTAGTAATGCTGTACATTCGTTTGTGTCAGGAGGTGTTTTCCATACCCAAGTGTTGACAATGGCAGAGTGTCAAAACGTCGTGTTGCATGGACTGGACTGGGAGAAGACGCTCGAGATTGATCCTTATTGTTGGGTTGAGGAGGATGTTAAGGGTACTTCCTCTCGCCATGCAACAACTAGTGGCGGTGTAGTGGAGCTATCTGTGCCTATCTGGAAAAATGAACGGTATGAAGATAGGTTCATTGTTTGGTCTCCTAAGACATTCGAAAGGATTTGCCATCGTCCTCAGAATAATCGTACAATATATATGTACGATATTCTGTTCACTCAGCTGGGAGTGCGTTTCCCCTTGAACAAATTCCAGATGAGCGTGCTGAGGTTCTTGGATTGTGCTCCTTCTCAGCTGCACCCAAATGGTTGGGGAATAGTTCGAAGCTTTGAGGTGATGGCGGAGCATCTGGAGTTTACGCCTACTGTGGTGTTGTTCTTTTCTTTCTGCCGCATCATGAGGAGGGTGAACGTAAAAACAGGTGGCATGGGCCTTGTTACTCTTCGGGCGGAGCCGAAGATTTTAAACTTCAAGTCGTTTGCGGACTCCGCCAAGGAAGGCGGACTCCACTTCAGAAAAAGTTTTGTAAAGGTTTCTGTGAAGGAGGGGGAGTCCGTCTTCTGGCGGAATAAGGAGGGAATTGATCGATTCCCAGTTGCGTGGACACATGAACACTTTCTCTTAACCAAGCGAGCGTATGAAGTTGAAGAGGGTGCTCTATCGACGGCGTCTGTGGAAGTACTCCGGATGTTGAAGGAGTACAACTCTGTCCACAAGCTGATCCTTTGTCGAAGGCTGCTTGGGCGGGATGCTCAGGGATACTTGAGTAATATTACTAACAATCACAATGTTGATTGAGTATTGCTGTTATCTTGCATCTTCTAATCATATTCTTGTTTTGTTATTCCGCAGGAGAAATCGCTGAGTTCCCTGGGATGGAGCGCATCAAGCGGATCCGAATGAGCCGCAGGGAAATGAACGCGGAGAACAATGTGCAGCCCAGGAGGAATCTGGCTGCCGCTCTTACAACAGCTCTTCCCTTCCCTGCCTTCACCAACATAATAAATTTTGAAGGTGGTGCAGGATCTTCAGCAGCTACTGTTGAAAGGCGTTCTAAAAAACGCCAAGAACTAGAAGCTGCTGAAGAGGAAGAAGAGGAAGAAGGGGAAGTAGATCCTCATGCCTTGCAAAGGAGGAGGACTAAGGGCAAGAGGAGGGCTGAGGAAGGGACATCAATCGATGTTGCCATTGACTTGGAGGAGACTCAGGAGGTACCTGTTATGGGTACTTCTGCTGATATGGGCGGTGTTGAAGGCATCCCCGAAGAAGATGTCGCGGGGGAGCAAGCGAAGGGATTCCAAGCCTCTTCTGACCAAGATACGGGGGACGAGGCAGGGAGAGTTCAAGTTTCCCCAGTCCGCCCGTCTGAGGATCCCGCCCTGAGCTTGACCACTCGAGGGACTGCAGTTTTTCCCATTGATGTGCCAGGGGAATCATCCAGGCGGTTTGTCTCTTTGCCCCAGGCGGGGTCTCGCTTGAATCCCTTTTTGTACTTTGCAAATACGGGATCCCGCCAGTCAGAGAGGCGTGATCCAGAATTCATCCTCCGCCCCGACATCGACTTTGAGGAGATTCCGGAGGCTGCTGCAGCTGCGAGGTGGCACCTTGCAGAGATAGATGGTTTCTTGGCCTCTGTCCCCCGGATAGCTGACGTTGCTGCCGAGGCCAACATGTTTCAGGCGTCTTACCACGAGTCTGTGGAAAAGATTCGTAGCTTGGAACATGACAATGAGCAGCTGTTCGAGGTGATCAAGGCCAAGGACAAACATCTTGACACCGCTGACTCCGACATCAAGAAATTGACGGAGGAGTTGGCTAAGGTGAAGGCTGAGAAGGTCCTGCTAGAACAACAGAATAAAAAGCTAGGCGAGGTGGTGAGCGGACTTTCCCAGGTCAAGGCTGATAATGTTCTGCTGAAGCAACAAGTTTCAAATTTAGATCAGCAGAACCAAATTTTGGGCGGAGATGTGAGCATTCTTCAGCAGAGGCTGGTCTCCATAGAAATAAATAAAGCCATAGCTGAAGATGCCTGGGCGGCGGAGTTGGGTGAAGCAGCAACCGCATATGGAAATCTTGAAGTGCAGGTTCAAGAGTTGCAAGCTGAGAAGACTGCCTCAGATGCTACCAGTGAGAGGCTCGACAAGGAATTACAATCTGCCTTGGATGCAGCTGAGGCAGCGATTGATGATGCTTTCAGCATGGCTGTTCGCCAACTCTGCTATCACAACCCAGGTGTTACTCTCTCCACCACAGGCATTCATCCCTATTACGAATTTATCAATGGAGAATTGATGGTGCCTGTGCAAGGAGGTCATATGCCTGCGCCCAATGATGAATATGTTCTGGCGGACTTGCCTCCTTCCCAAAGTTTGACCAGGCCAGGAGAAAGTTAGCTCACCTCCACTCAGCAAGAAGGAAAGCCGTCTGACCCTTAAAGATCAGCTTCTCAGTCTCCTCCTCAGTCTCTTTGCAAGTCTTGTTTTTATTTATAACGTCGCCTTGTTCCAGGATAGGCTCTGGATTTTACCAATTTGGCAATATTGAATAAAGCATATTTTCTGCAAATGTATACTTGTTCATATAAGCAGTGTTCGAGTCCGTCGTATTTATGCCTTGTAAAATGATATTGAAAAGGCGGAATATTCTTCTGAGGACTTAATGAAATATGACTAAGCATAACGAGGCGGGATAGCCTTTTTGCAATTTCGGTGAAGTAAAATTCAGTAAGGAGGCGAAGTAGCCTCTTTGAGAATTTAACTGAAGTAATTTTAATAACGAGGCATAGTAACCTCTTGAGAATTTCATTGAAATGATTTTAATAGTGAGGCGTAGTAGCCTTTTAGGAATTTCAATGAAGTTGGATTCCGTATGTAGGCGGAGTAGCCTTTTAGGAATTTAAAAGGAGTTGGATTCCGTAAGGAGGCGGAGTAGCCTCTTAGGAATTTAAAAGGAATTGGATTCCGTAAGGAGGCGGAGTAGCCTCTTAGGAATTTAAAAGGAATTGGATTCCGTAAGGAGGCGGAGTAGCCTCTTAGGAATTTCAAAGGAGTTGGATTCCGTAAGAAGGCGGAGTAGCCTCTTAGGAATTTAAAAGGAATTGGATTCCGTAAGGAGGCGGAGTAGCCTCTTAGGAATTTAAAAGGAGTTGGATTCCGTAAGGAGGCGGAGTAGCCTCTTAGGAATTTAAAAGGAATTGGATTCCGTAAGGAGGCGGAGTAGCCTCTTAGGAAATTAAAAGGAATTGGATTCCGTAAGGAGGCGGAGTAGCCTCTTAGGAATTTCAAAGGAATTGGATTCCGTAAGAAGGCGGAGTAGCCTCTTAGGAATTTCAAAGAAGTTGGATTCCGTAAGAAGGCGGAGTAGCCTCTTAGGAATTTCAAAGAAGTTGGATTCCGTAAGAAGGCGTAGTAGCCTCTTAGGAATTTAAAAGGAATTGGATTCCGTAAGGAGGCGGAGTAGCCTCTTAGGAATTTAAAAGGAATTGGATTCCGTAAGGAGGCGGAGTAGCCTCTTAGGAATTTTAATGAAGCTGGATTCCGTAAGAAGGCGGAGTAGCCTCTTAGGAATTTTAAAAGAATTGGATTCCGTAAGGAGGCGGAGTAGCCTCTTAGGAATTTCAAAGGAATTGGATTCCGTAAGAAGGCGGAGTAGCCTCTTAGGAATTTTAATGAAGCTGGATTCCGTAAGAAGGCGGAGTAGCCTCTTAGGAATTTTAAAAGAATTGGATTCCGTAAGGAGGCGGAGTAGCCTCTTAGGAATTTCAAAGGAATTGGATTCCGTAAGAAGGCGGAGTAGCCTCTTAGGAATTTCAAAGAAGTTGGATTCCGTAAGAAGGCGGAGTAGCCTCTTAGGAATTTCAAAGAAGTTGGATTCCGTAAGAAGGCGTAGTAGCCTCTTAGGAATTTAAAAGGAATTGGATTCCGTAAGGAGGCGGAGTAGCCTCTTAGGAATTTTAATGAAGCTGGATTCCGTAAGAAGGCGGAGTAGCCTTTTAGGAATTTTAAAAGAATTGGATTCCGTAAGGAGGCGGAGTAGCCTCTTAGGAATTTCAAAGGAATTGGATTCCGTAAGAAGGCGGAGTAGCCTCTTAGGAATTTCAAAGAAGTTGGATTCCGTAAGAAGGCGGAGTAGCCTCTTAGGAATTTCAAAGAAGTTGGATTCCGTAAGAAGGCGTAGTAGCCTCTTAGGAATTTAAAAGGAATTGGATTCCGTAAGGAGGCGGAGTAGCCTCTTAGGAATTTTAATGAAGCTGGATTCCGTAAGAAGGCGGAGTAGCCTCTTAGGAATTTTAATGAAGCACAATTTTACAAGCGTTGAACTTACTTGAACTTGTTGACAGTGCTTGAGTTTGTTGATTATGTACTCTGTAAAACATTGGAAGTTAGGCAGAGTCAAGTTTTGGATGGAATGTTCATCCTTTTGCATTTTGATTGGAGTGCGACTCCTGATCGAATGAAAATCATCGAAGTCGGGATTGCTATGGTGCAGCATATAGCTGTGACACCAATTTATCCTGCAAGAAATTGGTTGAACCTCTGAGGCGGTATGGTGCAGCATATAGCTGTGACACCAATTCACCCTGCAAGAATTTGGTTAAAGCTTCGAGGCGGTATGGTGCAGCATATAGCTGTGACATCAATTCATCCTGCAAGAAATTGGTTGGATTTTGGGGTTAGCGTGGTGCAGCATATAGCTGTGACACCAGCTCTTCCCACAAGAAGCCTGCAGGACCTTGGGGGCGAATTAGTGCAGCATATAGCTGTGACACTAGTTCTTTCCATAGGCGGCCTGTAGGACCTTAGGGTCGGTATGGTGCAGCATATAGCTGAGACACCAATCCTTTCCCCCCAAGGAGTTTTCTGTACCTTAGGGTCGGTATGGTGCAGCATATAGCTGAGACACCAATCCTTTCCCCCCAAGGAGTTTTCTGTACCTTAGGGTCGGTATGGTGCAGCATATAGCTGAGACACCAATCCTTTCCCCCCAAGGAGTTTTCTGTACCTTAGGGTCAGTATGGTGCAGCATATAGCTGAGACACCAATTCCCTAAGGAGTTTTTGTTGACTCTGTTTGTGAAGCGGCGTTGCATGTTGGTTGATCTTTATGGAATAAAGAGTTATACGTTTGTGCTTCAGTTTTAGAATCGTTGTTTTATCTGCATGGGAACAAACTCTGCCATGGATAATCAATTCAAAGTTAGAGTGAAGATTAAATGCAGGAAGGCATTTCATTGAGAATGGAACTACATAAAGGATTGAGTTGGGATATATCTTTTCGAAACTTTTTCAAGGAAAGCATACAGAGGAAGATCCTTGAGTGAGGAGGAAAAGATCATACCGTATTACCCAATTAACTGTAATATATGCGTAAATTTAAAATGTTCCATTTATTTCTAACCGGAGTGCCATCCAAGTTTTCTAGGCGGTATGTACCCTTGCCCAAAACCTCGATGACTCGGTATGGACCTTCCCAATTTGGTGCCAATTTGCCTTGGTGCGCAAATTTGTTGCCAATGTTGGCCCTTCTCAGGACCAAATCTCCCTCTTTGAAACGGCGTTCGGACATGCGTGCATTATACCGTTTGGCGGCCTTTGCTTTGACAGCTTGATCTCTCACAAAGGCTTCCTCTCTCAACTCTGCCAAAACCTCCAATTCGTGTATGAGGTTTTGTTGATTGGCTTCCTCATTGAAATGGAGGACTCGAGCTGAAGGGGTTGTTAATTCAATGGGAATGACAGCCTCGACTCCATATGTCAGCCGATACGGAGATTCATTCGTGGTGGAGTGTGGGGTGGTTCTATATGCCCATAAAACATGGCATAACTGATTTGCCCAGTCTCCCTTTGCCTCACCAAGGCGTTTTTTGAGGCCCTTCAAGATTTCTCTGTTGGCGACCTCTGCTTGTCCATTGGTTTGAGGGTGTTCCACAGAAGAGAAAATCTGCGTGATGCTGAGATTTTCTAAGAGTTCAGTGAACTTACGATCTGTGAACTGGGTGCCATTATCAGTGACTATGCGTTCAGGGACTCCGAAACGTGCAATGATGTTCTCATAAACGAATCTTCGAGTCCTGGCTGACGTTATGTGCACCACTGCCTCTGCCTCAATCCATTTGGTGAAATAATCGACACCAACTATCAAGTATTTGATACCGCCGGGCGCAGTTGGGAATGGACCTAGAATATCCATACCCCATTGATAGAAAGGCCAGGGCGTTATTGATGATGACATTTCCTCAGCTGGAGTATGGTGAAAATTCGCGAATCGTTGACATTGATCGCATTTTTGAACATATGAGGCAGCGTCTTGCTTCATAGTGGGCCACCAATACCCCGCCCTGAGGATTTTTCTCACTAGACTCCGTGCCCCTGGATGATGTCCACACTGCCCTTCATGGACTTCTTCCAAAACAGCTGGCACCTCGTTTTCATTTATGCAAATTAAGTACGGGACAGAAATTCCTCGGCGGTATAGCTGCCCATCCAGGAGTGTATAATAGGGTGCCTCCTTCCTTAGCTTCTTTCGCTCAAGATCATCCGTGGGTAATTGTCCATTAACAAGATAACGAACTATTGGTGTTACCCAGGAGTTGTCATCAACGGGGCGGCTTTTAATCATATGAATTGAAGAGGGAAGGGATATACTTGGCTCCGCCAGAGTACTCTGTACAACCGTGGTTGTGCACCCCGCCTTCTTTGTGCTGGCTAACCTGGACAGGATATCAGCACGTGTATTTTCTTCGCGAGGTACATGCTTGAAAGTTACTTCATCGAAGCGCTGTTTCAACTCATTGACGCAGTCCAGATATTGTTGCAGTAGAGGTTCTTTAGCCTGATACTCACCAAGAATTTGTGAGATGACTAATTGAGAATCACTGCATAGGGTAACAGTTTTGGCCCCAATATCTTGTGCTGCTCTGAGTCCGGCTAAGCAGGCTTCATACTCCGCCTGATTGTTAGACGTAGTGAAGGTAAAGTGTAATGAAATTTCAAGATGTACCCCGTCATCACTTTCTATAACGATTCCTGCTCCGCATCCTTTGCTGTTTGAAGACCCATCGACATATATTGTCCAGTGTGAATGATCTGTGTCTGGGCTAGAGCCTGTTAATTTAACTATGAAATCTGCTAGGACTTGCGCCTTGATAGCAGTTCTTGGTTTGTAGGATATGTCGAATTCAGAGAGTTCTATGGCCCATTTGATCATTCTTCCTGCCAAATCTGGTTTGAACAATATGGTACGGAGTGGCAAGTCTGTGCGAATCAGGATGGGATGTGCATGGAAATATGGTCTTAGGCGTCGTGAGGCCCAAACAACTGCAAGTGCAGCCTTTTCAATCTTCTGATAACGGCACTCCGCACCATGCAATGTTTTACCAGTGAAGTACACCGGTCGTTGGCCTTCAACTGTTTCCTTGACCAGAGCCACTGCCAGCGCTTCATCTGAAACAGACAAATAAACGATGAGTTGCTCACCTGGGCTTGGTTTTACCAGGATTGGAGGGCTGGCTAAGACATTTTTCAAGCTCTGGAAGGCCGCCTCTTGCTCTGGGCCCCAATTGAATTTCTTATCCCTCTCCAGCATCTTGTATAAGGGGAGAGAGCGATGAGCCATTTTTGGCATGAATCATGCTAGAGCAGCGATTTTGCCATTGAGGGATTGTACCTCTTTCAGTGTTTTGGGGCTCTGCAACTCTTGTATCACACGACACTTGTCAGGATTAGCTTCTATGCCTCTTTGTGTTAACATGAAACCCAAAAATCTCCCCCCAGGCACAGCAAATGTACATTTTAGTGGGTTGAGTCTCATGTTGTATTGCCGCAGGCGTTGAAAAATGAGGCGTAGGTCTTCAACATGGTCTCCTCCTTCTGGAGTTTTGGCGATGATATCATCAATATAAACCTCCGCCAGCTTTGTGTGCATGCCCTCAAAGACTCTGTTGATCATGCGCTGGTAGGTGGCCCCAGCGTTCTTCAGCCCAAATGGCATGACATTGTAGCAAAAGACCCCTCTGTCATTGATAAATGCTGTTTTCTCCTGATCATCCTCACACATTGGAATTTGGTTGTATCCGGAGTAAGCATCCATGAAGGATAGATACTTGTATCCTGATGAGTCGTCAACCAGTCTGTCAATGTTGGGGAGAGGATAAGGATCTTTGGGACAACATTTATTCAAATCAACGTAGTCTATGCACATGCGCCATTTGCCATTGGCTTTCTGCACCATAACCACGTTGGACAGCCAAGAAGAGTAACGGAGTTCCCTGATGAACCCCGCCTTAAGGAGTTCTTCGGTTTGTTCGCAAGCAGCATTTTGCTTAGCAGGACCCATACGCCGTTTCTTTTGTGCCACTGGCTTAGTTTCAGGATACACCGCCAGGCGGTGGCAACAGAAGTTAGGATCCATACCAGGCATGTCTGCGGCTGTCCAGGCAAAAATTTCCTTGTACTCATGGAGGAGTGCAATCAGTCTTGCCTCCACGTTAGGCTCCAATTTGTCATTGATGTTAGTGATTTGCTCCGGGGTGCTGCCCAGAACAATAGGCTTGGAACCACCATCAGGAGTTGGTTTCAAAGGGTTCAGTGGGTCTACAGAAGACTCCGCCCTGGGATCAAGATCCACCAAGTTGACGGATGCCGCCGCACTGTTTCCTTCGTTCAATTTTCTTTTCTTAGACATGGTTTCAAGCTTCACCATGTTAAGACTTAAATTGTAACAATAACGAGCCATCTCCTGGTCACCCCTGACAGATGAGACTTGATTATCTTTATCAATGAACTTGATTAACAAGTGGGGGGTTGAAACGATGGCTTCCATGGCATTCAGAGTAGGCCGCCCAATGATGCCATTGTATGGGGATTTAACATCAATGACAAGAACCCTGGATTTCACAGTCCTTGCTCCAGGTTCACCATCGAAGGTAATCCTTGTGTCCAAGTAGCCTTTAGTAGGCTGTTTGGCGCCATTAAAAGCTGTGAGGTCCTGTGTGTAAGGCTGCAAATCAACGTCAGTCAGTCCCATGCGTTTAAAACAGTCATAAAAAATAACGTCGCAGGAACTTCCCTGATCAACTAGGATGCGTTTTACATCCATATTAGCGATCACCGCAATGATCACTACCGCATCATCTCCCTCGGGAATGGTTGGGCCAAAATCATCATCTGTGAAAGTTATAGGCGGAGTCTGAACTCCGACCCTGAATGGGCGATATTCTTTGTTCTTGCCCTGCACAGATAAGATCATACGATGATGATTTTTCCGGGCGGTGTTTGAGGGTCCGCCTCCTGCGAAGCCTCCAGCAATCATGTCCACCACCTGCCTTTTACCTCGTGATCTAGGTTCAGGGCTCGGTTCTCGTTGGGCGGACTCCAGAACAATGCCTTTTTGTTTCTCTGACACCGCCGTACGTTTTGGTTCCCGAGTACTATCAGGATCCGGAGAACGATCACGATGTCGCTTTTCAAACTTCTCAGGCTCATCATGAGATTTGCCTTTGAACAGGTAATGTTTCAGTTTACCTTCATGAATGAGCACCTCAATGGTATTTTTGAGTTGCTTACATTCTTCTGTGGTGTGGCCAACTGACTCATGGAATTCACAATATTTCTTTGGGTTTCCACCGCGCCTGATTGGGGGTGGACGTTGAATTCCATAAACGTTGAGGGTGGTCCATCCTATTTCACGCAAGATTTGCTCGCAAGTTATGTTCAGTGGTGCATAGTGAGCAAAATTGAACACGCGTCTGTCTTGCTGTTTGAAAGGTTGGCTCCCTAGTTTGTCCCTTTGGTGGGACTTGTCATTCTTCAACGACTTCTCTTTCCCTTTGTCATGAGGTGGAGTTGCAGGGGGTGGTTTACTGCGAGATGCAGTGGCTTCCAAATGCATCTCGATACCCACGTACTTGGACGCCTTCCTGCGAAATTCCTCCATCGTGGTTGGAGGTCCCTTTGCCAAAGACAAAGCGAAAGGTGACTTTGGTTGCATAGCTTCTATGAGAATATGCAACTGGATTGCCTCTGTCAGATCAGGGACCATGGCTGCCTCCTTGTAAAATCTCTTAAGGAAGTCCTTCAGAGATTCTTTGTCGCCTTGTTTGATCTGAGCCAAGGTATGAGAGGTTCTGGGTGCATCCCTGGAGATCACGAAGTGGCTTCCAAAAGCTGAGGCCAGCTCCTCCCACGAATCAATGGAACCTGAAGGTAAGCTCTTGAACCAACTAAGAGCTTCGCCTGTAAGGGTTCTGGGGAACATTCTGCACATGACATCCTCCTCAGCTCCTAGAAACATGGCCTCGTAGATATAAGCATCTAAATGCTTAGAAGGATCTGTTTCCCCAGTATATTTCCCTATAGAAATGGGCTGCATAGTTTGCAAATGTCTGGGTACATGTGCATTCATGAGCCTTTTAGAAAATGGGATGCTCATCTTATATCCTAAGGGGGATGCGTTTGAGCCTACTCTCCTTCCTTCTTGATACTGAGCATTCACCAGTGGGAGGCTTCGCTGCTCCTCCATGTATGTAGGAATACAAGAGTAGTGAGGAGTACTTGATTCCTCCTGCATGTGTGGTTCATGATGTGGCTGTCTTGCGGGACCAGCTTTCTCATGCACTGGGTTTGCTTTTTCACGATGAAGTTCCGCAAGTTCTTCTCTCAACATTCGAATCATGTCATCTCTTGGATCTGGAGAATCAGCTTGTGTGACACCCCAAAAATAGGGGTGAATTTTTCGCGATTTGAAATAATTAAAGAATAGAAGAGATCGCGAGATGAAAACTTTGGCAAGAAATCCCCGGACCTAATTTAATAACCTATCTCATATGTGAAGATATGAGAAGGTGAACAATTGAGTCAAAGAGTGAACCTTGGATGATTTATCCCTTGATCATCAACAAGGAGTAGCGGAAGTATGCAATTACATTAAGGAATTGAAGGAAAGTGGTAGAAGGTCAAAGGAAGGTCTATCGATTTGGTAAAATGCATTAATTGTGAGTGTGGGGTGTTGTGCAATCATATTATAGTCAAACAATACCAATGATATCTCAAGATAGAGGAAAAATATGAAAAACAGGGTCATGAATCGATTCAAACACCCTATGAATCGATTCAAATGATTCTGGAATGCAAAACAGTGAAAATAGGACCCCTTGAATCGATTCAAGCTTGTATGAATCGATTCAGACGCTTCTGGAACTCAAAATTTCGCAAACAGGGGTCCTTGAATCGATTCAGGATCGTATGAATCGATTCAGGCCTTCCTGGAACCAAAAACAGTGAGAACAGCAGCTCTCGAATCGATTCAGGGATCCTCGAATCGATTCGAGACAGCACAGTTGCTGTTTTTATGCAGAAAAGGCCATATTTTTGGACTTTTAACCCCCCTAACTTTTTCATATCAACTCCAAACGCTACCAAATTTTGACACCAACTAAAATACATCAATTGTGACGTGTGGCCACCGGCCTCACCCAAAAATTCTCAAAAATGAGGAACTTATGCAAATAAATGCGTTTAGTCCATTCCTGAGCCTTTTTGAGCAACTTAGGGGTCTATTCTCAACGGAATTGACCCGTTCCAGTTTCTACAAGTCACAAATCATGTATTTAAGCTATTGAGGCCATCACACACTATCCAAGACTCATAAAACTCATTTTGACCCTACTAGTTTCTTACTTATGCATAACAATCATGAAATATCATTAATCATACAGCACCTAAAGTCATCATTCACAATTCTCATCATTTGATCATCAAGTGAGCAAAATTCAAGAACTCACACATTAGTGTCTTACATCACCAGGGTCATAACTCAAGATTAGTCTTATATGTGGGTTCCAATTTTCACACATGACCAGCATAATCATTATACATTATTCATACCAATTTGTGGCTATACAAAATATGCAGAAAACTATATACATTACAAACATTCTACACAAACCATAAAATCAAAATGTTGCCGGCCAAGGCATTCTTTACCGAAAAGAGGCCTTCTTCACACTTCACCTCCGCAAACAGCTCCAAAGCGAACCTACAACACAGGAGCTAAAAAGATATACCACAAGGAGAGTGAGTATACTTTCTCAATGATGAAAATCTAACATTTATGATAACATATATATAAATGCAATATAAACATCATCTATAAAAACCTCAATCCACACTAAATCGTCAAATATCAATTTACTAAACATAGTCATATATGTATCCCTTTTTAATTTACAAGGAGCAAATCGTCCACTAACCCATTAACAGTTGGGTTCAAAAGTAAGTTCCATTAAGACTTCATACAATTCTCTCAACATGATATCATTTTTATGCCGTGTTCATATAACTCACACACATGCTAAAGTTTCAAAATGCATAAATACAAATCTGGTTATTATTTCAACAGAGATCTCATTCACTTAGATTAACATCATCACTCCGGGATACACCCTTCGTGGCACCCCGCAAGGTGATATATTCATCAATCATATCATTATCATCACTCCGGGACTTATACCCTTTGTGGCACCTCACAAGGTGTTATAATCATCAATCATATTATTATCATCACTCCGGGACTTATACCCTTTGTGGCACCTCACAAGGTGTTATATTCATCAATCATATTACTATCCTCACTCCAGGACTTATTCCCTTCGTGGCACCTCACAAGGTGTTATATTCATCAATCATATTATTATCCTCACTCCGGGACTTATTCCCTTCGTGGCACCTCACAAGGTGTTATAATCACCAATCATATTATTATCATCACTCCGGGTCATACCCGTCATGGCACCCCGCAAGGTGATATACTTATCAATTAAACCATCATCATCACTCTGGGTCATACCCGTCGTGGCACCCCGCAAGGTGATATATTTATCAATATCATAACATAGTCATCACATGATATACCATTCATAGCCTAAAAATGTCTCGATCCACAATCAATCATTTTAGGCACCAGATTCAATTTCTTATCACAATCTCATGATATTACTTTCATTCAAGTAAAACATGCCATATTACACCACCATATACATTATCAATATACATGTTCTCATACATTTAGAAAATATACCCCCTCTCCTACCTCAAGAGAAGTAGACCTCTGGGGTTGATGTTCCCGCCTCACCAGTATTGCCAAGCCCTACACCAATCAATTATAGGGCCACATCAATTATTCATTCGAACACCAATTCAACATACGTATACATAGGTGTACACATGATTCTTATCATGTGGAAACTATTTATCAATTTCATTCATTTGCCTAGTTAGGCTTTGGGAATTCCTTCCTTTAAATCACAATCCATTATTACCAAGAGCTACAACCTACTTGTTAGGTTATCCCATCTATTAAGCTTCCACCAACACTTTGGTGAGTTTCCCACCTATTATGACTTCAAGTCAACATCATCATTATTAAATGTCTCTACCTCATCATTTATAACACTCTTCCCATCAACAAATGCTAACTTCTTCAATAAATGCTATACTCTTCAATATTATACATTTCCTCCTAAATTCAAATTTAGGGTTTTCATCAAACCTACCAACCTTCATAAATACTCATATACCTCCTTCTTTTCCCACCATAATTACAACTACCTCATTAATTATTCATAAGCTTGTATTTATGTCAACCCATCTTAGGGTTTCCACATTTAATGTTTCTCCAAGTAACCTACATAGATTAATGCTTTCTTAACATTGAAAACACATAGTAATATGTTTATATACATGGAAAATGGTAATAATTTTACCTCAAGAGGAATAAAGAGTGAGTTTGCAAAAGAGGAGATGATCCACACGAAATTAAAGAGGAAGAAGGAGAAGATATTCTAAGCCCCAAACCTCCTTGAGCCTCTTGAAGAATAATAATAGAGGAGGAAGATGTGTTTCCTTTTAATTTGATGTTCAAGGGAAGGATGAAGAGGAATAATGAAGAAGAAGAAGGAAAGAAGAAAAAGATAAGAAGAAGAGCATGTTCCCCTGGAGAAGAAGATGCAGCCGAAAATATCAAAGAAAAATATGAATTTAACATTTAAGTTATTAAGCTTTCATTAAACTCTTTCGTTTCCAAAACAAACAGGTTCGCTGTTCGGGCTCAATACGTATTCTAAAAATTATTCCGAATATAAATTCGGAATCCCAAAAACATTATCTACGGCCCTGACCAACGGTATCTCAATCGGAGATACTTGGTCCGACACCTATATTTTATCCGGGTCAGTTTTCAACTCAACCGGTCACCATAATTCACCAGCAATTTCAAAAAGTCTTGTTTAAATCTTTTCAAGAATTTTGGGATATTAATTAGCCCACATTTAATTATCCCATATTTATTTTCTTAATTTATCTTCCTATTTTAAAAATTCAGGATGTTACAATCCACCACCCTAAAAGAAATTTCATCCTCGAAATTCAACTTACCGGATTCAAATGCATGAGGGTATCGCTTACGGATATCGTCCTCACGTTCCCAAGTAAGTGTTTCCACGTTTCCATGCTTCCATGCCACTTTTACTAGTGGTACCATCTTATTCCGCAGTTTCTTCACAGAGTATTCAACAATACGAACAGAAACGGGAAGGATGGATAAGTCATCCCGCACCTCAACATCGTCAATAGAGATCACGTGATGAGGGTCATGTATATACTTTCTTAATTGTGACACGTGAAATACATTATGTAAGTTCACAAGCTGTGGGGGAAGTGCAATCCGATATGCGACATCTCCAATCCGCTCTAAGATCTCATAGGGTCCAATGAATTTAGGGCTCAGTTTCCTGCTCTTCAAGGATCTTCCTATACCCTTATCACGCGAAACTTGCAATAACACATGATCGCCGACTTGAAACTCAAGTGGTTTTCTTCTTTTATCATAATAGCTCTTCTGCCGGTCTTGAGCAATTTTCATCTTTTCTTGGATCATCTTGATCTGCTTGGTAGTTTCCTCAACAATCTCAGGCCCTAAGGCTAGATTCTCACCAACTTCAAGCCAACATAAAGGAGTTCGACACCTTCTTCCATATAAGGCCTCGTATGGTGCCATACCAATACTAGAATGAAAACTATTGTTGTAGGTGAATTCGATCAGAGGCAAATATTTCTCCCATGAACCGCCATGCTCCAAAACACAAGCGCGTAGTAAGTCCTCAAGACTCTGAATAGTCCTCTCCGACTGCCCATCCGTCTGAGGATGATATGCCGAGCTTAGCTTCAGTTTTGAACCCATTGCCTCATGTAAGCTTCCCCAGAATCGGGAAGTAAATCGGGGGTCACGATCAGAAACAATGCTTGACGGCACACCATGTAATCTCACAATCTCCCGAATGTACAACTGTGCTAAATCTTGCAAGGAGCTCTCCATACTGATTGGTAGAAAATGTGCACTCTTTGTCAAACGATCCACAATTACCCATATTCCGTCACATCTAGACCTCGTTCTTGGTAATCCGGACACAAAATCCATGGCAATCGCGTCCCACTTCCAAACAGGGATATCAAGTGGCCTCAAAGTACCTGAAGGTCTTTGGTGTTCCACCTTCGCCTTCTGACAACTAAGGCAAGAAGCTACAAAGTTAGCAACATCACGTTTCATTCCGGGCCACCAAAAGTTCTTCTTTATATCGCGATACATCTTGGTTGCACCAGGGTGAATGCTAAACATGCTTTTATGTGCTTCCTCCAGCGCTGTGCGTCTTAAATCACAGAGTGAAGGTACATACACACGACCTTTTACTCGCCATATACCATCAACGCCTTCCACAAGAAATAAATTTTTTCCATAATCTTGAGATCTCCGTATCTTTTGCAAGTAATCATCATCTTTTTGTTTCTCTTTCACAAGCTCCAAAAATTCATTGCATATCTTCAAGATAGCAAAACATAGTCTCTTGGAGGATTGAACCTCGGTTCCAACATTCAAATTCCGAAATTCTTCCATTAACTCGAACTCTTTGACCATCATAGCTGATACATGCAAGGATTTCCGACTAAGAGCATCGGCAACAACATTGGCTTTTCCCGGGTGGTACATCAATTTAAAGTCGTAATCCTTCAAAAATTCCATCCATCTCCTCTGACGCATATTCATTTCCTTTTGGTCAAACAGATATTTCAAACTTTTGTGATCACTAAAAACCACGAATCTTGATCCATACAAGTAATGACGCCAAATCTTCAAAGCAAACACAACCGCAGCCAACTCTAAATCATGAGTTGGGTAATTAACCTCATGAGGTCGCAATTGGCGTGAAGCATAAGCTATTACACGTTCCTTCTGCATTAGCACACATCCAAGTCCATGCTTAGAAGCGTCACAATACACCACAAACTCTTCTTGTAAATCAAGCAACGCCAAGATAGGAGCAGAAGTCAGCCTCATCTTTAATTCCTCAAAGCACTTCTCACATTCGACCGTCCATACAAAAGGTTGGTTCTTCCTTGTTAAATTTGTCAAAGGTCTCGCAAGACGAGAGAAACCTTCAATGAACCTTCGATAATAACCCGCAAGTCCAAGGAAACTTCGGATTTCAGTAACCGTCGTAGGTCTAGACCATGCCATAACAGCTTCAACCTTAGAAGGATCCACCGAAATACCATCCTCGGATATTACATGTCCAAGGAACTGGACGCTCGTCAACCAGAATTCACATTTAGAGAGCTTGGCGTATAGCTGGTTCTTTCTAAGAATGTTCAACACCACTCTTAAATGTTCTTCATGTTCCTCCCGGCTCTTGGAATATACTAGGATATCATCGATGAACACCACAACAAAACGATCCAGGTATTCGTGAAAGATATGGTTCATGTAACTCATGAACACCGCTGGAGCGTTAGTCACTCCAAAGGGCATCACGACATACTCGTAGTGGCCATATTGCGTCCTAAACGCAGTCTTCGGAATGTCTGCGGCTCTCACCCGAATTTGATGATAACCGGAACGCAAATCAATCTTTGAAAATACCACCGCACCTCTCAGCTGATCCAACAGGTCATCAATGCGAGGTAAAGGATATCTATTCTTTATCGTCAACTTGTTCAGTTGGCGGTAGTCTACACACAACCGCATAGTTCCATCCTTTTTCTTAACTAATAAAACAGGAGCTCCCCAGGGTGACATACTGGGTCGAACGAACTCCTTTTCAAGCAGCTCCTCAACTTGCTTCTTGAGTTCAACTAACTCCATAGGAGACATCCTATATGGAGCAATAGACACTGGTTCGGCACCAGGTACAAGGTCAATAGCAAACTCAACCTCCCTTGGAGGTGGTAAGCCAGGTATCTCATCAGGAAACACGTCCAGAAATTCAGACACCACAGGGATATCCATGAAACTGGGACCACTCGTCCCATCGACAAGGGATAGCAGTACACAAAGTTGAATTATACCTTGTACATCAAACTGTCCCCTATCAAGAGAAGGGAAAATAACAGTCCGTTGTTGACAATCAACCATGACTCTGTTGGCAGATAGCCAGTCCATACCAAGTATGATCTCCAGTCCCTTCATAGGTAAACAAATAAAAGACACAACAAACTTTCTCCCATCTAGGAGCATATCAACATTATCACACCGGTTAATCGATCTAAGACAAGTACCGGTTGGGGTGGTAACCACAAGAGCATTTTTCATTAAACACACCGGCAATCTCAATCGCCGAACACAATCTTCGGATATAAAGGAGTGGGTCGCACCCGAATCATAAATAACATGAATTGGATGTCCAAGAATTTCACACTTACTTTCAACCAGATTTTCTGCTTGTGCTGCTTCCTCACCGGTTACCGCAAAAACTCTCCCGGCATTGGGTTGAAGGTTTCCACCATCCCTATTTCCATCATTAGCACCATTACCATTTCCTCGATTATTACCACGCCTTCCACCATTATAGCCACCCCGACCACCATTCCGGCCTTGATTATTTCCATTACCACGGCCTTGACCTCCATTGTGGCCTCCGCGGTTTACAAGAGTGGGTGCATTAGCACGATTAGGAGCATTAACTTGCATATGAGCCCGCCTAGTAAGCAAAGGACAGGCAGGGCGAGTATGTCCCACTTGGTCACAATTAAAACACACCACGTCATCCCGTTGTGCACAATCTCGAACATAATGAGGTCCTCCACATCTGTAGCATCTCGGCCCATTGGCATTTGCATTGCCCCGGCCAAAAGTGTTACCACGTCCACCGCCTCTAGCTTGGACATTAGAATGGGCACCCCTTTGAAAACGTCCTCCTCTAAAATTTCCTTGCCTCTTGAAACTAGAAGGTTGACCCTTCAGCTTAGAGTCAAATTTAGAATATTGAGAGGGAGCATGTTCTTCATATATGCGACACTTATTCACAAGCACCGTGAAACTTCGGATCTCTTGGTGACATATAGCCCTTTGAATATCAGGGCGTAAACCATTTTCAAACTTTACACATTTTGACACTTCAGTTCCCTCTTGTTGAAAAGGAGGGTAGAATTCACAAAGTTCTTCAAACTTGGAAGCATACTCCTCCACCGTCATCGTGCCTTGCTTGAGTTCCATGAACTCGAGTTCTTTCTTACTCTTATAACTTTCAGGCACATATTTCCTCATAAGTTCACGTTTAAAGTTTTCCCAAGTTAAGGGGATTGCAGCAGCATTCATTCTATTTTTGGCGAGTCTCCACCAAGTCTCTGCTTCATCTCTCAGCATAAAAACAGCATACTCCACTTTCTGGAGCTCATTGCATTCAAAACTGTCAAAGATCCTCTCAACATTCCGGATCCAACCATAGGCTTGCTCAGGCCTAAATCCCCCATGAAATTCAGTGGGTTTTCGCTTTAGAAACATATCAAGGCCTTGAGTACCTTGAACAACAGGGGCAGGTGATCTTTCCGCCTCTTGTCTTTCGCGGTTTTGCGATTCAAGGAGATCCGCAAAACGATTCAAGGCTCTAGCTATAGCGTCATCATTATCTCGACGACGACGGGCCATCACAATATCTAGAACCACAACACAAAATTCAACTAACATCAGTAAACTCGTTCATAACTTTTCTCTATAGTCTCACACTATAGTACTTTATCATAAAAATTAAATTATGGCCCTCCCCCATGGAGTCCAATATCAATCAATCCATATTAAAGCCCATATGGCAACATCATCATATCATAATATAGTATGCATTCATAATATATAGGATTCATCATTGAGGGAGGATAGTGTGAAGAAGCTTGGCCGGACTTATAACAATCACATTCAATCCCTAATCAATTCATACACAAATCAAATAACTATAACAGTCATTCATCAATCATATATCATATTCTGGTAATTGCAACAACTAATAGCAATAATACAGAGCGAATAAGGCTCTGATACCAGATTGTGACACCCCAAAAATAGGGGTGAATTTTTCGCGATTTGAAATAATTAAAGAATAGAAGAGATCGCGAGATGAAAACTTTGGCAAGAAATCCCCGGACCTAATTTAATAACCTATCTCATATGTGAAGATATGAGAAGGTGAACAATTGAGTCAAAGAGTGAACCTTGGATGATTTATCCCTTGATCATCAACAAGGAGTAGCGGAAGTATGCAATTACATTAAGGAATTGAAGGAAAGTGGTAGAAGGTCAAAGGAAGGTCTATCGATTTGGTAAAATGCATTAATTGTGCGTGTGGGGTGTTGTGCAATCATATTATAGTCAAACAATACCAATGATATCTCAAGATAGAGGAAAAATATGAAAAACAGGGTCATGAATCGATTCAAACACCCTATGAATCGATTCAAATGATTCTGGAATGCAAAACAGTGAAAACAGGACCCCTTGAATCGATTCAAGCTTGTATGAATCGATTCAGACGCTTCTAGAACTCAAAATTTCGCAAACAGGGGTCCTTGAATCGATTCAGGATCGTATGAATCGATTCAGGCCTTCCTGGAACCAAAAACAGTGAGAACAGCAGCTCTCGAATCGATTCAGGGATCCTCGAATTGATTCGAGACAGCACAGTTGCTGTTTTTATGCAGAAAAGGCCATATTTTTGGACTTTTAACCCCCCTAACTTTTTCATATCAACTCCAAACGCTACCAAATTTTGACACCAACTAAAATACATCAATTGTGACGTGTGGCCACCGGCCTTACCCAAAAATTCTCAAAAATGAGGAACTTATGCAAATAAATGCGTTTAGTCCATTCCTGAGCCTTTTTGAGCAACTTAGGGGTCTATTCTTAACGGAATTGACCCGTTCCAGTTTCTACAAGTCACAAATCATGTATTTAAGCTATTGAGGCCATCACACACTATCCAAGACTCATAAAACTCATTTTGACCCTACTAGTTTCTTACTTATGCATAACAATCATGAAATATCATTAATCATACAGCACCTAAAGTCATCATTCACAATTCTCATCATTTGATCATCAAGTGAGCAAAATTCAAGAACTCACACATTAGTGTCTTACATCACCAGGGTCATAACTCAAGATTAGTCTTATATGTGGGTTCCAATTTTCACACATGACCAGCATAATCATTATACATTATTCATACCAATTTGTGGCTATACAAAATATGCAGAAAACTATATACATTACAAACATTCTACACAAACCATAAAATCAAAATGTTGCCGGCCAAGGCATTCTTTACCGAAAAGAGGCCTTCTTCACACTTCACCTCCGCAAACAGCTCCAAAGCGAACCTACAACACAGGAGCTAAAAAGATATACCACAAGGAGAGTGAGTATACTTTCTCAATGATGAAAATCTAACATTTATGATAACATATATATAAATGCAATATAAACATCATCTATAAAATCCTCAATCCACACTAAATCGTCAAATATCAATTTACTAAACATAGTCATATATGTATCCCTTTTTAATTTACAAGGAGCAAATCGTCCACTAACCCATTAACAGTTGGGTTCAAAAGTAAGTTCCATTAAGACTTCATACAATTCTCTCAACATGATATCATTTTTAAGCCGTGTTCATATAACTCACACACATGCTAAAGTTTCAAAATGCATAAATACAAATCTGGTTATTATTTCAACAGAGATCTCATTCACTTAGATTAACATCATCACTCCGGGATACACCCTTCGTGGCACCCCGCAAGGTGATATATTCATCAATCATATCATTATCATCACTCCGGGACTTATACCCTTTGTGGCACCTCACAAGGTGTTATAATCATCAATCATATTATTATCATCACTCCGGGACTTATACCCTTTGTGGCACCTCACAAGGTGTTATATTCATCAATCATATTATTATCCTCACTCCAGGACTTATTCCCTTCGTGGCACCTCACAAGGTGTTATATTCATCAATCATATTATTATCCTCACTCCGGGACTTATTCCCTTCGTGGCACCTCACAAGGTGTTATAATCACCAATCATATTATTATCATCACTCCGGGTCATACCCGTCATGGCACCCCGCAAGGTGATATACTTATCAATTAAACCATCATCATCACTCTGGGTCATACCCGTCGTGGCACCCCGCAAGGTGATATATTTATCAATATCATAACATAGTCATCACATGATATACCATTCATAGCCTAAAAATGTCTCGATCCACAATCAATCATTTTAGGCACCAGATTCAATTTCTTATCACAATCTCATGATATTACTTTCATTCAAGTAAAACATGCCATATTACACCACCATATACATTATCAATATACATGTTCTCATACATTTAGAAAATATACCCCCTCTCCTACCTCAAGAGAAGTAGACCTCTGGGGTTGATGTTCCCGCCTCACCAGTATTGCCAAGCCCTACACCAATCAATTATAGGGCCACATCAATTATTCATTCGAACACCAATTCAACATACGTATACATAGGTGTACACATGATTCTTATCATGTGGAAACTATTTATCAATTTCATTCATTTGCCTAGTTAGGCTTTGGGAATTCCTTCCTTTAAATCACAATCCATTATTACCAAGAGCTACAACCTACTTGTTAGGTTATCCCATCTATTAAGCTTCCACCAACACTTTGGTGAGTTTCCCACCTATTATGACTTCAAGTCAACATCATCATTATTAAATGTCTCTACCTCATCATTTATAACACTCTTCCCATCAACAAATGCTAACTTCTTCAATAAATGCTATACTCTTCAATATTATACATTTCCTCCTAAATTCAAATTTAGGGTTTTCATCAAACCTACCAACCTTCATAAATACTCATATACCTCCTTCTTTTCCCACCATAATTACAACTACCTCATTAATTATTCATAAGCTTGTATTTATGTCAACCCATCTTAGGGTTTCCACATTTAATGTTTCTCCAAGTAACCTACATAGATTAATGCTTTCTTAACATTGAAAACACATAGTAATATGTTTATATACATGGAAAATGGTAATAATTTTACCTCAAGAGGAATAAAGAGTGAGTTTGCAAAAGAGGAGATGATCCACACGAAATTAAAGAGGAAGAAGGAGAAGATATTCTAAGCCCCAAACCTCCTTGAGCCTCTTGAAGAATAATAATGGAGGAGGAAGATGTGTTTCCTTTTAATTTGATGTTCAAGGGAAGGATGAAGAGGAATAATGAAGAAGAAGAAGGAAAGAAGAAAAAGATAAGAAGAAGAGCATGTTCCCCTGGAGAAGAAGATGCAGCCGAAAATATCAAAGAAAAATATGAATTTAACATTTAAGTTATTAAGCTTTCATTAAACTCTTTCGTTTCCAAAACAAACAGGTTCGCCGTTCGGGCTCAATACGTATTCTAAAAATTATTCCGAATATAAATTCGGAATCCCAAAAACATTATCTACGGCCCTGACCAACGGTATCTCAATCGGAGATACTTGGTCCGACACCTATATTTTATCCGGGTCAATTTTCAACTCAACCGGTCACCATAATTCACCAGCAATTTCAAAAAGTCTTGTTTAAATCTTTTCAAGAATTTTGGGATATTAATTAGCCCACATTTAATTATCCCATATTTATTTTCTTAATTTATCTTCCTATTTTAAAAATTCGGGATGTTACAGCTTGCGTTGCTTTTTTTCTGAGCATCATCATCGAAGTTAAGATGTCTGGGATTGCGTGGATGAGAATCCTCATTCTGCATCTCTGGTCCTTGTCTCTCCATTGATGATGAAGATTGGTCAAAGATTGTGGGATTACCAAGTTTACAGGTCCCACTGGGCGTGCCAATGAACCGTTCTTTACAGGGGGTGTAGAAGTATACTTGTAGAACAACTCAAAATATACATACAAATGTGTTTTTAATACAAAGCAATGTGCGTATAAATGTAAATACGGAGAGTCTTTGTAAGTTGAGGCGGAGTGCAATGTACTCTGGGGCGGTGTCACAATCCGCCTGACGGGATCTACGTTGCCTTGACCCGATTGGGGGTGGTACCTGCAATCGTTCTCCGACGCTCAAGTCAGTATTTCAGAATACTTAGAGACTTAGAAAGACAGTCAGAGAGAATTATGCAAGTAAGAGAGTGTAAGGTTCAGAGAATGGGAAAAAGATCCCTTATACCTTTTCGAGAGAGGTTTATATACCTGTTACTGGTGCTCGATTATTGGTAGGACCCGCTCTTTGTCTTCAGGCATAATGCTGAAAAGGTAGTGGGTCCTTGCGCCGTTTACATGCACCATTATTGTAGTAGGTATCACCACTTGTCTGGAAAGCGTTAGTGCTTTAATATTTTATTGTTATTTCCCTTTATGCGTGACAGCGTGATTCCCATTATTAACCTCTCAAGACAGAGTCAATCTCGTGCCGGGGTTGTGAGTATGGGCTCGCTACGCAGTGTGGGAAATTCAGTATTCCGCCAATATTGAGCTTATGGCTTGGCCGAGTAACAACTTTGGCGGGGTTACGTTCCTTGGCGGAGTAACATGCCTTGGCGGAGTAAGGTGCCTTGGTAGTGTACCGTGCCTTGGCGGGGTTATGTTCCTTGGCGGAGTAACATGCCTTGGCGGAGTTATCTGCCCTGGCGGTATGTACTCCGTATAGAAGTGATTATAATGTACTCAATCGCGTACTCCTCTTGTTCAAAATGCTGATCTGGCAAAGCATTAAAGCCATGCTCTTGGGGGCCGGTGTTAGGACCGGATCAATACTCTTTTAACAACGTAAGTATTTTGTGGAAACAAAATTTTATTGTTAATGCACTTGCTGTAGTCTAAAACGTGTGTATGGGGGGATGGAACAGAAGATTTGGGAGATAGGAGAACATATGTAGTCTTTTTATGGTGCATAGTATTACATTATGTAGTGGTATTGTTGTTTTGGTGTGGACATGAGTACATATATAGTATTTGAAACTTAGAAGAAAGAGAAGCCCATGGCCCAAGAGACCAAAATAAAGGGGCAACGGACCAAGTCTCTTTGTTTTTATATAATCTGGTTTCATATACGACATGACATGGCTATTTTTGGTTCGTAAAATGGTTTCTTTCTCACGACAGAGAAATTAGACCACTCCAGGAGATGGACCCACGTGTTCGTCAGAGGACGGGAATATCTCAGAGTTATACAATAAATTAGTTTGTCTAATGGGTTAATTTTTTAGATTACATAAAAATTGTAAGCTCATGACTTGTTCTATGTGTATGAGCCCTTCATTTAAATAAGTATTTTCTTATCATATAATTTATATAAAAGTGAGTTAAACGGTTAATTCGCAAGTCTAACTCTACTCTATAGTCAAATTAATCTATGTTATCAAATGAACTAAACTTAAAATTTTTTTATAGTCTATTTAGTTATATAAATCAATTTTTAAACTGTTTAAAAAAATTTTAAGTTTGTAAATTAACCTATTTAAAATAAGGTGTGGTCAAACTACCTAAAATGTATCTTATCCTTACCTATTTTTACATCTAATCACCTCATTACCCAACTAAAAGAGTGAGTGAGTTTGCTCTTATGTTTGAAATTAATTGTAAAATAATTATTATTAACCATTGGTGTTGGGATTGTTAGTTTTGGAGATTTTAAGTTTATTTGAGTATTATAGAATCTATTTATTATTTTATTCAAAACTAATTTAGTCTCTAACTTAATTTCAATTTCTTTTCCTAAAATATTATTGTGATAATTTATAGGTATCGTGGATAACACATTTTAACAATTTCAATTTCTTTCCCTAAAATACTATATGGGAAACTATTCATTTTAGTTTTATTATTTTTTATTATCATTTTAAATTAAAATTCTTATTAATGAAGTTAGACACTAAATTAGTTTTAAAAAAATACAGACTCTTTTGAAAAATAAATATTTTTATTTTTTGATAGAAATTAAAGACGTGATAAATAATTTAGAACCTTTTACATACCTTACTCAACCAACAACCAATTATTCACTTGACAAATATTTTATTTTAAATACAAGTTTAGTGTTTTTTGTTGTTTGATATAGTCACTATAACAAAAAATTGACTATTTTAAACCTTTCTTGTGGCTGTAGTCCATCACAACCGCTAACAAACTATATTTTTCTTTACAGTTTTTAGTGAAAAACCGTTAAGAAACCTTTTTATTCATGATTTTTTAGCTTTATTCGTAGACTGTTGTTAGCGGTTTTTTAAAACTGCCAAACATTTTCTATTCATGGGTTTTGGCTTTATTTGTAGACTTTTCTTAGCGGAAATCCCTAAGATAGTGATTTATTAATAGAAATGCTAAGAAAGGCCTGATTTTTGTATTTTTTTTGTTTGATTATTTTTTCTATTTTTTTTTCTGTTTTACATAATTATAATATATCATAAACTAGCGCAGAGAACTGTGTAAGGAATTTCCCCAAACTTAGTTCTCACGTGAACCAGTCAACTGACCAAATTCCAACAAAATTGCAACCCCTTAACACAAATATACCACAGAGAACCGAAGTTTCATTGCATTATCTACTTTTGAATGTCCTATCTGAAAAAATATATAGCAAACAAACTATTGAGTTGCAACCTTTATACACCAAAAAATTGTGTTATTTTTAGAAAAGGGAAGAAAAGAAAGATGGAAGCAGAGAAACAGAAGAGTGATTCATTATGTAATATTTTGTTAGAGATATACAAAGAATAGAAGGTATTTATGTTCAGCAATTATAACAAACTCTGTTAAGAGTTTGTTATAACTGACAGCTGTATAAAGGCCATATACTCTATCATAACCCCCCATAAACAGGGTGGGTGAACAAGTAATGTGTTGTTAACTACTCTAAGTTTATCCTTAAGAACTAGAAACTTGGATGGAGGTAAGGCTTTGGTGAGAATGTCTGCTATCTGATCTTCAGAAGGAATATGCAATATAGTGAGAAGCTTGTCTTGAACCATATCTCAAACAAAGAAGATATCTAGCTCCATATGCTTGGTTCTAGAGTGAAGTACATGATTATGACATAAGTTGACAGTGCTGAGGTTATCATAGTAAACATGAGGCTTAGTGAATGGAATTTTAAGTTCAGTTAGAAGAGATTGCAGCCACATAATTTCTTGTGTGGTGACTGCCAGGCTTCTATATTCTGCTTCAGTGCTAAATCTGGAGACAACAGGTTGTTTCTTTGCACACCAGGAGATCAAATTTGGCCCAAGAAAGACACACATTCCAGATGTGGATTTTCGATCATCAGGGTCTGATGCCCAGTCTGCATCACAATACCCTGTGATTTCAAGAGGTTGAGATGGGTTGGCCTTCTGAAGTAGTAAACCATGACTTATGGTGCCTTTAAGGTACCTTAAAATTCTCTTAAGTGCCTGCCAATGATGAGTCTGAGGAGCTGATAGGAACTGGCATGCTTTGTTTACAGCAAAGCTGATATTAGGGCGGGTAATTATAACATACTGTAAAGCTCCTGCAGTAGATCTATACAGGGTAGGGTCTTCAAGGATATCTGACCCTTCCTTTGTTAACTTTGCTGAGGAAACCATTGGGGTGGAAATTCCATTGGCAGATGTCATACTTGCTTTTTCCAGGAGTTCTGAGATGTATTTGGACTGAGATAACACAATAGAACCATCTTGTAGTGGAGTGACTTGAATACCTAGAAAATATTCTAAGTTCCCAGGCTGTTTTAGTGCAAATTCTTGATTCAATTGAGTGATAAGACTTTGAATCACAGTAGGGGAATCACCAGTAACAATGATATCATCTACATATATAAGCACATAAGTTTTATAAGATAAATGATGTCTAAAAAACAGAGAGGAATCACACTTGCTTGAGCAAAAGCCAAATTTGATGAGAGCTGCTTTAAGCCTTTCAAACCAGGCCCTAGGGGCCTGTTTAAGCCCATATAGAGCCTTGTGAAGTTTACAGACTAAACTCTTGTCTAATGATTCAAACCCTGGAGGTTGAGTCATATAGACCTCTTCTTCAAGAATTCCATTTAAAAATGCGTTGTTAACATCTATTTGTTGAATGGACCAACCCTGTGTAAGAGCAACAGTGAGGATAGTTCTAACAGTAATGGGTTTTACAACAGGAGAGAAGGTTTCATTAAAGTCAAGACCTGGTCGTTGATGAAATCCCTTAGCTACTAAGCGAGCTTTAAAATGATTAAGGGAACCATCTGCATTCTTCTTGACCTTGTAGACCCATTTACACCTGATTGCTTATCTATTGGGTGGTAACTGCACAAGGGTCCAGGTTTGATTCTTAAGAAGAGCTGTATGTTCTTCTTTCATAGCCTGCACCCAGTTTGGATCAGTTAAGGCTTGTTTAGTAGTAGTGGGTTCAGTATAGGTGGGAAGTATTCTAGGATGAGTTTTTGGTTTAACAATGCCATTCTTGGCACGAGTGCACATGCTGTGAGTATTGTGAGGGTTAATATAAGGAGCTGTATGAGGCAGTAATGAAGGAATAGCTGAGGGAACTTCAGAGGGTAAAGAGACAGATTGGGGCAATTGAATGTAATGATTGAGATGGTAGATTAGAAGAAGGTTGAGCAAGAGGTGAAGGGGCAGGACTGTGTGATTGATGATGAGAGGACAAAGGCCTGGATAAAATGGGTGAAGAAGCATCCAGATGAGAAGTGGATATGGTTGGAATCCAGGCAGGTATAGCGTCACTGGAGATGGTGTGGTAGACTGAGAAAATAGGCTAGGATAGGGAAATCTATCCTCGTGAAACACTACATCTTTTGAAATGAAAATTCGACCATCAGTTGCGAGACATTTATAGCCCTTATGGGACGGGGAATACCCAAGAAATATGCATTCTTTAGAGTGAAAATCAAACTTGTGTGGGTTATAAGGTCTAAGGAATGGAAAACAAGCGCAGCCAAAGACCTTAAGGAATTGATAATCTGGTAACTTACCAGACAGCTTGAAATAAGGTGACTGATTCTGCAAGATAGGTGTGGGTGGCCTATTAATGAGATAGGCAGCAGTAGTGAAGGCAGAATCCCAGTATTCAAAGGGAAGTTGAGCTTGGGCCAGCAAGGTAAGGCCAGTTTCAACAATATGACGATGCTTACGTTCCACTGTACCATTTTGGTGATGTGTATGTGGGCAGGTTACTCGATGAACAATCCTCAAATCTGTGAAATAGGAGGCTAAGACACGAAATTCACCTCCCCAGTCAGTCTGAACAGACTTTATTTTACTATTAAGTTGTAGTTCCACCAAGTTTTTAAACTGACTAAAGGTCTGAAAATCCTGCAGCAGTTTCAACAGGAGCAGGGTCCCAGAGATCACTAAAAATAAGCTCCAAAGGGGCTGTATAAGTGTGTGAAGATGAGGATGCATGAAGACGATGTACTTTGCCAAGACAGCATGCAACACAATTTGAGTCATCAGAAACTTTATTAGGTACTGCAATATTACAAGATTGTAAGGCATGACAAAGGGCCTCATGATGAGGATGACCTAAACGACAATGTCATCTATTGTATACTGAAGAACTAGTACAATAAGTCTTTGAATCAGAAACTGTAGGGACATCTGTAAAATTATTAACAGTTGAGAGAATAGAACAAGTACACCCGGACGAAGGAAGGATGAGCTCAAATCGATAGAGGCCTTATGCATCAATGCTGCCATGTAGAAGAACTTCAGAATTATCCTGTCATTTGACAACATAGTATGTGGGGTGAAATTCAAAATACACCTTGTTATCACGAGCAAATTGACTCACACTAACAAGGTTCTTAGTAACATTAGGTACTAGAAGGAGGTTTTTCAAATGCAGAGACCGATGATGTGAGAAATGAGAGGAGAATGTATGTGTGCCAGTAGAGACAATGGACAAACCTTGACCATTTCCCATTAGGACCTGTTCATTTCCTTGTGTTGGAGTTGCATCAACCAATTTGTGAACATCATTAGTGACATGATTTGTGGCTCCCGAGTCTGGATACCATGCTTGAGAGGTCGAAGGTAACGCAGATGCCATGAGAAATGCTTGGGCTGGAGTGGAGGTTGATGGAGGTGCTTGTGGCCTATTGTAGATAGCATTTGAAGTTGAGTGAATTGGTTGGGAGTATGCAGGATGCAGGAGATAAGGCGACATAGGTGAAATCGGTGGGAAAGATGATGTAGAGTAGTATGTGGCAAAAGGAAAGGAGTGGTGAGGAGATATACTAGGTGTTTGATAAAAGGATTGAGAGGGATGACCAGGGTGAGTGTTGGAGTACGAGTTAGGGATTTCTTGAGCACGATGGTAACACACTGATGCCTCATGCCCAAACTTATGGCAGATCTGACATTGAATATTTGATCGTCCTCCAAAACGACCTCCACGGCCTCTGGAGCGACCAAATCGGCTTCCTCTAGGGCGAAAATCACCACGAAAATCTGATCGAAGGTTACCATTGTCTCGCCCTGATTACGTTTGTTGATGTGCGTGAAAACCTAATGGATATGATTCTTGATACGGTTGTTCCTGCATCGGCGTTGGCACAGTCTGAGCTACATTTACGGATATGGTAGCGGTTTCAAGAATTCTTTTCTTGGCTTTTTTCAGACGAACTTCATGTGCTAGTAACAACGCTTCAATTTCAGCAATAGAATGAAGATCTGATCGCATTTGAATCACTGTAATTAGTGGATGATAATCCTCCGGTAAGCCATCAAGAATGGCTTCAAGATGATCACGATGTGATATTGGTTCTCCGATGGATGATAGCGTATTCACCATGGCTTTTATCTTCTATAGAAACTCTGAAATAGGTTGATTTCCCTTGCTTGATGTTTTTAGTTCTGATCTTAGTTGACTAGCCTTAGCCTTGCTCTGTGCTTCGAAGAAGTTATGAAGTTCATCCCATACTTGCCAGGAGTGGATGTAGGTCATCACACGGGGAAGCAACGACTCAGAAAGAAAGGAAAGAAGCCAAGTGAATAACAGCGAGTCTTGCTGCTCCCATTCAGTGAAGGCTAGATTGACATTTCCTGATTCACGATCTGCTGATGAAACAAATTTTGTTGGAATTATTGGATTCACAACAAACCGATGCAGCTTGTGCCTGATGCTAAATCTCTGAGTCATTAACTTGGTGTGTAATTCTCAGAGGATTTATTCTTTGGCAAGCGCACCAGTCGTTAAAATTGTATTATATTTGATCGTCCCACAGGGATTATGGTAAGTACCTCAATCTTGAACAGATACAAGCTGAACCAACACAATGATCAAAAGATTCATTCGGTTTTTGTTGATTTTATACTTTCTAAGTTTTTATATTTTTCAGAGACAGTGTTAAGGATGAAATACGATTGATAGAAGATAGGTTAGGATTGCTTCAGTTTACAACTTCATTAAGAAAATACAATTGAGGTTTAATCAAACTTCAGACATCAAGAGGACAATCCGCAAGTGGTTATTCCCTAATTCCTTAGGTGAAAAACACTAATTCCTATGCATCAAACCTTAATCCCTTAAGTGCTCAATTAACATACGAATCTAATGCGAAATTGGAGGTTGAAATCTAACTATTCACCTAATTACTAGGCCTGAATTAGTTAGAAAGCTGGAAGTTACCTAAGCTTCAACCATGATTCCTCACTGGTGAAGTTCTTCATCAGATCTGGATTTGTCAATCCAGCAAAGCAGATCCACTCCTTAGCTCGTTCTCCTTAGGATCTAGAAGTCAACTTCCTCAATACACCTTCAAGATTCCATCGCAAACCTTCGCAATCCCAACCTTAGGGATTTAGAAATCCATCGACATTGGTTCTATCGAAAGAAGTTGGAAAGACATGGATGAGAGAGTTTAGAGAGAGAAAGGAAGTAGTGAGAGATTGGAAATGGAAAAAATGAATCGTGTTCTGTATTATGCTCTGTTCTCTGTGTGTCTGTTTACAGAGTATGTACAAGTATATATAGGCATCTAACTAACTAACTAACTTAACCAATCACTAAGAAAGCTGAATTAATAATTAAACTAACTAACTAATTACATAATTACGAAATAACTAACTAATTACAGCTTAGCACTTAACAAATTACAGTTCAGCATTAACTAATTACAGCTCAACACTTAAATTACTAAGGTACAAAAGTAGGAGAGAAGGCAGTGGAAACAGCACTGGTGCCAAGTGTGTTTTTGGAGGGAACAGTCAGTGTTAAATAACTGCCTTCACGCTTGAGCGTGAAGGACTCTCGCTGGAGCGTGAAAGGCTCTCGCTTGAGCGAGCTCAAAATATGCACTGCAGTGTCGCTTTCTCGCTTAAGCGTTATGGAGAAGCTTGGGCGGGGGTGATGTTTTGGAGTCACACTTGAGCGTGAGCTTGCTCACTTGAGCGTTCAAATTATTCAATCAGAATTCTGAAGTTGACGTATTTTTCAATCGGCGCTTTTAAAGTCTCGCTCGGGTTCTTCATACGGTATTCTATTCTCTGTTGCGGTTGGTGCTTGAAGCATTTCCCAGTCGGACTTTTGGAGTTTCACTCGGATTTATGAAATCTCACTCGGCTTTTTGGAATTTCACTCGGATTTTCCTTCTTAGCTTGAGCGCGTCTTGTTCCTACACCAATAAACACATAACTGCCTAGCATTTGTGCGCTGGCTGCTTAGTGAAATTATAAATAATCATAAACTCTTAACCAATTACTGTTTTTACTCATTTTCTTACATATATAAAGCACTTTTAAAATAAATAAATAACATCCGAATTGTTAACTATTTATTAAATAATGACGCCAAACTAAACAATAATTAATGAATTATGTTAAATAAAAGGTGAAATAATTAAGTCTTTTCAAGACTTATCACATCCCCAAACTTAAAACTTGCTTGTCCTCAAGCAAATACTCAGATTAATTAACTAATAAGCTGTTATTCAAAACAATCAACCTTTCCTTAACTTAATTCATACTATAATTATTGAATACCGACCATGCTTTCTTTTCGTAAATTCTGAAAATATAATAACTCACATCTCCTTTGGGAAACAAGATGGTGATACCTTCCTCACTGGATTCGTGTTTCACTCTTCTCTCGGTGTATAGGTTAAGCAATATGCACTCATTACCTGCATCTTTGTTAGATCAACATAGGCTTGCAACAGTTCTAAACATCATGACATATGCCAGCATAATCGGATCAGTAAGGGCTTTTTAAGCTTAAAATGGGGTTGGGCTACAGGCTCTATTATTGTTTTCTGAGTCAGTGTCGGGTTAACAGATGTATCCACTGATGCCTTGCCTCAATTTTAACTTAATTGCCTCTACTAGCAAGCTCCATTATTTTCCGAATGAAAGATAACTTAACAACTTGCGGTGCTTTGCACCTTTTTTTTTCTTTCAGTCCTTTGGACTTTTTCTTTTCTTTCTTTCCTTCCATCTTTTTCCGATCACAAAATTTTTTCTTGTGGTGCTTTGCACCTTTTTTCCTTGCTGATTTTTTTCATTTTTCTTCTCGGCTTTTCTATTTCTCCTTTCATTTATCTAAGTATTCATCTATAACGAAGGTTGGAGTGTGTCCTTAATTGATGTTGGGCACATTCTTCATCCCCAAACTTAGAACTTGCTAGTCCCTAGCAATAAGTAAGCCTGAGCAATTCATCAGTGGAACATCCAGGGGTAAATCAGTCGGTTTTTTTTCTAGATATTTAGGTTTGTAACGTTAGGTGAATAAACAGAATAAAATGGGTCTCAGGCTCAAACATAATTATTGGGTCAAAGGATAATTAAAAATATTAGGAAGGCTAACTTTTGGCCCTGGCTAATTTAACAAAGAAGGCCTTCATCATGTCCGATTGGCAGACATAAAACCAATTAGCAAGCACTGAAGCAAATTCTGTCTCACTAACTAGCATGCAGGTTCACTCGGAAAAGAATAATAGAGGCTCAAAAGCTACGAATGTAACAGTTAATCAGCCAGTCATGTCCCCAAACTTAATGTAAGGTCATACATTCTGATTGCTAACTAGCATGCCGAGTAAATAATTAATTAATGATGAAAAATAGCTATGGACAGGGATCATGAGTCAAACAATGCCAATTAATTCATCTATCCGAATAAAGCCTGAGAATCAGCAAGAATTAAATAATTAAGATGGATTTTAAATTAAACACAGTTAACATAGGTTATTAATGAATGAGTCAGAAAATTAGAATACTTCCCTTTTACCTGACTGGCAATGCATAGAAAGCACGTGGTCGGATTGGGACGCATGGATTTACTGATACATTAAAAAAAAAGAATAATAACAAGCAATTTAACAAAGAAATAAAATTTCATTACAACTAAAACAAAAAAGAATTCATTGTTTAGAAAAATACTAAAATAAAGTTGTTACACAGAGAAATAAACATCATCACATGAATCAGAGAATAAAACATCAATCGTCCTTGTCTTCATGCAATGACTCATCATCATTTTGCGCAGGGGAGGGTGGAAATTCGGTTGCCAAAGGCGTTTCATCAGAAGGAATGATGAATCCAATAGAGGCCAGCCACATATCTCTATTGGGTGGAACCCCCATTTCTTTCGCGGGATCCACATCCAATCTGGCAGCAATCTTCCTGAGCATAAGATCATGGTTTAAAACCAGATCATAAATTCCAAGTTGCATCCTCTTCATGACCTGCAATTCCTGCAATATCAAAGAAATGTCAGAAGAAGGACCCGCTCCTGATGATTGAGACTGCTTTTGACGCTTTGGCTCCTTGGGCACAAAGTTATCAATATGGCTGATCACCCATTGCCTGTCTATAACTCTTTCAGGCTTAACCCTTGTCAACTCAGCATAGTTGACCACAGCTTGATTCGCTTAAGCCAACAATGTGACCACTGAGCAGTATGGCAACTGGAGATTCTTTTCCAAATTTTTCATCATTTCCCCTAATATTAGCTCACCCAGGTTTACATTCAAATTTTTCATCAAACAGTACAGCAACACCAACCGCTTACTGGTAATTTCAGTCGCATGCAATACCGGCTGCAGGGATGATGAAAGATAATGGCACCATAGCAGAGGAAGATTGTTCAGACAGTTCTTCCTGACACTTTTGGGTAAGCCATTAGACCGTGTCAGGTAAGCAGCATCTTTCACACAACATTCTTTCAATATTTCCTTCCTCAACTCTTCATTCTCAGCCTGATAAAACATCTCCACCTTCCATGTGTATTGACATGCTTCCTCCTCCAGAATGGGTATTTGTAAAAGCTCGTTCAGCAGATTACCAGTTAAGGGAATAGTTACTCCTCTTAAGAAAGAAGAGAAGGAAACTTCAACTTCATTCGAGTGAGCTCTCAGGTTGGCATAAAACTCTCGGGTGAGCTCCTGGTAGCCATTGCATAAATTTTTATTAAAGAACTCCCATCCCCTCTGCATCATTGTAGCTTGTACCTCAGCATCGGCATATTTCTCACCATCAAGGACCAAAGCTCTATCCCTGATGACTCCCCTGGTTTTAAACTTTATATCATATTCTTCAGTAGCCTTAGCATCTCTGAACCTGTGCCTGTCAAAACCTTCAACTTCTGGCGATCCGTTCCTCTCAACTGCAGGGGACGCATTCCTCTCAACTGAAAGAGATGCATTCCTTTCGACTGAAGGAGATTCATACCTCTGAACCGAAGGAGAGTCATTCCTTTCAGCTTGACTTTGACTGGGTGCAGGTGAAGGAGAATCAGAGATACTTATTGTTGCCACCTCCTTTTCGTTATCTTTTTGCTTTTTTCTCACACTTCCTTCTACAAAATTTGGTCTAGGTTTTTGCAGGAGTCGCTGTGATCTTCTTTTCATGGTGAATGATAAAAATGGTGATAAACAACCTAAATGAAAATAAGTATAGAAATCCAAAACAATCACAGCAAACCGAAAATGTGAGATGAATGGCTATGAACAATGGAAGAATTTTAACAATGAAACAGTAAAATACCAACTATGTAACTTAGAATTGAAAGAATTAAGTGAAAAGATGGTACCTTTATCAGGAATTAGAAGGTGTGCCTTTTCCTCTTCAACCCAAGTTTCAGCGTAGGAAATTAGGGTTTGTACGCTAAAGGGTTTTTATACTGTTGAACCCTCTACCTGAGATCCGCGTAAGTATGCTGAAATGTTGACGTACCAACGCCCAATTTTCTTTTATTATTTTTATTTATTATATATATCTATATATTTTTTTTTTTATTATTATTATTTTTATTTTTTATTTTTTATTTTTTTTATTTTTTTATAAGAAAATATGGTATTCAATAAAGCACTCTTGCTCGGGCTCACATACTGAATAGATGAAAGACCGAGTAGGGCTGAAAAAGAAATACCGAGTGGTTACAAGAAAGACGAGTGACAGTGAGGGTGGATTAAAAAGAATGAGTGGAAGAAGGAACGAATGAAAAAGAACGAATGAAAAAGATTCCGAGTCAATGGGATGAGTGAAAGATATACCGACCGGATGAAGGAGGTGAGTAAATGCACAAGCGAGTGAAAGAACAAATGGAAGAAGGACAAGTGATCACTGAGAAACCAAGTAAATGAAAAAGAGACTGCAGGAGAAACAAATAAACGAGACACCGAGTGGACAAAATCGAGAAAGGGATTGGGCGAATAAATGAAGAAAACTGACAGAATCGTACGAGAGACTGAAAAATAATAAAAGACCGAGTGATGGGAACACCGAGTGGATGAAAAAGGAGTGAATGAGAAAATTACGGAGAGATGGGTGAAGGAACGAAGAAGAAAGAGTAGATTGAAAGAACGAGTGAATAAAACACTGAACGAAAAGGATACTGAGTGAATGAATACCGAGTGGATTATACCGGGTGAGAATGAAAAACGAATGAATGAACAATGAATGGGCGTAAGAACGGAAAAACGAGTGGAAGAAAGTGAGTGGATGCAGGGCCGAATGAACGGAAGGACGAGTGTATGACTACACTAATGAAATAAATGACAATTGGAAGAGTGAAAGAGTGAATAACTGACCGAGTGAATGAAATGAGAGACCGAGTGATAAAAGGGCCGACTAAGACAAGTCACCCTCCATCATCTGACCCGTTCATTAAATCAACAATCAGAAATCATTTATTAAAGTCTCCTTTTTTATTCAACATCAAAATTGGGAATTTATTGAAGAATGACGAGTGAAGAGTTTTCAGTCGGGAAATGGGTTAAGAATGAGTAACAGTGACCCGAGTATGCCACTCTCGCTCAAGCTCATTAAACTTTCGCTTAAGCGTGAATCAACAGCAGAAGCTTCTCGCCTAAGCTAAAAATGTTTCTCCTGAGCGGAATGGAAGAATCAGGATCGGACTCCATTCATGTTTAACCGAGAAAGAATTACGCTTGAGCGTAAATAGATTCACTCAAGCGAACCAAATACTAATTCTAATTCGAACTAAAGGATGGATGAAATCCGATCGCCGAACCCTTATTTAAAACTTCACAAATTTTATTCAAACATTATTCATTCATTTTTTTTTTACTCCAAAATTATAGAATATAACACTCGGAACATAGGGCTGCCTCCCTAGAGCGTTTCTTTAAGGTCACTAGCTTGACCTTCTGGCATCTAAGAAGATGCCTGCAACAGTATGGAGGTTTTCTGCCTATCAAACTCTCCTCCAAAGTAGAGTTTGAGTCTTTGGCCATTCACTTTAAAAGTTCTCTCGGTGGTCGGGTCTTTCAATTCAATTGCACCATGAGGAAAGACCTCATTTACAATAAAAGGTCCTGACCACTTAGATCTAAGCTTTCCAGGAAAGAGTCTTAATCGGGAATTGAACAGCAAGACCTTATCACCCTTTTGAAACTCTTTTTTATTTATCCACTTATCATGCCACCTCTTAGTTTTCTCTTTATAGATGGAGGCACTCTGATAAGCATTGAGTCAGAACTCCTCAAGTTCATGGAGTTTTAGAACTCTTTCCTCCTGAGATTGGTCGAAATCCAGATTTAACAGCTTTGTGGCCCACCATGCTTTATGTTCTAACTCCACAGGGAGATGGCAAGCCTTACCATAAACTAACTGATACGGGGACATGCCAATCGGAGTTTTAAATGCTGTCCTATAGGCCCACAATGCATCATCCAATCTAACCGACCAATCTGTCCTAGACTTCCCGACCACTTTCTCTAAAATTCTTTTAATTTCTCTATTTGAAAGCTCAACTTGTCCACAAGTTTGTGGATGGTATGGAGTAGATACCTTATGCAAAACCTCATAGTGCCTCAGGGCTTTTTCCATTATTTTATTACAAAAATATGACCCCCCATCACTAATGAGGACTCTCGGAACTCCAAACCTAGAGAAAATGTTCTTCTTTATGAACCTAAGCACCACATGTGCATCATTGGTTCTAGTCGGGATTGCCTCCACCCACTTGGAGACATAATCTACAGCAACAAGGATATATTCATTGGAGAACGACTTTGGAAATGGTCCCATAAAGTCGATACCCCAGACATCAAATAATTCCACAACTAAAATGTTTGTCAAAGGCATGCCAGCTTTAGCAGAGAGACCTCCACTCCTTTGACACTTATCACACCTTTGAACATACGTTTTAGCATCCTGAAAAATGGTCGGCCAATAAAAGCCACTCTGTAAAACTTTTGCTGCTGTCCTGGAGGCACCATGGTGTCCTCCATAATAAGAGTCATGGCAATGCCATAAGAGCCTTTCCTGCTCGGATTCAGGCACACATCTCCTGATCACTCCATCTACTCCTATTTTATAAAGAAATGGATCATCCCAAAGAAAGGTTTTACTATCATGAAAGAATTTTTTCTTCATTTGGGATGTCCAGCCTTCAGGTACCACCGAGGCACTTTTAAAGTTGGCCATATCAGCATACCATGGCCCGATGATAATTGCCATCAACCTCTCATCTGGAAATTCTTCTCTTATCAAAACAGAATCCGATTCACCTTCCAGACGAGACAGTTGATCGGCAACTGAGTTCTTTACTCCCTTTTTATCTCTTATTTCTAAGTCAAACTCCTGGAGTAAAAGAACCCACCTGATCAACCTTGGGTTAGATTCTTTCTTAGCTAGCAAGTACTTGATTACCGAGTGATCTGTATACACAATGACCTTAGCACCAATCAAGTAAGCACGAAATTTATCAAATGCATACACCACAACAAGCATTTCTTTTTTAGTAGTGGTGTAATTTATTTGATTTTCGTTCAACACTTTACTAGCATAATAAATTACATGAGTTAATTTTTCTTTTTTCTGACCCAGCACAGCTCTGACTGCAAAGTCACTTGCATCACACATTAATTCAAACGGTAAAGACCAATCGAGTGCTGCAAGGATTGGAGCTGAAGTCAATCTCTGTTTCAAATTTTCAAAAGCCTTGACACAGTTTTCATCAAATGCAAAGACATGATCTTTTATAAGCAAGTCAGTCAAGGGCTTAGCTATTTTTGAAAAATCTTTTATAAATCTTTTGTAGAAGCCAGCACATCCTAGAAAACTCCTCACTCCTTTCACATTGATCGGAGGAGGAAGTTTTTCAATGATTTCGGTCTTGGCTCTGTCCACCTGAATGCCCTCAGTAGAGATTTTGTGGCCAAGGAATATCCCTCCCTTAACCATGAAATGACACTTTTCCCAGTTAAGGACAAGGTTAGCCTCCTGGCATCTCACTAGCACCTTAGATAGGTTGCTGAGGCATGTATCAAAACTACTACCAAACACCGAGAAATCGTCCATGAATACTTCAATGAACTTTTCTACCATATCCCCAAAAATGGCCAGCATACACCTTTGAAAGGTTGCTGGAGCATTGCACAAACCAAACGGCATGCGCCTGTAAGAAAAGATTCCATAGGGGCAGGTGAATGCTGTCTTTTCTTGATCTTTTGGGTCAACCACAATCTGGTTATAACCCGATTATCCATCAAGAAAATAGTAGTACTCATGACCCGACAACCTCTCAAGCATTTGGTCAACGAATGGAAAGGGAAAGTGGTCTTTCCTAGTGAAGTCATTCAGCCTTCTATAATCGATACACATCCTCCAACCTGTGGTCGGTCTAGTGGCAATGACTTCACCTTTTTCATTTTTAACAGTCGTCATCCCTCCTTTCTTGGGCACCACTTGGACTGGACTGATCCAACCACTGTCCGAAATAGGATAGATGATTCCTGCATCAAGGAGTTTAACCACCTCTTTTCTCACAACTTCTTTCATATGGGGTTTAGTCTTCTTTGTGGCTGAACAATAGGGGAATAGTCATCTTCCATCAGAATTTTATGCATACAAAATGATGGGCTAATTCCCTTTAAATCAGAGATGTTCCAGCCAATAGTTGACTCATATTTCTTCAAAACCCCTATCAATTTCTCTACTTCCTCATCTTTCAACTCGGCATTAATGATTACCGGGTGTGTTTCATCCTTTCTCAGAAAACATATTTCAAATGAGAAGGCAAAGGTTTTAATTCATGTTCTTCTACAGACACTTCCTTTCCTTTCTCAAGTTCAGTTTTATTCAATTTTTCATTCTTTTCATTTTCACAATCACCTACTTCACATACTTCGAGTAGGTTCAGCAATTCTAAAGGAGAGTCAATTAACTCTTCAGTATCCGAGTCAAAATCATCCTCCAAAAAGGCTTGTAAGACCTCTTCTTCGGTTTTTAACAGCATCAGAGTCTTATAACTTTCAATTTCCTTAATCATTAAACAATCCATCCTCTCAGCTGGATGTTTCATAGAATTGAAGACATTAAAAATCACTTGCTTCTCTTGGACTCTCAGCATTAGTTCACCCTTTTCTACATCAATTAAAGCTCTGCCTGTAGCTAAAAAGGGTCGTACTAGAATCAAAGGAATCTCTCTGTCGGCCTCCATATCCAAAACTACAAAGTCTGTTAGGAAGATAAACTTATCTACCTTAATTAAAAGATCTTCCAGCATCCCCTGAGGATATTTAATGGACCTGTCAGCCAACTGTAAAGACATGCGAGTCGGTTGCAGGTCATTAATTCCTAATTTTTTCATCAAAGATAGAGGCATCAAGTTTATACTAGCTCCCAGATCACATAAAGCACTTCCCACATGAACATCCCCTATTGCACACGGTATTGTAAAAGACCCAGGATCTTCCAGCTTTTGAGGGAGTTTCTTTTGAATAATTGCACTGCACTCTTGAGTGAGAGCAATCATTTCATCCCCCTTAAGCTTCCTCTTCTTCGACAAAAGTTCTTTTAAAAACTTAGAATAGGACGACATCTCCTGCAATGCCTCGGCAAAGGGAATATTTATGTGAAGTTTTTTAAACACATCTAGAAACTTAGCAAACTTTTGCTCTTTTATTTGTTTTCTAAATCTATGTGGAAATGGAGAGTTTTTTAATTTCTCAGGAGTTAGCTTAGAAGCTTCCTCCAAAATCAGATCAACCTTCTTCTTTTTCTTTTGGTGGACTTGATTTTCTTTTTCTTTTTCTTCTTCACTATTATTTTCAGTTTCATTATCAACTTGCTCGGTTTCCTTCTCTTTTTCTTTTTCTTCGTCTTTTTCTGACCTCACTTCCTGACCCAGAGATGGAAACAGAATTTTTCCACTCCTAGTAGTTATAGCTTTGCAATGTTCCCTTGGATTTACCTCGGTATCTCCAGGGAAATTGCCTGCTTGTCTTTCCGCTAGTTGCTTCGACAACTGTCCAACTTGGTTTTCTAAATTTCTAATGGACGCCTCCTGATTTTTGAAACTGGCCTGAGTGGCCTGAATGAACTGAGACAGCACATTCTCAAGTTCCGACTTCTCTTTAGCAGGAGGGGGAATGGATTGTTATGGTCTATTTGTAGGTTGATTTTGTGGCATGTTCTGATTCAAATATGGACCTTTCTGCCATGAAAAATTGGGGTGATTCCTATAGTTAGGATTAAAGGAATTAGAGGGATAATTCCTTTGAAATTGTTGCTGCCCCATATAATTCACTTGCTCGGAAGGTACATTTGGGTCACACATTCCATTTTCATGATCTCCACCATAAAAATCACAACTTACCATGCAAACTTGACTCGGCTTTTGGAGTTCTGAAATCTGTACACTTAATTTCTCTAAAGCCTGAGTCATCAATTTACTCTGAGCCAAATAAGCATCCTGTGCTTCTAATTCTAGTATCCCTCTCTTAGGGATTTGGCTCCTTTCACTAACCAGACACTCATTAGAAGCCATAATATCAATCAGCTCTATGGCTTCTTCCACAGTTTTGGTCGTTAATGAACCTCCAGCCGAGGCATCAATTAAGACCCTGGTAGCTGGTCTTACACCATTATAAAAAATAGTAACTTGCTGCACATCAGTGATTTGATGATGAAGACATTTCCTCAAACTCTCTTTATATCTATCCCATGCTTCCATTAAAGATTCACCTTCTCTTTGTTGGAAACAAGTGATTTCATTGCGCAGCTTAGCATACTTGGAAGGAGGGAAATACTTAATAAAAAACTTTCTTTGTAAATCCTCCCAAGTAGAAATACTACCTCTCGGTTGGCTCTGCAACCAGGCTTTTGCTCGGTCCCTTAAAGAAAAAGGAAATAACCTCAGTCTAATGGCATCTTCAGGGACTCCATTCATTTTAACAGTATCACAAATTTGGAGGAAGGTTGCCAAATGCAAATTTGGATCCTCAACCTCATTTCCTCCGAATTGATCATTTCTAACCAATTGCAGTAAAGCTGGTTTAAGCTCAAAATTATTGGCTACAATCGGAGGCCTAAGGATGCTAGATTGCGAACCTTCTTCAGTAGGCCTGGAGTAATCACCTAATGTAACTCTCCTCTGTTCCATTTCTTTCTCTTCTTTTTGCTTTTTCTCCTTTCTCAACTTACGCTCTAACAAATCAATATCAGGATCAAAGAAGAAAGGCTCTCCTCTGTTCCTTGACTGCATACACCAAATATTAAACACAATAACAATTCACAGCTACTGCTACACAAAAACAAACAACTACTACTTATACTAGAAACAAGAATCAAACTACGTACTAAATGCAAGCAAAAGTAAACGGTTCAGTCTAGTACCGGTCTAAGGATTGTTGATATTACTCAACAAATCCCGGCAACGGTGCCATTAACTTGATGCTAAATCTCCGAGTCATTAACTTGGTGTGTAATTCTCAGAGGATTTACTCTTTGGCAAGCGCACCAGTCGTTAAAATTGTATTATATTTGATCGTCCCACAGGGATTGTGGTAAGTACCTCAATCTTGAACAGATACAAGCTGAACCAACACAATGATCAAAAGATTCATTCGGTTTTTTATTGATTTTATACTTTCTAAGTTTTTATATTTTTCAGAGACAGTGTTAAGGATGAAATACGATTGATAGAAGATAGGTTAGGATTGCTTCAGTTTACAACTTCATTAAGAAAATGCAATTGAGGTTTAATCAAACTTCAGACATCAAGAGGACAATCCGCGAGTGGTTATTCCCTAATTCCTTAGGTGAAAAACACTAATTCCTATGCATCAAACCTTAATCCCTTAAGTGCTCAATTAACATACGAATCTAATGTGAAATTGGAGGTTGAAATCTAACTATTCACCTAATTACTAGGCCTGAATTAGTTAGAAAGCTGGAAGTTACCTAAGCTTCAACCATGATTCCTCACTGGTGAAGTTCTTCATCAGATCTGGATTTGTCAATCCAGCAAAGCAGATCCACTCCTCAACTCGTTCTCCTCAGGATCTAGAAGTCAACTTCCTCAATACACCTTCAAGATTCCATCGTAAACCTTCACAATCCCAACCTTAGGGATTTAGAAATCCATCGACATTGGTTCTATCGAAAGAAGTTGGAAAGACATGGATGACAAAGTTTAGAGAGAGAAAGGAAGTAGTGAGAGATTGGAAATGGAAAAAATGAATCGTGTTCTGTATTATGCTCTGTTCTCTGTGTCTGTTTACAGAGTATGTACAAGTATATATAGGCATCTAACTAACTAACTAACTTAACTAATCACTAAGAAAGCTGAATTAATAATTAAACTAACTAACTAATTACATAATTACAGAATAACTAACTAATTACAGCTCAGCACTTAACAAATTACAGTTCAGCATTAACTAATTACAGCTCAGCACTTAAATTACTAAGGTACAAAAGTAGGAGAGAAGGCAGTGGAAACAGCACTGGTGCCGAGTGTGTTTTTGGAGGGAACAGTCAGTGTTAAATAACTGCCTTCACGTTTGAGCGTGAAGGACTCTCGCTTGAGCGTGAAGGACTCCCGCTTGAGTGTGAAAGGCTCTCACTTGAGCGAGCTCGAAATATGCACTGCAGTGTCGCTTTCTCGCTTAAGCGTTATGGAGAAGCTTGGGCGGGGGTGATGTTTTGGAGTCACGCTTGAGCGTGAGCTTGCTCGCTTGAGCGTTCAAATTATTCAATCAGCATTCTGAAGTTGACGTATTTTTCAATCGGTGCTTTTAAAGTCTCGCTCGGGTTCTTCATACGGTATTCTATTCTCTGTTGCGGTGGGTGTCTTGAAGCATTTCCCAGTCGGACTTTTAGAGTTTCACTCGGATTTATGAAATCTCACTCGGCTTTTTGGAATTTCACTCGGATTTTCCTTCTTAGCTTGAGCGCGCCCTGTTCCTGCACCAATAAACACATAACTGCCTAGCATTTGTACGCTGGCTGCTTAGTGAAATTATAAATAATCATAAACTCTTAACCAATTACTATTTTTACTCATTTTCTTACATATATAAAGCACTTTTAAAATAAATAAATAAAATCCGAATTGTTAACTATTTATTAAATAATGACACCAAACTAAACAATAATTAATGAATTATGTTAAATAAAAGGTGAAATAATTAAGTCTTTTCAAGACTTATCAGTGCCCTATAATGACTCCTTCTACCTGTTGTTTCCACAAATAAAAGTTCTTCACCGTTAGCTTGATTGTGAGCGTGTGTGAGAGCGTATTTGCTATCTTTAGTGAAGACACCTCCGAATAGTTTGTTGAGGAAGACATGGCTTATGGATCGTAGTGCTCTTGATACCATTTTAGAAAAGGGAAGAAAAGAAAGATGGAAGCAGAGAAACAGAAGAGTGATTCATTATATAATATTTTTTAGAGAGATACAAAGAATAGAAGGTATTTATGTTCAGCAATTATAACAAACTCTGTTAAGAGTTTGTTATAACTGACAGCTGTACAAAGGCCATATACTCTAACAGTTATAAAAGGACCTAAAAAGCGTCTAATCTCTAGCATGGCAAGATATGTTGTTGGGATGTGATTCTAGTACAATATCTCCTGCCAATGAGCAAAAGAGGAAGTCCATTTACTAGCACAGAATTTGAAGAAGACTACGATGGATTGAACAACATTCTCAATGGAAGATAGCATGAAGATGTCTTTATCTACAGTTTAGCTTACCTGGAAGAAAATGCAATTATCACCTAGTGAAGCAACATCTGAACACCAAAAGAAACACAAAAGAAGCTATTGCTTGTATTAGCTAGAGCATAATGTTGTTCAATGAATGCTAAAACAACACTTGAATTAATCTTACTGATGCCTTTTCAAAAATATTATAAACATTTTCTTTATAAATTATGGGTGATGTGTTCTATGTTCTATGTTCTAATCGGTGTTATCATATTTGCTAGTACCTGAGTATTCCGTTCACAACATAAAAATTTATCCTACGAGATAACTGCAACAAAATTTTGTATCAACATTAGTCATAATAGAAATACACCATATTGTATGCAAAAAGATTTTGCCATGTCAACAAGAGGTCTAACATGCTAGCACATAAAATACCAATTAGTCCATTTTTTCTTGATTTCAGTTTTGGTAATTTTTAGGTTAATTATCAATTTTTTTGCAATATAACAGTGGGTTTCTATCAAAACTCAACTGGTAAATCAAATATTAAAAGTATTTTCTAAACAAAAGTAAGCTGAACTGCTGAATTGGATAATATGGAACTTACTATTGTCTCTTCCAAATTCAAAGGCACTGAAGAGTCAACTGAGAATCCCAGCTCTAACATCAGCTTTTCCAAGCGATTCACATTTGTCAAATAAAGATACCCAACTTAGTTCAATAGATGTGTGTTATAAAACAAGATTAAAACAAGATGCAAATTATGAAGGAAATTCTTTATTTCAGACTATTATTATTCAATTCTCTGATTTCCAATTACAAACAAATATTAGTAAATAGATAGGTTGCAAGTTACAAGCACTAATTAGCTAAAATAGTGCCCTATCTGTTATGTTTTAAGATTAATCATAGAACAAATATCAGTAAATAGATATGTCTGCATTTTAAAAATGAAAGGAATTAGAAGAAGTAAATCACTACAACTTCACAATTCAAAAGCATAACAAATAAAACAAAAATACTAAAAGCATTTGAAATGTGAGTAGGATTGCATAATGACTACCATTTACCATGAAATCTAACTAAAACTGTGATAAACTACTAAAAAGCAGACACATTGATATGCAAATTGAACATCACAGGCCTACGAATCAATCAATTAATCAACCCATCACTAAACAAGAAAGAAGAACTCTCTAGCCGATAAAAAACCACCTATAAACACCATCTAAGGCATACAATACAGATATTAAAAGAGAAAGAAAAGAAGAAATTCTCTCAAATGCATCAACAACTTCTGCCTTAGATGCATTTTCTCCTTATTACTAATTCCTCTAAACATAATGCAGAAAGTACATATAAAAATAAAGCCACATTTCTGTACACACTCTGTTACATGTTCTATTTAACTTATTTTTCGCTCAAAACTACCTTTGCAACTTAACTATCAAAAACCATAAACAAAAAGTAAGACAAAGAAGAGACTAAGAACTCTTAGCTTGTGAATGAATTTAACATTCCTGTTAGACATAAGCGATTAAGCATGTGATAATGTAAGCATATAGAAATATAGAAAGTAAGCCTTTCACAAACTCATTGAACCATGCATCCAATTACATGTGTTAAAAGCTTTGATAGACATTTTTCATTGCAAGACAAACAAACTTCATTTTTGTACCTTATCATCCATTTTTTCACTTGAATAGTTAGCCATCAAATCTGTGACCACTATTGATTCGGAAGGATGATCTTCAATTTCATGTTCAAAACCAGAAGCACCTTGATGTGCATTTTGTGACTATCGTTGGTGGCAGATTGCGATAACGAAGTCATAAAATTGCCAAGCCATATTGAAGAATTTAATTGCTTACTTAGACCCTTACAAGCTTTTGTCATATTTGGGGGACCAAACATTAATAGATTAAGGGCTTCAACAACTAACTATCCTAATCACAATCTAGCCCTTCAATTCTTGCCTCAGTCTGACATACCCTGAAGTTGCATTGCATCCTCGAACAAATCCTTTTCAAAGCCTTTTGGAACATATGGGCAACATGTGATGCTGGCTCAAAATGTAAATCCAAAAGAGTGTTAGCCTCATACCTAGGGCTACAATAATTATATTTTAAGGCTAGTGGAGACTCTTTTGTGTTTTCATTAGATGGCTCGATTGGGGCATCTCTTGTGGAAATCCCTTGATAAGTAGCTTGTTGTAGCCCACTTGAGTCATGACATGTGTGAGTTAAATCTTTAGGAAATGTAGGGTGAGATAAGTCATGTGTTGATCGTGAATGGAAATGCACATTTTGTGTTGTAAAAGGGTAGAAGTATTGTTTGAAGTTAGGATATTTAATTATTGATAATGTCACGACATATGTGTCGTCTTTTGTGTCGTTCTACGTTGATGACACACATAAAAAAACAATTCCAAATAAGTAATTTCTTCAAAACAACCTCATTTTCATAAATAAGTTATAAAATGACATTATTGATAAAAAACCCAACTATATTATAGAATATAAATTTAATAAATTATATTATAAAATATAGTATATTTAATCGGGTTTATTTAATGATTGAGGTGGTGTTTAGTTTGCAGTTGGGGAAACGAAGTTGAGTTGAAGTAAAAAATTTAAAGGTCTTCACACCGTTCGTAACAATCAAAATTCCGTTGACCCGTAGGATCAAAAACCTACTACAAACTAACGGAGGATTTCTCCATTCTCCTAACGCACCAAACAACCTGCAAATCAAACCATGTGAAGAAAAAATCACTTTTTCTAAAAGAGCAGGTCACACTAATAAATCATTAAAAAATTTACATCTTTCATAATAGTTCATGTTCAGAACTGCTAAGAAAAGTATAATTTTTCAGAAAAAAAATAAAATTATACTAATATCTTAATGTCATTCTGGCGGTCCTTACTCAACCGTTAGAAATAATAGCATCTATCTTAGCAGTAAATCGAGTTGAGTAACTGTTAAGAAAAAATATAATTTTTTAGAAAATAAAATAAAATCATATTTTAATAACATCTTGGTAGGTCTTTGTTTGGATGCTGGGAATAGTAGTATCTATATTAACGGTTAGTTGAATAACGGTTAAGAAAGATCATTTCTTAACCTAAATAACCACTAAAAAAAGACTTAAAAAAAAAAACTAATTTTGTTGCCGTGAGTTATACTTTATTCGGATTTGAATATGATAATTAATGGACCTGCGGTTGGATTTAGTTTATTTTAAGCTAACAATACTTATCATATTTCGGAAAATAAATAGTGTATATATATTTTTATAACTTAAACGATCTAAACAAGCTTTTAATTACTTTAAATTTGCAAAAGCTGATGTTAACAGAAATCTTGAAATTGAATTGTCATCAATGTGACGTGAACATTTCAGCTTAAGATGGTAAATTTGAATTATTTCTCATTTTTCAGATAACACAAGCAATTAATTTATTCCCATTTGAAAATAGAAAATTATGAAGATTAAGATAGCAGACTCGTGCCACTGATATTTTGTCTCTCTGCCTATTTGCTTTCTTGTGATAAACATCAATGTATACAGATGTCACATTTATTGGCGATGCTAAAAAGTCTAGCCCATTTCTTATCTAGCCCTTGCCTCTTCTTATAGCTCTATCTTCATTTACTGGATCTTTATACCATACCCTTAATATTAATAAGGAAAATATTTGTTAATAAAGTTAAAATATATATTTTTTATTTTAAAATATTATTAACACATACTCATCTCTTCTTAATTTCGAAGTAATCAATTCTTTTTTTATTTTCTAAAACAATATTTTTAAGACACCAGTTAAAAAGATGGATTGTTTTCCCTAAATGATTAAAATAAATTCATATGTTTGCAATGTGGGGAACAAATTTCTTACACAAAATTACCGAATTATGTACTATGTGGAAAGTGTAGCTAAAACTTCAACTGATTATATTAAATACTCTGTGTTTGTAATGTACAAAGACTTGAATTTATTTTAATTGTATTAATTTGTCTTAATACCTTGCTTGGTTGTATGTTGCCAGGTAGCGTTGTGGATTGACAGCCTAAAATTGGCATATAATGGAGCACAAAATATTGTTGTTTCCAGCAATGGGACCCATGGCTCCCAACCTTGAGGCTTAGGATACTTACTCTTAAGACAATAGGAGCCGTTTATTCCCATAAACGAGGTTCTATGTTCACAATTTCCTTAACAAGATTCTTGTTAATTTAATTAAGGATTCTGAGGCTTACTAAGGTATTGTTTCAAGAATTAAAAGTCATTTTTTTAGGAATAATCTTAACTAATACTATTTAAGGAAGAAAAGTATACAAATTTTATTTAAAAATACATTAATGTCTCATCTATGTTTGATTTATAAGGAATCACAATGTAATTTTTTAACATAAAATCTTTTTTTTATTTCTTAAATAATGTCCTTATAACATTGATTAATATGACAAAAAGTTTTTATTATAAATTATGTTATGATTATTTAAAAATCAGGGTGGGTGGATATTAATAATATTTTAAAATAAAAAATTCCTATTTTTATGTTCTTAATATAGTTGTGAGTATTTTTTAATTTTGAGTTGAGATTAAGTCATAGAAAATTGCAGCTTTTTATTTAGAATGAATATATTTATTTGAGTTTATTTAAACATGATAAGAAATAAATTATTTAAAATCACGACTTCACCTGATTTTTAAGGAATTTTCATATTTAAGTGAAATAATTTGATTTTTGATTTTTGATTTTTGATCAGGTGAAAAATTTAATGAATTTATTTGATATAATAAGTTATTATATTCATTGGAATAGAAAACGTTAATTTAAGAGGGAGAGGGAGAGGGAGAAAGGTTTGATTGATGATGAAGAATAGATAGAGTGAGTGTGGGTTTTAAAAAAGGGAGAATCCTGTGGCAGTGTGAAATGTGAAAGGAGGGAAATCATGGTGATGGTCAGGCCTGTGTTTGACATCAACATGGGACAACCTGTTCTTGCTCCACCAAATCATTTAACTAATTCATACTTCTCTACTTTTTTGTTTTTTTACTCATTCTCTTGCTTCACTGCTCTCCACCCAAACCCCATTTTTAATTTCCCTTTTTTATTTTCCATCATTAGGACACACACCATGTAATTATTGTTTATGCCATTTCTATCTCTATATAATTCTTTTTCATTTAAATATTCAATCAAAAAGCATTTCATATTTTCACAATTCAAAAGGATTTCCATTAATATTAATACAAGCTCTTACTACTCATTTTTAAGCATTTAAAAGGGTTAGTTTTTTTATATGCTTGAAATTAATTATTGACTGTTTAAGGTCAACATTGTTAGTTTTTGACATGAATATTGAATATTATAAATTACTCTTACAGAGAGCATGAGAAAAAAGTTAACATTTGGATTTTTTTCTATTTGTATTGGGAAAATAGTTTTGGTGGATCATAGATTTCACATTTTTCACATTCCATATGAAATAACCATCTATAGCTTTTAATTAGTAAGATTTCAGAATTATTTACACTATAATAAATAAATAAATATAGTTTATATAGTTTAATATATATGAGAAATTTTCTCACTTTTTTATATAGCCAACATTATCAATATAATTATTCTTTCTCACACCTTTCTAATCTACTATCATATTAGAGTAACTTTCTGCGACTTTCTAATTTTTATCTTTTTTTTTACAAAATCATTTATTGGTATTGACATTAACATAATCATATTTTTAATTAATAGGACTAATTAGTGTGGGAAGTTACGAACATCACACAATATAACTTTAAAATCACAAAAACAAAAAGGCCATTTTATTTATTGAAACTACGTCTGCTATCTTAGTCTTAATTATGGTAATTTAGAAACCTCAATAATTGTCATTTAATAACAATAGAGGCCAAAATAAGTATCATGCAGTGATTTCAAAAATTGAAATGATATTTTCATTTGATTTCATAATTTTTTTTAAAAAAGAAGGAATATTTTTATAATTACTAAAAAGGAGTAACAAGATAAGAAGCATTTAGTTATTTATAATTTAAATCTGTATAATCATGATTTATGAGAATAGTACATTAATTGTATTGTCGAAAAGGAGAAAAGGGATGATGTTGGAAAGAGGAAAAACAAAGACCACAAGGTAAGGAGAAGGGGAAGTTCAGGCCAAAAGGACAACACGTGGAACTGTGTAAGAGACAACTAATTAATAGAAAGAAGATAGATCAATAGAAAAGAAAAAGACTCTATCAAAAACTATTATTTTCCCCCTCAAACTATTCCAAAAGCAATTTACTTAAATAAAAATATAATAAAAACCCAGTGAGTGAGTCAGGTTCACTTCACTTCACATTGCAACACCACCTCATCCTCTTCCTCTCTCACTTCCCAAACAAAAAAACCCAAAGGAATGTAAAGAAGAAGAAGGAAAGAAAAGGGATTTTTTAACATTAAGAAAAAATGGGTGGAGTAACCTCTTCAATGGCTGCAAAACTAGCGTTCTTCCCTCCGAACCCACCATCTTACAAGCTAGTGAAAGAAGAAGCCACCGGGCTTTTACTTATGGAACCTTTCCCACACCGTGAAAACGTTGAAGTTCTGAAATTTCCGAATCGACGAGGCACTGAGATTGTCGCCATGTACGTTCGACACCCCATGGCCAAATCCACCATCCTTTACTCCCACGGTAATGCTGCTGATATTGGCCAGATGTACGAGCTCTTCATCGAGTTGAGCATCCACTTGCGTGTTAATCTCATGGGGTATTCCAATTTCCCACCTTTTTACTTTTTCCTAGATGCCCCTTTTCATTTCAGGCTTCAATTTCACGTCTTCAGGTTTTATTTTTTGTTTTGGACTCAATTTGTGTGTCTTTTTGCTTTGTTAGCTCTGTCTTTAGGCATTGGAGGCTCGATTCTGTTGGTATTGTTTGGTTGGTTTGGATTTACTGTGTTTTGATGTTGAAGTGTTTGTTGTTGTTGGTTGTGTTTGGTTAGTCAAAGATGGAGGGCGGTTTGGTCAGGTGTTGCTTGAATCTTATCTTCTAACAGGATTTGGGGCCTGTCATATTTTCTTGCTATGGTTCATTTTGTGTGGACTTGGTTTTCTAGTGGATTAAGTTTGTGCTACTGATTTGGAGGCTGAGTTGTGTATTTTATGTGGTTCTTGTGTGATTATGGTGCTGAATACAGGTCAGCTGAATGTGAGAGTATAGTATTGTATCGTTTTCAGTGTTTTGGTTATACTCTATGTATCAAGTAAATATGGTGAGTGTGAGGTTGGAACACAACTTGACCCCTTGGTTGAATTACTTGAAAAAAGGAGAAAGTAAAAATTTGTAATAAGGGTCAACTTGTTACAGAAATTGACATGTGACATCAATTGTGCTCAATATTATGTTATTTTGTTCTGCATAGAGTACCCATAGTTTTTTTGTCTGCTGTGGGGATGTGGTTAAAGCTTATATGTTAGCTCTACCATGAACAAACTCTGCTATTTTAAGTGATACTTAAATTGTTCAATATCATGTTAGGTTCTAAACATCCCCAATTGCTCAGTGCAAGAGTTCAATACCACTTGGTGTGATTGTTTACATCCAATTCATGTGGATTACAACATCTACTTAATCCTCAATAATGAATAATATTAAATTGTAAACTATGGTGGTTTAATTTGGGAATAATAATGTAGAAAGTTCATGGTCGAGTGGCCCTGACATAGTAATGTGCTACATCCCAAGTTCCAGTCTTGTTTTCTTATTTGAATATTAATTTTTATGTGGCAAAAGAAACTTTTTCATAAGAATGTTTTTTTTTCCGGAGGAATAAATTAGGAGGTCACATGACTAGTAATCATTAGAATTAATCTAGAGGACCCTTATAAAAAATGAGAAAAGGTTCTTGAAGTATGATGCTTGCATAGTTGTATAAGAACACGGTTGTAAGCTATATGTTACTAATGTTGTGAAGCATCTTGTTTCAATGTATGCAGATATGATTACTCTGGCTATGGACAGTCATCAGGGAAGGTAACTGCTCTATACACTTCTTTTTGGTTTTATTTAAATTCTTTTTCTCAGCAGGCTGAAGCATCTCATTAAACTAATCTGGATATTTTTCACAGGCAAGTGAGCATAATACTTATGCTGACATTGAAGCTGCGTATAAGTATCTTGAAGAGAACTATGGTGCAAAGCAGGAAGACATCATTCTCTATGGTCAATCTGTTGGAAGTGGCCCTACTTTGGATCTTGCTGCCCGTTTAACCCGGCTAAGGGCTGTTGTTCTCCATAGTCCTATACTATCAGGGTTGAGAGTCATGTACCCTGTGAAACGGACATACTGGTTTGACATTTACAAGGTTATATTTTTAATTATCACGTTTGCTTGAAATCAGTTGATTTGAGAATCATGTATAAATGATGTTACTGAACCCAGTTCTGTGTTCTTGTTGTGCAGAATATTGATAAAATTCCATTGGTGAAGTGTCCAGTGCTAGTAATTCATGTAAGTATTACTTGTCTACAATGTTGGATTTCCCACTTTCTTTTTTCTTTGTTATCATGATTTTGGTGGTTACTAATTACTATAGGTGTATAATTGGTATCCAATTAACATGTTCTACAATGGTTGTAGACTTTTACTCCCTAAGATGGTGATTAGTGTGCTAGCTTGGTGTTCCAAGTGACAAATAGAATCTCTTTCCATTTAAACAACTTGCATGTTATTATTCAGTATCTGCTTGTTTCCTGTTAAAACTCTGAAAATCATGAAATGGATTGATAAATGGAAGATGGCACTTTTTGTAGCACAAGCTGGTTAGCACCAGAAGTAGAGTCTGTTCATTGTGGCTGATTTTACTGCATCAAATTTGAAGGGAAATCAGCCTTTGTTGCCGATATAATTTTTTTGAAATTGCATTCTTGGGAATATTGTAACTTGGCTTAGCAGATATTTCTTTCGTACAGTTTTTTTTTTCTTTCTTACTAATCAATTTGTTCTGACATTGTTTCCATACTTTCTGTAGGGAACTGCTGATGAGGTTGTTGATTGCTCTCATGGCAAGCAGTTGTGGGAGCTATGCCAGCAGAAATATGAACCTTTATGGCTCAAAGGAGGAAATCACTGTAATTTGGAACTCTATCCAGAATACCTTCGACATCTCAGAAAATTCATATCAACAGTGGAGAAGTCACCATCACAAAGAATGAGCTTCAGGAGAAGCGTAGATAGAGTTGAACAATCCAGAGGAAGTACCGATTGCTTTGAAAATCCAAGGAAGAGTACTGATCAGAGGGACAAACCAAGGAAGAGTACTGATAGGACAGAGAAAATGAAATTCCATGAATTCAAATTCCATAATACGGAAAAGTTAGAGAAGTTAAGAGTCCAATTTGATCATCAGATGGAGCGGTCGCGAAGAAGCGTTGAGTACAACGATAAATCCAGAAGCATTGAGTTTCAAGATAAGTCCAGGAGAAGTGTTGATGTTCAGTTTGAGAGGCCACGGAAGAGCATTGATTGGCTGGATAGAATTCGAGCTAGCTGAACCTTTTGAAGCATAGTAATATTGGTTTGGTGCTGGGTTTGCTACATGCGAGGGAAAAGGTATAAACATACAGACACAGTTACTTACACTGGGGGTTTTAACTTATGTTTGGAGAATGCATATGTTACTCTTGCAGTTTCATACTTTCATTGCAATGTTCATGTAGATTTGGATATCTTGGAATTGGGTATTTTTAGCCTTTTCCTATTGTTATTATTTTTAATTTAAGTGACTCTAACCTTGTTTTAATCATGAGAAAGAGAATGAACCTCATGTCAAAGTTGGCTGTTGCTATAATTTATAAAATTCAATATGAATTATATATCCTTATATATTTTTCTTTACCTTTTCTTATCTCAACTCTTAACTCTTTCCTCTCACGGATTTGGGGTGAGGTTTTACTTAAGAACACTAAGTCCTTTCTATTTTTAAAAATTATGCACAAATGTATATGTAATTACATTATTGCATGATATGCGTGTATACTATTTCAAATCACTTTTGTCATAGCATTGTATATACTCACATTCTTATATTATTGCATAACAATATAACAATCATAAATTTATATAGTAGTGGTTACTCACACTCACGTGTCGTGTATAATTTTTAAAAATAGGAAGGTTTAGTATATGCAGGTTCTTTAGAAGCTAGTGAAATTATTCTTAGAAGATTTTACTTGACGAATAGATTGCTTAAGTTCAGGTTTGTGTCTCTCAACTTTGACTGATTTGGGAATGGTTACCTTTTACTATGAAATCTATCTTACCAATGAATCCGATTAGTGGTCCCTAAATTCAGTTAGCTGTTATAAACTTAAAGAGATTATTCCAACCAATATCAGTTAAATTTTTAATGGCAACAGTCCTCATCTGACACGCGCTTAACTTTAATATATACTCTTGAAGTATTTTTTCCTTTCCTTTCATTTTCATACAAAACAACAATATAATGCGTGGTTTTCGCTTTTTGTCCAACAGATGCATATTGAAATACAAACTACCAATGTAATACAGTCAAGAAACATTGTCGTTTGGACAGCGTGGCATGGAACTGACATTTTCATTTATTTTTAATGTCACATTTTTCGCTACTCCAACATGTGATAAAATATTTTTTAAAAATTGTAGAAACTGCGGGACCCTGTAAAATATTTTTTAAGACTGTTAAGTCTGGGACCTTGTAAAAGTCTGTTGAAGACTGAGAACAATGCTAAGTTTGTTGTTGACTTGTAGCATTGTGAAGTCTGTTATGTTGATTCTAAGTTTTTTAGTTGTTTTGAATTGTTGTTAGATAGTTGTTTGTTAAGATAAGTTGTTGACTATATAAGTCACACTTGTATACCTCTTTAAAGTTGATTTTTTTTAGTGGTATACATGTTTTTAGTTTGCATTTTTAGTTCTAACAGTGGTATTTTAGAGCTGTAAGATTAGGTCTATGTGAAGAGAGGTTAACCTCAAGAACGTGATGGGTTCTAATGGAAATTTCCCAATAACTTTGCCAATGCTTGATGGTAAGAATTTTGATCATTGGAAGACCAAGATGATGATGATGATCTTTAGCTTTTAAGATATGCTTGAAATAGTCAAAGAAGTGGTTCAAGATCTCGCAGAAGGAGCAACAAGAGCTAAGAGAACAACCCACAGAGGGGCAAAGAAGAAAGATTGCAAAACTCTCTTCATCATTCATCAATGTGTGGATATTGCCAATTTTGACAAGATCTTAGGAGCCAAGAGTGGCAAAGAAGCATGGGATCTATTGGAGAAATGCCACGTAGGATCAGAAAAGCTGAAGATGGTGAAACTTCAAACTTTGAGGAGACAATGTAAGCTGATGCAGATGGCAGAACAAGAAACCATTGTGAGTTATTTTGCACGGACTCAAGCCTTGACAAATCAAACGAAGATTTATGGTGAGAAAGGTGGTTGCGCTATCCCAGTTCATACCTAAAATGGCACACCGGTCACTCCTGTTATACAAGGTTTTGAAAAAGAACAAAAAGTTCAAATGGGGGGAGGAGCAGGAGAGTGCTTTTCAAAGTTTAAAAGAAGTATTGGCGAACCCTCCGGTGTTGACTAGACTGGATCCCAGGAACAACTTTTTCTTTACCTTTCAGTCTCAGATGAAGCAATAGGAGCGGTCCTTGTTAAAGAAATAACTGAAGGCCAGCAACCAGTGTACTTCGTTGGGAAGGTTCTACAAGGTTCAGAAGGTCGGTATCAAAAGCTTGAGAAAGCTGCTTTGACTTTGGTTTAGACGTCCCGACATTTAGGGCAATACTTCCACGCCCATCTAATTGTTGTACGAATCGATCTCCTACTACAGACAATATTTCATAAATCGGACTTGGCGGGAAGGATGATTACGTGGGCTATTGAGCTTTCAGAGTTTGACATTTCCTATGAGCCTAGAACGGCCATAAAAGTCCAAGTGTTAGCAGATTTCGTTACTAAGTTAATCGAAGAAGCACCCGTACCCTTACGAGAACATTGGGTCATTTATGTTGATGGCTCATCGAATTCAAAAGGATGTGGAGCCGGCGTGGTCATTGAAAGTGAGGATGTAGTCATTGTTGAGATCTCTCTTAGATTCGATTTTAAAACATCAAACAATCAGGCAGAATATGAGGCATGTTTGACAGGATTAAGAGCGGTCTTAGATATTGGTTCCTGGACTGTTGTTCTCTGCAGTGACTCACAATTGGTGATTTCACAGATCAATGGAAGCTATCAAGCCAAAGAACCATTGTTGCAATAATACTTGGCTAAAGTGAAGGACCTGGATGAAAAATTTAAAGAAATTGAGTACAAACATGTCCCAAGGGAAGATAATGTAAGAGACGATGTCCTATCTCGGTTAGCAAGCACTAAGAAAGCAAGATCTACGACTATGGTCATTCAAAGCACTTTAGCAACGCCAAGCATACCGGCCCCTGTCAATATATGTGCCATCTAGTCCAAAGCTTACCCATATGACTGTTGGGTTGTCCCAATCATCCGATATATGGTGAGTGGACAGCTCCCAACCGGCCCGATTGAAAAGAAAAAGTTAAAGAAGAAACTTCCAAACTTTGTTTTGGTTGATGGAAATTTATTTTAGAGAGGAATATTAGCTCTTTACTTTAAGTGTTTGACTAAGGCAGAAGTGGACGAGGTCATGGCCGAGGTGCACGAAGGAACTTGTGGCCATCACTACGGTGGAAAAAGTTTAGCAAGGAAGATACTACGGGCAGGATATTGATGGCGCACGATAACAAAGGATGCAAATGAATATGTTAGGAAATGTGATGTTTGCCAAAGAAACAGCAAAGAACACCACGTCCCAGTAGAGGAGTTGTTCACGTCGGCTGTCCCATGGTCATTCCATTAGTGGGGTATGGACATTTTGGGTCTGTTCTTAAAAGCCCCAGGCGGAGTCAAGTACTTGATTGTTGGGGTGGATTATTTCACCAAATTGATTGAAGCAGAAGCCGTGGTGCACATAACTTTGGCCCGAACTCGTCGATTCTTATACGAGAACATTATTAATCAGTTTGGCATTGTAGGGCGGGTTGTTACTGACAATGGAACGTAATTTACAGATGCTAAGTTTGTAAGCCTTCTTGAGGGGCTTTAGATCCAACAAGTCTTTTCATCAGTTGAACATCCACAGACCAATAGGCAGGTCGAGGTGGCAAATAGAGAAATCTTGAAGGGTCTGAAGAAGCGACTTGGGGATGCAAAAGGAGAATGAGTAAATCAGTTGTGTCATGTCCTTTGGGCTTATTGAACCACGCCCCATTCATGTACGGGAGAAGCCTCATTCTAGTTGGTGTATGATATAGATGCAATGATACTAGTTGAGATTAACCAGATTTCCCCAAGAGTTCAATAACTCAATGAAGAAGACAACAGTTCAAGATTAAAAAATGAACTGGACTAGCTTCATGAAGTCAGAGAAGAAACATTTGTCCGGGATCAAGCTATAAAATCCAAAGCTGCCCTATGCTACAACATGAAGGTACAGAAACGAAGATTCAACATTGGCGACCTGGTCCTGAGGAAGGCTTCGGTAGGGAACCGCTTCTCCCATCAAGGGAAGCTAGCAACCAATTGGGAGGGCCCATACTGGGTAAACGATGTCACTACGGGAGGAGCTTACCTTTTAGAAACTTTGTCGGGAGAAGTGTTTAAGAACAAGTAGAATGTCAAGAATTTACATATGTATTATAGCTAATCGGCGTCATGCATACCTAAGATTTTTTCCACAGGGTTTTGCCTAGAAGGTTTTTAATGAGGCATGCAGCTGGGGTTCTTTATCCAGAAATGAAATTAGTTCTAAAAGATGTGGTCTTTTCAGTTATTGCTTTATAAAATGATCTAAGGACTTAGCATGTTATAAAGAAATCCAAAACCCTAGAGTAGCTAAAAAGCCCCAAGAGCTATTGTTAAAATTAAAACCTCGGAGTGGCTAAAAGGCCCCAAGAGCGGTTATTAAAGTTAAAACCTCGGAATGGCTAAGAATCCCCGAGAGCGATTAATAAAAGTAAACCCTAGAGCGGTTGAGATATTACTTATAAAAATCCCAAGTCCCTAAGAGTGGCATAAAAGCCCCGGAGTGGACAAAGGAGAATAACACGATTATTTAATCCAATGTTTCAAAGTTCGAACGAAGAACGGAGTCCAGTTATCGTTTAAATATTGGAGGTAGTTTCAAAAGAATTATTTCTAAATTACAAAGTCCGTTTATGAGCAATGTCAACAATATAAGAAATAAGTCTAAAGTTGCAATATTTAAGAACCAATGTGTAAAGAAAAAGACGATGTCATCATTCAAAAATGGTTAAGACATTCACAAAAATTGGGTGGCCATACCCCACCAAAAACATAAAAGGGGGCAAAAAAGGCCAAGTCAAGCAATCATTTAAAATGGACCGAGCTCATCCCGTCTACAGAGCTAATAAAAAGAAGGCATAAAAATTCAGGGGTCCACATGCTCCCTGTTGTTATCTTCCCCCTCCTCCCCTTGGTCATCTTTTTCATCTTCATTGTTTACTTCATGCAATAAGTTTTGGGGGGTGCCATCTTCATCCGCCGCCAAGGGAATGCATTGGAAGGAAACATCAAAAGGGATGAAGGCCTCACCATTGACCATGGTAACCAACTCCCCACCATGGAACTTGTTGCAGAAACCAATTCCGTTCAGGTTCAGGTTGATACCACGATTACGGAAGATAACTTGTCGAACAACGTGGCTAAAAGCGTCCAGAGCGACGCGGGCGGACAACTCTATATCTTTGCGATATTTTGCTTGTTCCTCCTTGACCAAGTTGAAGAGGCCCTGATTGTTCTTTTAAAGTTCAGCTACTTGATTCTTTAGTTCGTCCACCTTCTGACAAAGCCTGCTAGTCTCATTCTTCAGTTCAACCTCTGATTTCTAAGGGCCTAGTTGCTTTCATTCAAAGTTTGAATCCTTTGATGAACCCGACCCTGTTCGTCCAATAAACAGGAGTTCTTTTCTTTTAACTACTCTATCTCCCTCAGTGGCGGTGGAATGGATGACAAAGAGAGTTTTTAAACGGGACCACATTACCGTGTCAAGTGCGAATTGAATGTCTCTGGAGTTTAACCCCTTCTTAAATGTCTCTCCACCAAGTTATCAAGACCCTTCGAACCGACGTCATAGTGGGGGTTTCTTTCACGCGTTTATCTTCAACGACAACAACTTTTCCTTGCCGGAGTCCTTTCTCCCTTCCTCTTTGGTAGTCTTTTGTTTTTTCCTATGCCCCTCAGCTTTTCTTCCTCTTTAAGGGAACAGTCTCAATCGATGTGTTAGCCCTAGGGAAGGGGAGGGTTGGGGCCTTTTTGAGTTTGAGGGTGACTTGGTTCTCCTTAGCAACGTTGGTATTCATTCCGGTAAGAATCTGGTGGAGTTGGTCTAGAGTATAACATCCTATAGTTTTACTATTTTCTTTTTATATAAAGGATAAATTTATAAAGAAAATTATAATTTATAATTTTGACAAAATTAGCTTAAGGTTCTTTAGAACTGATTGATGTTGTAAGTTATATGATTTTTTGGGAATTTTTTGGATATTTTTAGAGATAAAGTGAAAATAGACCAAAATTAAGTCGTTTGGATCTAACCAATATAGAAAATGTTATCAAAAAATTATGAAACTTGTTAGGGAGTTTAGATTCATGTATGTGAGCTTAAGTTTTAAATTTCGTAAGATTAAGAGATTGTTTGGTTAGAAAAGTAAATCAATGAGTTTATAAAAGCGGGTAGTTAAACATTTAGTATTGTCGCAGGTGGGGGTTCTGACGCCGCAACGCGGACTAGTGCGGGCCCGGGTCAGGGTTCTAACTTGGCACGGGTAAGGCAAAGAGAACGTAGGAAAAATAAATGGAAGAATACAAAAATAAAAAAATGTCGGAGTCGCCACTAAGATTTATTTATGGAAAATATTGGGAAAAACCTGTGTATGGCATTGGTCATGAAAGCCCGTTTTGGGTTCGGGAGTCGGTTACAAGTGGGGAAAACACCTTACAGTCTGTTTTAAAATAGTTACTAAAATTATTTGGGTGTATTCTTTTTACAATTAATTTATTATCTTATCCCAAAATAAACTAAATTAAATTTAACTTCAACATATTACAAATTCACACTGATAAAAAATATAAAGATAAAAAACATATTTTTTATTTTTTACTGAAAAAGATTTTGTTCTATTTGAAGCTAAAAGAGCGTCTTGCTCAAATTAACCTCTGTTACTATTTATCATTTTTTCAACGTTTAAATTTAATAAATAAAAGGAAACTTGTACATAAACATTTTTTGAAATATTATAAAATTATAACGCACATATATATGATAAAGACATAAATCAAACGGAAGTTAATAAAACATCCTATTTTAATTAATTTTACGTAAAAAGTGAATATTTCCTAGAAAAATGCTTTTTCAACAACATGTTGTATTTTTGCGGAACAGAGCATAAAAATTTAAGAACATGGCTCGATATCAGTCAAGCATGAAAGTAAAAAAAAAATTACTAAAGGTAAAAATTTATATGACACCCATCTTAATTAAATATACACCTGAATAAATTTAAACATTCTAAACAATTACATAAATAACATGAACTGTAAATAAACGTAATAAATACTAAAACAACAAATAAAAATTCACAATATATAAATAAATTTAATTTACTCCATTAAGTACCCTTGTAAGAAAAATGAGATAAACAGTAAAAAATATTTACCTTACAATAATTTTTTTTACCTTACAGTTACAAACAGAGTTGAATAAACAAAACTTTCATTCACTTGACATACACTCAATTTATGGCTTTGTATCACTCTCACTCTCTATTTTTCCTGCACTATTTTTTTGTTGTTTTTTACTATACTGTATTTTTGCTATTTTTGTTGTACTGTATTTTTGTTGTTTTTACTGTACTATATTTTTTGCTATTTGTTGTACTGCATTTTCTGTTGTTTCCCCACTATATTCTGAATCTAAAAATTCAGAATTGCATCCCAAAACTCAAGAGCAATGTGTTGGTCTCTTCACCCCTCTTCATGGTCCTTTTTTCTTCATGTATTAAGGCCTATTTATAGTGATTTCAAGGCTAAATTATTGCACTAAAAAATTCTACACTTATGGAAGTCAACTAATCATGCATAATTAAAAGCATAATGGTCCACTTTCTCATTTCCTTTCTCCTTGACTGAATTTGTTCAATTAATTGAAGCAAAATGGAGTCCAATTCAGCATGTTGATTGCCTTGAATCACCTTGGCAAAATGGAGAGCAATTGCTGAATTTTTTAATCAAATAAAGCAAGCAATTGGAATGCTTATTGTGGTGAGTTCTCTTGCATTTTGGAAGCTAGTTTTGTCATGAAAAGCAATGGTGGGACATGGTCTTGAATAATGGATGAAAGCTTTTGCACAAAGTGGACCATGTTGCATTAATTAATTAAGGCAATTCATGCATTTTGGAAAAGCATTGTCGTGAATTCCTTGGTCTTTTGGAAGCTTGCACATTAAATTTTTGCAATGGAAATTTCAATGCTAACATGGTGAAAATTTTGATGCACCTTTCACTCTTGATGTTAACGTGAAAATAGGTCCATTTTTGCCTTCCAAATTTACAAAATTTAATAGCATAAAACCATTTTCCAAAATCTGAATTTTTGACTTTCATTTTTTCCTTGAATGAATTTGTAACATTTTGCTCAGTAAACTTGGGAGCCTAATACAGTGAAACTGATTTATTCAAAAATGCCAAAATTAATTGTGTGATTCAATTTTTAATGTCAAGACAACTTCTCATAATTTTCACTCAAAGTGTTTTAAGGATTGTGTATCACTCAAATCATCATAGTCAAGAATATTACCATAAGCCTGGTAATTAACCACAAACTCCATAATTTAGAAAGAAAGCATAACAAAGTCTAAAGGTTATTGAAAAGGTTGTAATGGGGCCAGAGAATATATTGTTAAGGTAGGGATGAAATACAAAAGAGTTTAAAGCATCATGAATAATTTAATTACTATCATAAATTCGGAAATTACCAGAGCAAATTTTGAATTTTTATGGACTTTTTTTTAGCAATTCATTCATTATCATCCTTTTGATTTTGTTTTCTTTTCTTTGCATTCCATAACATATTTTCTTTAAGTCTTATTTTTTTTGCTCCACTTAATTTCCAATTTTTTCACCATTAAGAAAAGATCCGTCAATGAAAGGCTTCAAAGAAAATTTTTACTTTCAGGTTCAAAAGGGGCAACTAGGGGTCAATTTATCATGCAAAAGTTATGAGGCTTAAGAATAAGACCTAATTGTGCCTTTATCATCCTAAGACATGCAATCAAAAACCATTTTGAATCGGTTGAAGAACAAGTTCTAGAAAATCAATGATTATGAGATTTACTCAACCAAGAAAAATACGAGCTTGAAAATTTTAATGAATTACCCTTTTAGGCTCAAACCTCACCATGGAAAGTCTTTTCAAAGAAAAATTAAATCACACAGTGATTTAGGCATTTTAAACAGACAATTTTCTTTTGGATTCCTGATTTTTGGGTCAGACAGAAATAGGTGTTCACAAGTATTTGAGATATTTAGAGTCAAAAAATTCATTAAAAACTTACATTTCTTTTCTTAAATACATTTTGAGTATTCATAATAAAATTTTAGGTACAAAATTTATCTCACAAAAATGTTTAAATTAAATATTTTACTATATCTTTTGGGATAAGATGAGATTTGTTAAAAAAATTTAAAAGAAAAATGTTTTTTTCTCTATATAAAGCACCACTCCTTCACTCTCGGTACTTTCCTATTCCATTTCACACCTTTCATGATCAGCACTCTTTTTTCCTTCCTCTGTTTCTTACCGCCTTTCTTTTCTTGCTTTATATATATATATGAACGTATTATGTTTATGTTTATATATCTATGCATATATATAATATTATATCTATATATTATATAATTATTTTGTTTTGTTTTTGTTTATTATTTATTTATTTTTAATTCTATTATTATTATTTTATTTATTTATTTATTTAATTGTTTATTTATTTATTTATTTAATTACTTATTTAATTGTTTATTTATTTATTTATTGGTTTATATGTTCATCTATTTATTTAATTTACTTATGTATTCATTGATTATTTACTCATTTATTTATTTATTTATTTTATTATTCATTTATCTAATTGTTATTTTTGTATATATTTTTGTTATTGTCTAAGTTTTGTTATTATTATTCACTCTATGTTAATTGTTTATTTAGTTATTTTGTAATGTTACTAGCATTATTAATCCTAATGTGTTGTTATTATTTATATTACTAATTTATCAAAATTATTTTTATTTCTATTAATATAGTTATTATTATTATTTTATGCTAAGTAGTAATAATAATAATAATAATAATAATAATAATAATAATAATAATAATAATAATAATATGTAAGATCAAATAAAATGAACTTAACACTAACAATAAGAATCTATGTGTTTAGGTTAGCTAATCCAAACAAGAAGATTTTCTGTTAGCTAAAGGGAGTGTGAGATAGGAAATTACTAAATTTAAGACATATGGGATAATAGAAGGGTCTCCATAACCCTCTCAATATTTATTTCTGTTATTATTATTTTATGCCTATTTACAATTGTTAATTATATGTTATGTTTTGGTATTTGCATATTCTTATAACAAAAATTTATATTTAGATTATGTAAAGTTTGATGCCTGGTTATATCATATTGTCTGAGATTTTTTCTGAGTGTAACAGGTCAAAGATAAAATTTGGAAATATCCAATTTACAGGGAAAACTCTGTTGAAATTTTAGTAGGTTCCATGAAAGAGAATGAAAAATATTTTCTTTTAAGAAAATTTTAAACTCATATATGTCATGCATCATATATCAAGTGAAAGATAAGAATATTTTGGGAGATACGGTTGAAATCTGAAAA